>VZSZ01012048.1:581253-608902 GCA_013398815.1 Ibidorhyncha struthersii
AAAAAAAAAACCTAGCAAGTGAGAGCCCTTGCAAATGCAGATTATTATACCTGCAAGCCAGGAAGGCTGGAGGCACGAACAGCACAGGGGCTCGAGCATTAAGTCAGGCATTTGTTTTCAGGCTTAGCCCACTATACCCCAACAGCACCTTTGTCCTGCGCGATAAAGGACAAAGCGGTGACGCCAAGAAAACTCAGGCTTAATTTCCAGAACCACCCTCCTGACAGACCTACCAGACAAGCAGGACACAGTCCCAGGGGAGGACGCAGGAGCCTTATCGCTTTTGTAAAACCAAAGCGGACAGATGATCAGCAAACACGGTGTGGGAAGTGTCCTCTCCTGGCAGGTGAGCTGGGCAGATGATGATCTGCAGGCTGATGGCCACCTCCAGCGCCTGTGATCTATTACACCCCATTATTTTAATTCCCTGAAACCGCATGCCCTCGTTACCCAGGGCTGCTCATTTTCCAATCCAATCTGCTCAAGTTCAGCCTAAGTAAATCTCTGCCAGGCACTACAAACGAAAGCAAAACCTTTTTCCTAAATGAAATTTGCTAATTAAAGCCACGGTTTCCCCGCAGCACACGGATAGCAAGAGCAGGAATTGCGGTGACACGCATTCCCGCTGAGCATTTCTCAACAGCCCGATACTAGAAGAGAATACAGTACAGAAGAGACAGTGTTTCTGCTGTCACCTCCCACCCAAATAAAAGGAGTGTTGTCCAGAAATGCATGTCCCAAACACTTTATTACTCTGGAATGTTGCTGTCCTACAGGGTGATAAACTCTTGAAACTGAAAACGATTGAAGAATCAGCGTGTTGACACAAATTTCACAATTTTAGTGACTGACCTTCAAACTTCCATTTGTATGAGCAAAACAATTTCTGGCTCACAAAAAAAAAAAAACCAACAAAAAAAAACCCAAAACGTTACAAAAGTTCAATTTTTATCCTTGCTGTTTAGGTATCCTAAGTACTAGCAATCCTGCCATTAAAAATATGAAAAGACAGGCTTGCAACAAGGCAGGACACCCCCTCGCAGGGCTGCTGCCATTCACAGCCTGTGCCACAGAAGAGCAGCCAAGAGGAACAACACCGCGTCCACACAACGCAATCGAGACACCAAGCACGACTAGAGTACTGAACAGCGGCCTCAGTCCTGGAAGACGTCTCATACAAAATAGAATTAAAAAAAAAAAAAAACTTGTTTCTGTCCAAAGATACATCCCGCTTCCGTTGTTGAAGTTGAGAGAAGGATGGTGGACAAGAGAACAAGGTGAAGCAATGAGACAACAGCGTGAAACAACAGGAGGATCGCTTCAGTGTGCTTGCTTCAGCATTCATACGTCTTACTACAAAGGAGGATGTTAAGGACTGTGGCGTATAGGTAGACACGAAATACATGCGGTTCCAACTTAAGCTTGCAGAAGCAACAGCGCTGTAGAAATATCCAGCCATTTCCTTGGAGTCACCTTCCCAGCAGGGCTCTAATCCCCGGCTACACAATGGCACAGGTCATAGGGAGGAACTGCCCAAGCCAACACGAGAAGACATTACAGAATCATAGGAAGATTTGGGTTGGAAGGGATCTTGAAAACCATCTCATTCCACCCCCCTGCCCTGGGCAGGGACACCTCCCCCCAGCCCAGGATGCTCCAAGCCCCGTCCAACCTGGCCTTGAACACCTCCAGGGATGGGGCAGCCACAGCTGCTCGGGGCAACCCATTCCAGTGCCTCACCACCCTCACAGGAAAGAATTTCTTCCTAACATCTCATCTAAATCTCCCCTCTTCCAGTTTAAAACTGTTCCCCCTCATCCTGTGGCTCCCCTCCCTGATCCAGAGTCCCTCCCCAGCTCTCCCGTAGCCCCTTTAGGCACTGGAAGGGGCTCTAAGGTCTCCCCGGAGCCTTCTCCTCTCCAGGCTGAACACCCCCAACTCTCCCAGCCTGTCCTCCCAGCAGAGGGGCTCCAGCCCTCGCAGCATCTCCGGGGCCCTCTTGTAGACTCACTCCAACAGGTCCGCGTCCTTCTGATGTTGGTGGCCCCGGAGCTGGAGGCAGTACTCCAGGTGAGGTCTCAGAAGATACCAGTGAGCAACTGGAGAGACAAAACAGGCCACAACGTGGTGTCCATGTGTAGGGAAAGACGTTCAGGCACTCAAAAACACTGATACGAGCTCGCTGAATACCCGTTGCTCTGCTAAAAGTGGAAAATAAGCACGTGATATAAGAAGATTGGCTCAGAGCATCTGGTTACTCAGCACTGGGTCTCTGCTCGGGCCTCACAGGGGAGGAGAGGGGAACACAGAGCAGAGCCTTGATGGTTACGAATCCAGAAGCACCTTTGCTGCGGTGACAAAACAGGAACCAGCATCTAGGTACGCCTCCGCCCACTGCCTCGGGGGTCCTAGAGGACTTGCAGCATCAATGCGGATGAACAGATAGCTTTTTATTTTTGTGTTAAATATAGAGTTAATTATTCCTCCTCCTGACAGAAAACGTACCCAAGAGCAACGCACATGGATACACATCAAGGGATGTGCGACTGGAGCGGTCCTCGGGAGTCCGCTGCTCCCAAGTCACTCGCCACAGTAATTTTAAAGTTGACAACAACAATAAAATTAAAAGCTGATGAAAATATTTCTGCTGATTATTTGTGTTGGTGTTCAGGCACTTGACAGTAAGGTGGAATATTAGCAGAGACGTGTATCTTCAGACATGCCCTACTTCTTCTCTCACTATTTTAAAACTGGTGGAACATTATGGTGGAACTACTCCCCGTTCATCCTGGTGTGGGGGAAGCAGGGTGGGGATCAGGTCAGTCTGTGTCATGGAAAGGTAGAGTGCTAGAAAGGTCGATTTTCTGTGGAAAAAAAAACCCAAACAAATCCCTGTGGAAAAGAAATGAAGAGTAGGGAGGCTCTACAGAGCTGGAATAGAGAAATGAGTGAAAACCAGAATGGTGTGTTAATTGAACACTGTAGGGGCTGTCATGGACGAGCTTCTCTTTGCCCTCATCTCCAAGGGACACCCGAAACCCTAGATTCTTCTAATAATTTTTTAGTGCAAAATACAATACCCATTTAAGAAACCGTAGTATTTTTGTTACCTTTAAATATTTAAGGAGAATGTCTGAAGTGAAGGTTAAGCAAAACATCTAACTAGTTGCACTGTATCTAGGCTATACTATACCTAAATAGAACCCAACCTAAAGCTCAGCGTTCTCTACTTCTTGCCATTTGGGCTCACTTCCTATCTGATTCTTCACCCATCAGGCTTTGATGACTGGCTCCAAATACTCCAAAGCTTCTTTATTCCTTCTACCTGTTCAGAATGAAGAATTTGAAATTTTCGGTGGTGGGGCAGAAGATGGCTGCCACCTTTCTCTTGGCACTATAAGTCAGTAGATACACATCATGAAAAGATGCTAATTCTCTTCAAAACCTCTTGGTGCTTAGTGGCAACCGTAATTACGAAGATCAGTCAGTCACCAAGAGGTAATAGTTACTTATTCCTGAATACTCACTAGAGTGGATATTCAAGATACACACGTTCTGATATTCAATGGTCAATTAAGTATTGATGCAATACAGGGAGCAATATCTTAACTTCTTCCATAAGTTAATACTACTCCCAAGGAAGTAAAACCATCACCTACAGCTCGTGTCCTGCAAGGAGATTCCACTGTGGCTTACCGGGGAAAGTAGAGCGACCCACAGCAGCTCTGTACATGAGGCACCAAGAGAACCATAGAATGGTTTGGGTTGGAAGGGACCTTGAAGATCATCCAGTTCCAACCACCCTGCCCTGGGCAGGGACACCTCCCACCAGCCCAGGTTGCTCCAAGCCCCGTCCAGCCTGGCCTTGAACACCTCCAGGGATGGGGCAGCCACAGCTTCTCGGGGCAACCTGCCCCAGTGCCTCACCACCCTCAGAGTGAAAAATTTCTTCCTGATATCTAATCTAAATCTACCCTCTTCCAGTTTGAAGCCATTACCCCTTGTCCTGTCACTAGGACCGCTCCAGCTTTCTTGTAGGCCCCCTTCAGATACTGGAAGGCCACAATAAGGTCTCCCCGGAGCCTTCTCTTCTCCAGGCTGAACACCCCTAACTCTCTCCGCCTGTCCTCCCAGCAGAGGGGCTCCAGCGCTCCTATCATCTTCGTGGCTCTCCTTTGGATCCGCTCCAAAACGTCCGTGTCCTTGTGCTGAGGACTCCAAAGCTGAACACAGTACTGTAGGTGGCATCTCACGAAAGAAGGCACTTAATTGCCACAAGACTCAAGTTGGGACGAATGCAGGAAGGAATTAAGGATGTAACTCAAAGCCTCTTGCACAAGAACCACACGGAGCAGAAACCTTTCCCATAGCTTTGCAACTTATATGGCCAAAGCAATAACTGTGATCAATGCTGAAAATAACCATTTAAAGAAAAAAAAAAATAAAAATCAGTGATCGCATCAAAAGGACAGCTACCTTAACTAGATATCTGGGCATTTTTTGGGGTGGTTTTTTTGGTTGCTTATCTCCCTGCACCCCCATTTATAGCAGGGAAAACAGGTGCATCTTATGGCACAAGACAGGGGAAAAAATGCAGACCAAAACAGAAAGCGGCACGTAAAGAGTCAAATATTTACCCAATTTCCCAATACTTCCTTCCACACTTCAGATCTGTTTTTAACTAGAAATGTGCTAATGAGCTTTAATGGCATGACAGAGTACACGTCTGTGCATGAGTGGTGCATGTGGATCTTACAAATACAACAAAGGAACATTAAGCAGCGATAGCACAGAGCCAGCACTCGGGAATCGTCCGTTCCATTAAGCAAAAAAACTATTAAGCACTATAGGTCATCAAGTGATGTAAAAAGCAGTCCCGCAGGCATATATTATTATGGCACGTAGCAAAAAGAAAAGAGGAAAAAAAATAAATCTAAAACAGCTAAGCCAGCTCATTCTTAAACACTGAACTTAACCAATTTCTGAGAGCACCCTAAGCGGTGCTCAACGCATCAGCACACACTGTACGAGTTGATATAAAATGCAAATATGAAAAGGTGTATTTGAGAAAAACCTGTTGGCCAAAAGCTCACAAACATCCATCTGTTTTGCAGAATTCACCATCAGGGGATGATACTTGTAATATAAGTTTTCCAGCTATAATGTCTGTTCTACAGAGTTATTAGGACTTCTTTTTTTTTTTATTATTTTGCCATTTATTAGAAGAAAATCAATTTTTGGAGTTCCAAAATGTCTCTGGGAAGAAAGCATAGTTTCTTTTAGTTTTATTCACTATTTTTATTATGGTTTACAAATTCACATAGAATAGCCCAGAATCTCAAGTGTTTCGGAATCAGAAAAGGTAAGAATAATAAAAGAAAAAGATTAAATCGGCATTGGCTGATTTTAGTTGTTATAAATCAAGTGATACTTCCCAAACATTTCATTTCTGAAAGTAATTTTCTTCCTTTATAGAGAGAGAAAGCGATCATAGATCCAGGGAATAAGAAATGCAGAACACTTTAAATCACGTTTTGTTTACTCTGTCCAATATAATATTTCCTAAATTTTACTATCACAGGTTTCCTGCATTTACCCCATAGTTTCTTAAAAGCAATACCTCCTTGTGTCCGTCTAAATAATTCAGTTTCAGCCTTAGTCCATTAAAATCCCAATACTGGTAGGCAGTGGTATCTAATATTCTATTTTCACACTTTCTTAGCCATTCTGTGCTTAAATAGATCTTTTAAAACTATCAGTGGATTTATAATATTTAAAAAATAATTTAGGGAAAAAAGAAATGAAGCTGTAACACTAAGCAGGGATTAAAATTTCTCCATATCTGCAAGATTTTAACCTTGGGTTTAACAGCTGCCCTGACGAGTCTCCTGATGTCTGGCAGATCTGTTAGAAAAACAGCAATACAGCACAAGGTGCAAATCCAAAAATACAGGGCTGGAGTTTTTACGTTCAGTTACTACGCCTCTTTGGAAACTGCTGGTGTTCTGTCTAGACGAGCACACAGCAAAGTTTTGATTCTCAACAGCACGATTATAAAACACAGCCTGGATTTTTTTTTTTTTTATTTTATTTCTCTAATACTGATGGAGCAACCTGATAAAACACGGTGGCGTGAGCGGCAGCCTCACCTTCTAAGCAGAGGGACATACCGACGGTGTCAAACACCGTCTAAAAATATCTTTTAAATGATTTAAAGCTCTTGAAGAAATAAGTTGCTGCTTGGCTGACAGTTTTTTGGGGACCATATGGGCTGACGTTCAGCTGAAGGAGAAATACGACAAATCTTTTTTTTTGTTTGTTCCGTGGTACTTGCTCAACACACACAGTTTAATCCCAGAATAAAAACCTGGTTGCAGCAGCGATTTGAGAACTCCCCTCTTCTTCCCTGGATATTAGCTTTAGGAACAACCAAGAAAGTTCCTTCCCCAGTAAAAGAGAAGCCCAGTGAGACCGCACCTAAGGTGCCACCTTGTGCCACCTGCCATAATGCCGCATTAAAACTTTTTCACAAAACTAGTCTTTCGGGAGCTCAAAGGACAACGCTGGCCAGCTGCGCTTCTCCACTGACTTCATCAGAGAGGAAATATTTTCAATTTCATTGACAAAGTAGTTCTTAACTATTCTTAACGGTCTCTTCAGCCTACAACAAGCTTACACATGAAGTCTCGAACATTGATGAGGCGTGTTCCACTTAGGTTTAAGGGAAGGTTGACCTTCCCCATAGCCCTTCCAGGGATGCTCTACGTTCACCCTTCATCATCTTTGAACAGCAGAACGGACTCCACTTTGTTATCTTATCAAAGGGACTCCAGCTGGGTGGTGATTTGTTGTGGGTTGGGTTTCCCCCCTCCTCTCCTCCAAAATAACCTCTGATTTCAGCCAAGACTGAATCAGTGGCAATACACCCAACACGAGGGACGAAAGTCCATATGGGTTAAGGAAGACAAAGGCATTCGTGAAAAAAAAGACTAACTAAAAGGCACTTAGATGTCCAAATGCTACACTCGTGACTCAGTTTACTGACACACAGCCCACACTGGCGACTGACAGAGTATTCAGGTGAAATATATGGATAAACGCAGTTCCTATAGTCTCTAGGCATCAGCTATCGGCGATTACCAAAACCAGGACATTGGTCTAAATGAATCTATAGCTGTGATGTAGCTCGTCCGTTGTTTATTTTGGTGTTGGTTTGTGGGTTTGTTGTTTTGTTGGGTTTTTCTTAAAGAAAAACATTACTGTAAATAATTTTTAGCATAAATCATTTTCTAGTTATAAATCATTATGACCACACATAAAAAATTTTTATCACATCAGAGAGCTGGTCTTCACCAAGGGGCTGGATGCTGAAGTGTGGGAATTTCCCTATAAAACAAGCTTGGATTCCACTTATTATCATCCTCTTAAAGACCAATGTTCCAGATTAACAGTAAAGCCAGAACCTTTGAAGGACCGATCCTGCAACAGTCTGTAAATAGAGATATAAGACAGGGTAGTGTGGTTTCTATCTGAAATCCTACCAATTACTAGAAATACCAATAATCAGTAGTCTGTTAAATTGGGAGTTTTAATAAGATGCTGGAGAAGGAAGCAGCTCTTAGTTTCTCTCCAGTGCTCTTCATTTCCATTTCAGCCTGGAACGCTTTTACAGCTGGAGCACGTCGGGGCCGAAAGGACCCTTGAGAAGTTCTTCGAAACGGTGTATTTTCCCGTACATGGCAGGCTTCACGCATAAAATTCTCGACTGATTAAGAACAGTTTTCATTTGCTCCATTTTCTTTATTGAAAGCACTTTAAGCCATGAAAGTATAAGGCGAAGGGCTTTAAAAGGGCAATATACTTTCAGTGCCCCTGAGCAGTCTGTTCCATGCAGAGTTGACTGTTACCTTTTAGCGGTGACTGCTTTATTGACTGTTAATGCTTTAAAAAGCGCGGTGAAACCACGTTCAGAGTCTTTACTGCGAAAAAGATATATGCCCCTTATGCAATACCAGTGGTTTGGCAATTTTAACCTCCAAAGACATAAATGTTGATGTATTCGATGTTGCCAAACAGCACAGTGAGTTCTTAAAATGCTGAGAACAGACCTGTAGTTTAGAAGTGACACTACCCAAGATTAGATTGTAATTCAGTGAATGAATCTCTTCCTAAAACCTGCCTGAAATATTAAAGCTCATGATCCTTCCTTTAAAATCTTGCAAGACTGAAATCTTGCACAGAAATGGGAGACTAAATGAAATGAGGATACGTACTGTTGACATGAACACAATCTTCCTCTCATCAGGACAGTGCAATCCCATATACCATCATATCTCATCCTCTGGGCAAAAGCAATAGGCTGTCCAGAAAAAGTCTGTTTAGCAGCTATACCTTGTCCATCATACAAGGGATCAGATTCAGTTTTCAAGTGTTATAATACTGAGCATAGCTCTGTCCTATCCCAAATCCTCATCTCTGTAAAGGGAGGCTTTTCTGAACATGGGAAGCTTATTTGCTTTGCCAAGCAATGATTAACACAACATACTGGAGTGCGAGACCTTCATTTCTCCTCTTGCCCTTACTCTGTCGCGTTTCCATCTGCCAGTGCCTTAAGTCAATGATGTTCTGCCAACACTGCACAGCGACTCCCTCAAAAAAAAAAAAACACAAAAAACTCCTCTCGCTCAGGAATGTGTGTCCTTCAGAGAGCAAAATACCATTTCTGCTTGAAAAACTTGTTGCCAGTTTTAAATGCCATCCGCCTTATATTCCACCTTGTAACGTGAACCTTTGTCACAAAATCAGAAAAAAATTAAAGATCAGAATCACCAAGGTCAGAAAGCACCTACGGAGATCTTCTAGTCTGGAAAGTAGGGGCAACTACCAGCAGGTTGTGCTGGGTTGTGTCCAACTGGATTCTTGACTATCTCCAAGACGGAGACCCCACAGCATGCCTGGGCAACCCTTTTCCTTACAGGAAAAATACTTAACTTTAACCTAACTTTCAGTTTCTCAGTTTGCACGCGTTGCCTCTTGTCCTTTTCACTGTTTTTCCAATTGAGAAATCTTTTATCAGTTCTTCCAGTTTCAGCCAAATTGTTCTCGAACAGAGTAAGTCCCGTCCTCCCCCTCCAAACATCCCGCCATCGCTGCGGGGATACGAGATCAGGACCTGCCACGCAAAGCACAGTTCTTCCTATGAAAAACTCAAAATTACAGAGCTGAGCACGGCACAACAGGGAACACTCACATATGTGCATTCACTTTAAAAAAAAAAAAATAATTGGAGTGATTTTGCCAACAACCAAGATTCAAGGCCAAATAACAACCTGAACTGGCAAAAAGCCCTACTTGGCAAAGAGCAGCTCTGCAGGCTCCCTCCGAGGGTGACTTGATAGCAGAATGACCAATTTCTTTGCACCTGTGGGGCTCTCCATCATTTTGGGTGGGAATCATAGCACAGGAGGAGTTACACGGCTGAGGACGTGAGGTTAAATGACCAGAGGTTCAGACAAGCAGTGGGGAGGAGGTAGGTTAGGAAAGAGCTAAGACTCTTATTGCCTGTTTTAATTGGGTAGCATAAGAAAACAGGCCTTCTCTAGCTGGTAGAGAAGAGTTTGGAAGACAGGGAGTGGAGTTTAAGGGACCTTAATGTTGGAAAAGGGACCAAATTTGTGAGGGACACTGGAGAGACCAGCTGGGAAGAGAGCTGCCTGGCCTCCCTCCCACTATAACTGGTGAGAGATTAGAAGGACACAGGATGGCAAAAAGTTGTAAAGCTCCTGGACTGCACTGGGTTGAATGCACTGGGTTGAGTTTCAGTTTTATTTTACATCCTCATGATGTTCAAAATGCGGCAGGACAGCAAGACTAAGTAGCGCATACACTGGATATCTGGAGAAAAGCATCTCCCTGATGGGCAGCACGAGCGCAGCCCGGCAAGACCGCAAGCTGCGACACGGGCTGCCTTCTAACTTTTCCTTCATGCAAACACAAGCTGCTCCTTCCCATAACCAATGCGCCTGAACAAAGTCATAGCTCACCTGCACACTAAAGGCCGTAGCTGGCAATCTTCTCTGCGGCATAAAAGTATATTTTATCCTCTTTTCCCACGGTTACTAAGTTAGCCCCTGCGGGTGGCCACTCAACCAATCTCAAGGGAAGGCAATCAGGGCATTCCTTTAACAGGTCTAAGTTAGAACGATCAGTAATACACAGCAGTTCACAGAATCACAGAACGGTCCGGGTTGGAAAGGACCTCTGGAGATCATCCAGTGCCACCCCCTGCCAGAGCAGGGTCAACTCCAGCAGTGGCACAGGACGGCGTCCAGGCGGGTTTGGAATGTCTCCGGAGTGGGAGACTCCCCCACCTCTCTGGGCAGCCTGTGCCAGCGCTCTGCCACCCGCACAGGAAAGAAGTCCCTTCTCATTATAAGGTGGAGCTTCCCATCTTCAAGTTTGTGCCCGTTCCCTCTTGTCCTGTCACTGGGCACCCCTGAAAAAAGACTGTTCCCATCCCCCTGGCACCCTCCCTTTGAGTATTTATAAGCAGTGATAAGATCCCCCCTCAGTCTTCTCTTCCCCAGACTAAAAAGCCCCGAGTCCCTCAGCCTTTCCTCGTAAGAAAGATGCTCCAGTCCCCTCATGGTCTTTGTGGCCCTACAAAGTTCCATCCATTAAAAGACCAGAAACAAGAAGCATCCCCTTAGAATTGCCAACATTCTTAAATAATGATCATAAAATTATTCTGAGCTCTAGCACATTCTAGTTTGTATTAGTTACCAAGTGATTTCAACTTTCTTTGTACCTCTTATTTAAATGGTTTCCAAATACTTTTTCCCCAATAATTAGATGATTAAGGACTCACTACATCTACAGACCTATGAAGAGGCAAAAAGACCCCTTTAAAACTTCAGACAAACATCTTCCACAGAAGTATTCGTTAAGTCAATGTGAAGCCATAAATGTTCTCAGATGCCTGGTAATAATCTTCTGTTCCTTCTGCCATATACTTACACAAACGCTTTAAAGGAAATACAAAGAGGCTGCTGACTCCAGTAAGCTGCATAATGAGTTCTTGTCTATGAAAAAGTTCCTAAACCATAAAAATTTGTACATTCAGTGCCCTACAGAAGTTTGGCGCTTTTTTTTTTTGTGATCTTCAATTCATCAGAAAAGCAGTTAATTTCCAACTTCAGAGGTTTCATCTATTTTGAAGACAATAAATATGCAGCAAATAACTTACAGCAACAAAGAGATGATTAGACACATTTAAACAAGAATAATACCTTGTCAGAAATAAATTACTGTTGCAGAAGTGTCATATCTAGCGTTACTTCCTTTGAAGAGGAGGAAAAAAAAGAAAACCCACAGCACTTGAAGTGCTTTTATGTATGGGTTTGGTTGGTTTTTTGTTGTTGGTTTTTGTTTTGGTTTTTTTTTTTTTTTTAAAAAAAAAAGGCAGCTTCTCACAAACAGTATTTCCAGCAATCCAAAAAGTAGGAATGTTTCTGCCTACCTGCTACCATGACCTTGGCTGTCCGACTGATGATAGCTCCGATGCCTTCTAGAGATGCTTCACACTGGTAGAGACCTTCATCCGGCTTGTGGTGCCTGGAGTGGACGATGTTTTGTATCAAGAGGGATCCGTTGGCCAGCTGCTGCCTCCTTTCATCTACTGCCAGGTTTAAGAAGACTGCATCTTTCTTCCATTTAATGACCGGGGCTCCCTGATCCGATTCTGCTACGCAGTTCAACAGCACGTTGCTTCCACGCATGGTGACAGCATCTGAAGGCTCAGTCAAGAACCTCAATGATGTAAAAGCTTTAATCTGCAAACCTGAAAGACCAAAACGATGAGAGACCCGGAGTAAGTATTGGTTGTACATTCCCACAGAGGAAGAAACTTACTATATTAGACACAGAAACTCAATATAGGGAACCCCCAGAGGCACCATAGATATGCCTGGCAAATATTATAAGAAATTAAAGCTGTGACTCTCTGCAAATTGTTAAAACACACGTAAAAAAAAACCCAAGCATAAATTATATTTTTGTCCCATCACTACAAAAGCAATATTCATAGATAAATGCATCTCCTATATGTAAAACATGGATACAAAGCAAAGCTAAATAAATCTGCACAATTATATACAGCTAAGTAAGAGATTAGCATAAAACCACTATACCACCTGAAGGTTATTTGGAGAATTTAATTGCTTACGGGACCTACTCTGGCCACACGCACCGAGATGCATTTCGGTGTGACAAGCACAAAAATAGCGTTGGGCCTCACGTGGTTCGCTGTTAGCAATCAAGTAGGAGGAGAGCATCCAAGAGCACAATCTGCCCAAAACCTCAGACCTGGTGGATCTTCTTCCACCTCACCAGAACAACGTTCTCCTCACGACCAGCTAGTCCGGCCGCTGCTCTCCGCTAGGCAGCAAGAGAAAAACCACACGAGCACGTCCTTTATATGCAGAAGGGGCAGGGGAGGCATTGAGAGTGCCATCGCTGCACACCATCCCCGCCACGGCACCGAAGACCTGAGATTTCCACCCGCTGCAAGAACGAGGTCGAATTCTTATGTGTCACTTCGGTAACAGGACACTAATCAACTTTGTGTAGTTAGGAGATAAATCAGACCGTAAAGGCAGAGAGAGACGCTCTCAGAGCTGAGCTACAACAGCTAGAGAGTAGAAAAATCATTAAAATGCTCGAGAACGTGCGGATGCAGTTACATCAAAGGGCACAACTCCACATTAACAGTCCTTTTGCTCTACTGCATCAAGTATTTCCTAACAATTTATAAAATGTCTAAAAACACCTGTTGTATGTACTTTGGCCAACACAGCCTTCTCAAGTCTCAGTGACTGTACTCAAGCGAGAAGCTATCAGAGTAGTTTCCACTACATCATAATAAAAATCAAAGTTTCTGCCACTTCGCTGGCCTGCCTGTCCAGGGCAGCGCCTCCGAGAGCTTCCAGATTTCGATACAGACCTCTGGTTCCCAGACAGACAGGCTGCTTCCCAACCTCCGAACTCCGTGCCAGTGACAGCGCTGCCCTTCTGCGCTCCAGGGCATAGGGAAGCGAGTATGGAAACAGCTGCATATGAATGCAAAATTGGCTTGTTTTCTTTTTTTTCCACTTCATCATCAAATGAATCCTTTTACATCGTTAGAGAAAATGAAAACAAAAGCTTATGCGATAAAAAGATTCCAAAAAAATCTTTTAGTCCTAAGAAAAAGATTAATTATTTCTATTTTACGCCTCAAACCAAAGCTTTCTAAGAGTAACAACACATAAACAGCCACTTGGCATTTTCTTTATAGGATTTCGGTTTATTGTCAAGTATTTGGTTCCATCTGCACACTAACTGCAGTAGCTAGGTACCAGCTTTTCCTTCAAAGCATAAGAACAGAAAAGTTGGGGCTTCAAAAAATTAATAAAAGTTAGCAAAGGAGACAGCAAGAGTTGGAAGCCTCAACTCGCAGAGCGTTTCAGGCACAGTAACAGCAGCACTGTAAGAACTCACAAAAAAAAAAAGTATTGTCTAATAATATCAAGAAGTGTAGTCAAATCCTAATTTGTTTTTTATCTATCTTAATGCTCCGATTTCAGTTACCGAAGGAAGCACAGCAGAATTAGGCCCAAAAGCCGTACGTGGCACAACACGCTTTTGCCATGAGACACAGGTATCAGTATAGAGGTATATTTCCAACGCGTGAAACAGTGCTTATTTTAAACACGTGTTCCCTTCCCTTCTCCCAAAGGCATCTGTGTTCTGTTTGCAAATCACGGCTCCTTGTTGGACATTTTATTTATGTCACCAAACACTCATGACACAGTTTAACACAGCTGTTTATGACAGCATGTTAATGATTTTATGTGGCTATTATCACAAGTAAATAATCCACTTCTGCAGGAGAAATGGGGTTATGACAGCTTCCAGTGCACCAAATGCAGAAGTTACAGAAGTTAAACAAAGATTAACTTTCTTTTCATGCAATTACCCTTGCAGTTCAGTTGCAATTTCAGCTATTCACATCCTTTGCAAAAGGCGTATTTAACCTAAATTGCTTTACTACAAGGAGCCTAAACAGCTTGAATAACCCGGAAAGCTTTCTGAATGCGTGGAAGATTCAAATCTTCTTAGAACTATTATTCCCGGAGATAGAAGTAATGCTGATGTCTTAAAAATGGAAGAAAATGGCCATTTATTTTCAGAAGAGATTACTTGGAAGGATAAGAATCTAATGGCCGTGGTTCTGTAGCATGTAGGTGCTGAAGGAGAAAGGTGGAAGAGTATGAGAATCTTATTAGTACCTATTTGCGTATTTGAAGTCCTAGCTCAGTTGGAAAAGCCCAGCTGCAACCTTACACCCAAAGTCAGGGCAGCCCGGGGAGCTTTCCCAAAAACACGTCGTCTCATCGCGCCCTTGACTTCCACAAAGTTTTCTCCCTAATTTCTACTTCAAAACCCGATTCCTCAAGACGAGGTTACAAGGAATAAACTACACCTACTCCAGAAATCTATTTCAGCACTTTAAAAAAAATCAAGTAATTTCATGCTATAACCCAGCATAAACAAACAGCCTTTGTTGAATTAAGGGACACACAAATCCCAGAGTTGATCAGACCACAATGCACCTCCATACACACAAAACTAAGGACCATCACCTGAAAAAAAAAAAAAAAAGCCACATATGGAATGAGGAAAAGTTTTAAACTTCACTCACACTAAGAAACCAAACTCTGCTCATGCAGTTTATGAAACACATTGAACATGCTCTAACCAGGCTGACGGACATCTCAGCTGTCACAGAGCACAAGTGACCTTAATATGCAGTCTGAATTTTAGAGGACCACTTTGACACAGTTTGCCTCAAAAAAAAAAAAAAAAAAAAAAAACAACACCCAAACCTATTTACCATTTCTTATTATTGGGAGGCTCTTCTGAGGGGGAACAATTTCTCAGTGAAGATTTCTGTATTGACTGTATAGTCACTAAGAACAGGGGAGATTCGTGTGTACATACATACGCACCCCCCAAAGCAAAACTGAGCCTACGAAAGAATTCTTAAGACACTGCAAAAAGCACAAGTGAGTGTGATTTCTCCAGCAAGTTTTCTTAATGGTACCTTTACTTTGAGGCCTAAGTCTGAGTTCAAAAGCATTTCCCTGGATCCCTTTTCTCCTGTATAGTATCTATCACAGAATGGGTTGGGTTGGAAGGGACCCTGAAGATCCGCCAGTTCCAACCCCCCTGCCATGGGCAGGGACACCTCCCCTCAGCCCAGGTTGCTCCAAGCCCCGTCCAACCTGGCCTTGAACACCTCCAGGGATGGGCTATCTACTGCCTCTCAGGGCAACCTGGGCCAGGGCCTCAACACCCTCCTGTCGAAAAGTGTCCGGATTTCAGTCCGTACTCAACCCCAGCATAGGCAGCTGACGGTGTGTGGCAGAACAACCCATACTTACGCTGCTCCTATAGATCCCTTGGGTCCCTACTGCCTAAAATGCCCTTGGCTCCGAGAACAAGGCCAAACCAAAGCAAAGCTCCAGCAGGTTATGGAGGTTTTTGCCCCCCGAGGCACTCTGCAGCCTGCTTTCTCTTTCACTGCCAGTACCTGAAGGGTGCCTACAAAAGAGCTGGGGTGGGACTTTTCACAAGGGCATGTAGTGACGGGATGAGGCGGAATGGTTTCAGACACTGGAAGGGGGGAAATTCAGATTAGATATTCGGAAAAAAATTCTTTCACTCTGAGGGTGGTGAGCCCCTGGGGCAGGTTGCCCCGAGAAGCTGTGGCTGCCCCATCCCTGGAGGTGTTCAAGGCCAGGTTGGACGGGGCTTGGAGCAACCTGGGCTGGGGGGAGGTGTCCCTGCCCAGGGCAGGGGGTTGGAACTTGATGGTCTTTAAGGTCCCTTCCAACCTAAACCATTCTACGATTCTATTCTCCAAAAGCAGCAGTGCCATCTCCAAAACACACAGTGCCTACATGCCCGCGTGGTGGAAACGCAGAGGGAAACCCCCAGTTGCAACCACGGAGGGAGGAGCAGCCTTTTCAGTCTGAAGTCAGGCTTGCAAAGCAGAGCCCAGCCAGCCATCTCTCCAGCTACTTATCGTGCAGCCTTTTAATAGCTGGAAATGTGAAAACAATAATAAAAAAAAAAGTTCTTTAATATCCCTCCTAGTCCTTGGGCAGCTTCCTTGCCATCATGCGTTACAGTAAGTGTCTCATAGCCGAAGCAGCTGCAACCCTCAGCTACTTTGCCATTTTCACAAGCGGGGTAGGGGACTCATTTTAAAACAGAGATGCTAAACCTACAATTTAATCCTTATTACAATAGCTCAACTGAAACGGAAGGCAAGGAAGGAAGAAAAACAGAAGGCAGGCAGGCAGGAGAAATAAGAGATTAAAAGCTCTTATAAAACTTGCTGTAAAACATACATGTTTTCTGTTTCCAAGTTGTGCTCTCAGTGGGAGAATCTCTCACTTTATTTGGCATTTTTGCTAATGACCTCAATTTTTCATCTGTGTTTACTTGCGACCCCCTCAGAGCTCCAAGACATTATAAAATCACAGAAGGGTTTAGGCTGGAAGGGACCTTGAAAATCATCTCATTCCAACCCCCCTGCCCTGGGAAGATACACCTCCCCCCAGCCCAGGTTGCTCCAAGCCCCGTCCAACCTGGCCTTGAACACCTCCAGGGATGGGGCAGCCACAGCTTCCCGGGGCAACCTGTTCCAGTGCCTCACCACCCTCACAGTGAGAAATTTCTTCCCAATATCTCATCTGAATCTCCCCCCTTCCAGTTGGAAGCCATTCCCCCTCATCCCGTCACTACACGCCCTTGTAAAAAGTCCCTTCCCAGCCCAGCTCTCCTGTAGCCCCTTCAGATACTGGAAGGCCACCACAAGGTCACCCAGAGCCTGCTCTTCTCCGGCTGAACAACCTCAACTCTCTCATCCCGTTCCTTGCAGGAGAGGTGCTGCAGCCCTCTAAATCATCTTTGTGGCCTCCTCTGGCCCTGCTCCAACAGGTCCAAATTGAACAGCTAAAGAAAGGCTACGGCAATTAGCAGTCACCAAGTCGTAGAGAACGCCCTTGTTCACATTTACGTTGAGCCCTGGTTTGACGTTCCCCAGTACGGTTTGCAAAAACCAACCTACCCCCTTAGCAGTTAACGCTTTCTTCTGTCACCTGCATCCCAACGAGGACATCCTGGCCGCTGCCTCGGGACACCCTGCCTTCCCTGGGACTTGCTTCCAGGCTCTTTGCCTCTCAGAGGCTTTGTAAGTTAGCCGCTTTATCTGTCACAGTAGGTATAGTCACCTTTTATGTGCACGCTCACCAGCTGTCATTTGAGGTCCAGCACTCATACTTGAGGAAAACCAGACTTAAGAGGAAATTAAGAGTCCTACAAACCTGAGGTTGCTGAAACCGAGGGGGTCAGGGCACCTTAGCGCTTCCTCTTCCCTCCGACCGCAGTCTGCGCAGAACAGCTACGAGCGCAGATTTACAAGATCTATGGCTTAACTACAAACTCAAATGGAAGCATTGTAAAGACTAAACACCTCCTACACAAAGCTACCGTCTCAGCTATTCCGAGCACATCCGCGTCATCAAACAAGCCTGTAGCACTGCGCGGAGATCTGAAGCTCCGGGGTCAAGGAGAGCGCCCTTGGCAACAGCCCAAACGTCCTTCAGCCAAATAAAGGAGAAGAAAAATCAAAGCTAAAGGACCCCATCCTTGGTCCCTCGCTGCTTTAGCAACCAAGACATTACCCTACGCGATGACCTGCTATGGGATACAGGAATAACACTAATGGGCTTCTCACCCTGACAGGTAACATCAGAGTAACTTCAAGGTTATCATTCTCCAGGCCACAGGCAAAATTAACATTTAAAAGATGATCTCCGACGTGCTGCTTAATCAGTCCCTTGCTTTGAATCCTCCACTTGCTGTTCAGGCTTTGTGAAATGTAATCTTCCAGAGTGGTTTTGGTTGGTTTTTTTTCTCCCCTCTTCCCCTTGGTGTTCTGCATCAGTTGCTTCCATTATAGAGAGGGAAGAGATGTCACAGTTGCAAAAGCATTTGACCGGGCCACCCCTGGAGCTTTCTTCTTTTTCAAATAAACATTAAGAAATAAGACTTTTTGCACACAGACCATTTGAAATCCGTGAATACAGAAATACCCCGCAAGTCTCAGTGAAATTTGGTAGCGGAGCATCGTAGCTGAACTAAGTCTATTACAATGAAGTGTATTTATGGACACTCAGAGTATACATTTTCTCAGAGGATTTTTTTTCCCCCCTTCATCTACAGAGCCTGCATGAATTAGCTTAATGGCCAGGCTAATAAGCATTTATTTACATGCTTAGGTAATGCAGAATATACAAGACTTGATACAGTTTTATCTGTTTGCACAAAATACACTAATATGAAGCTTAATATATATTAAAAGGAGAACTCTTGCTGGAATGTTTTTATTATAACTTATGATGTGCCTTCTGGGGTGCTGAATATTTCATTTCAGCTCTATGAAATTTTGAAAATCTGCCTGCATTTGATGTTGAGAGGTGGAAATAAAAATTCCCACTCCAAGAAACGTACAATGCAACACACAAGGGTGTGGTACATGGAAGCATTCTTCAATTTTTATATAAAAATGAAGATATACATTTCATATAGGACTTTATCATGATGTTCCAAATCACTGAATTTTTAAACAGTGCTATCACGGGATTTTGGACCGTGTTGAGGCAAAAGTGCTCATAACCATTCCATTATAACTCCTCTGTATTCACTGAATCGTTAGGACCACAGCAGCTGGCTGGATGATTTTTACTCAAAAGCTTTAGTTTGAGAGAAATAAGGTTTTTAGGTGATTTATCACTAAGGGTAACGTCCCTGCACCACAGTTCCCCACTGCTTATATCCAGAGTGCTCAGAACAGCAGTTAAAAACCTCTGCCGGGTGCGATTGATGAGCAACACCCAGAAAAAGGGCTTTATCAGGACTAAGTGAGACCACCGAGCAGATCCACCACTGAGCGCGCCCCAGGTTCAAGCTGCCCCTCTGGTGTGGAATCCCAGTCACACAAAGAGAGTAAATAAACCCCTCCTCAAACCGAACAACCCGAGTTCCACGTGTAGTTCTCCTCGCCGAAGAACGACCGACCAACCCGTATGCAACAGATGGGTTCATCCCACCACCTTAGACACTCTGTGCTCACACTTAGGCTGGGGATGTTAAACGAACTCTGATGGGATAAGAGAGATGAGAACACGCACACACGCGGATGCTCCTCTTCCGCTACCCCTCTGACCCTGGGGGTCTCTAAAAGCACTATTTATTGATTGGACCTGTTTCACTCCTTTCCCCACAAAGGCATTTGGAAGAGCCACCTAATTCGGAGAAGAGCTCTATGGCTGCCCCAAGCTGATTTCTGACCACAGTGCAGCGAAAGGGGCACTCCCTCCCTTCCTCCAGCCCTACGCTCCTGGGGCTCCCCTCGCTTCGGCTCCAGCGAGCGGGCAGACACAAGAGCCAGCTTGACCTACCGACCCTCGCAAAACCCACTCTTCTCAGTCAGATCGGATTCCTTGTAACTGAACCATAACACACAAGGCAGAGGGCAAGAGCCAAGCAGGAAAAAGAGACTGAGTCTCCTGGCAGCTGCCTGCCGTTAATCTGGTTTGGGCAAGAGACAACACATTGGCTAGGCTGTAGAAAACTATCTGAACAAGTAGCTACACACAACCAAAATTCACTTACTTTGCCCATGTGCTCAGTGCAACTCAGTCCACGGCAGCCTCTGGAAGAGACGGAGCTCAGGTCCTCCGAGCTCAGATCATCTGATGTCAGGTGTAGGAAGGCTTGCCTTAAAACACTGCCAGTGATTCTCATTGCCTAATTTTAGCCACATCAGTTTGTTGAACAAAATCCAGTCTCCCCAACCAACAAGTGCTGCAGTATACGCTGCTTCTTCAAGCTTATAGAATCGTAGAAGGGTTTGGGCTGGAAGGGACCTTGAAGACCATCCAGTTCCACCCCCCTGCCATGGGCAGGGACACCTCCCCCCAGCCCAGGTTGCTCCGAGCCCCGTCCAACCTGGCCTTGAACACCTCCAGGGATGGGGCAGCCACAGCTTCTCGGGGCAATGTGTTCCAGTGCCTCACCACCCTCACAGGAAAGAATTTCTTCCTCATATCTCATCTAAATCTCCCCTCTTTCAGTTTAAAACCATTCCTCCTTGTCCTATCGCTCCACGCCCTGATAAACTGATTTAAGTTACAAATTCCTGGGAACAAATCCAGAAGATCCAGTTATCCCTGGAACAAAACGAGAACCATTTTGCTTCTCACACAGCGCAGAGGATGCACAGCACCAGGGTGTTTGGCCACATTAAAAAACATGGGTAAGTATTGGAGGAGGACTGAGATTTGCTCAACACAGCAGCACACAGCATCTCTTCTGGTCCAAAGCCTTCCTAAACTTCAGGTAGCAGCTGCTGCAGACCTCAGTCTGTCGGAAACCCAAACAGATCCTGTTTTTTTTTCTTACAGTAGAGACGATAGGGAATTGGATTTTCATTTTGAGCACCCAGAGAAAACTGCTGAATGGTTAAATTCACAGACTTGACAGTGCATTATTTTTTTCCTACGTGTTTTTGTTTCAACTGCTTTAATTACATTATCAGAAAATCGTATTATTTGCTGGATTTCCTCCCTTTTCCTCAAGATACCTGCCAATTTGCACATAAGAGTTCCACAAAGAAAATAAAAAAAAGATGCAGCACTGTATGTACAGACAGAAGCACAGCATTGTTGGTACTTTCCATATTTCCCATATATTAGATTTAATATACTTTAAGATTAACAAAATGTAGAAGCATAGCCAAACATGCAAATTCCTGGAAAATAACAACAATTCAAGGTGTCTAAGAGAGGTATTACCAACTCGGGTGTTATTTTGAATGATCCCATTAAGTTTTCAAACAGCTCTCAGGAGAAGACACCCGCAGAGTTAAGTTCGGTTCCCCAAGGTACGTCACACCACCAGCGTGTTGCTGGTTTCGGCGTTCTCCCCAGAGGATGCTTTCTGCCTTTCCGACACTGTTAAATACACATCCAAGACATACCAGATTTCAGGTTCGCCTACCAGAAATGGTCTGTTTTGCGAAATAGCGCATTTGAGGAGTCAGCCGAGCGCAGTCTTCTAGAACGGGGCTGAAAAGTCAACTCCATCCTGACAGCTACAGCACGTCAAAAGCTGTCTACCAACACCCTCTCTCGTGTCTTAGACCTACAGTGCAACCTTCTCATTTAGGAAGTCATAAAAGAGATATTCCTACGCTCAATTTCCAAAGCTCCAGCCTTCTTCTGACAGGGTTGCAGGCTGCTGCATCCCATAGATGCATTTCACAGCCTGGACCAGAAGAAAGATGCAGGAGACACCCAAGAGGTGCCTGGCGACAGATATGGGATGAAATTAAGCAAGGAGATGTGAATTTGGGGTATATAACTGTAGAGGCAAAAAACAAAACAAAATAAAATCACTTAAAATTTTTGATTATGTTATTATTAGATTAAATCACCTAGATAAAAGTTGCACGGGGAGGGGATGAGGGTAGAGCAGCACGAAGCATGAGAAAGAAGAGGAATCCCCCAGGGCAGCAGTGAAGGAACAGTCAAGAAGCAGGCAGGGAAAAATAAAAAAGGAAAGAAAAGGGAAAAAAAAACCCAACCAAAACACAAAATCAATCCAGCACTGAATCCAAGCCAAGCAGAAAAGGGCTAAAAGGGGAGAGTTGAGTGGAATATAAACAAGAAAAGGCCCACAGCTCCGGCCAGATGCAGGTTTTGAGCACTCATTGTGGAAGAAGTCAGCCTGCAAGAGGGAAACATGAGCCAACAGAATAGACATTCGTGCTTGGATGAAAGGGCAAAGGAGAGCAAGAGCTGGAGAGGGCGAGGACACGGAAACGTATGTACAGGAGAAAGAAAGAAAGTCAGGTAAGAGGAAAAATAAAGAGGAAGATGAAAAGATAATGAAGAGAGAGAGATACTGGAGTTAAAACATCAAAAAAACACATCAGTTGCTGGAAAAGGAAATCCCTTGGAAGAGCTTTAAGCTAGAGAGACAGGCAGAAAGAGCAAAAACAAAGGCAGTATGTCTCCACAGTTTCGTTTTTTTTGAGATGGTGAAGCATTTAGGGAACAAAAAAAAGGAGCAGAGGGAGAAGCAGGAGTGAAGGGGATGGGAAAAAAACCACCCAGGCTCCATGAATGAGAACTCTGTGCTGAATTTAAGAGCATTATAGCTCAGAACAGCCTATAGCACAAACAGCGCCGCTCAAACACACGTGGCGGCGCTCAGAATAAAGCCACTTCTGGGGAAGACAAAACATTTAGACAGGGGGCTTTTTGTTTTCATATTTGTTCATTTCTTAAATGCATTCCTCCTTCCTTGCAGGCCACTTAGTAATGCAATAAATTAATTTGTACTTTAGAGTGAACTCTTTAATCCTTTTTGTTCTCTCCCCTCCCCATCAAATGCATACTACTGAATTTGCATGCATTAGCATAATGAAACATTAATTACATAGCATTTTGGATAGGACAAGCATAGAGCTTCAATCAATCTCAATAACTCGCATCAGGAAGGTGAAAACCACTGGCCGGGCTTATCAGAACAGCAGAATAGACACAAACACATCCCCAGCGCCTGTTGCGGGGGTGATTTAAACCCAGCATCCAAACCCAAAAGCCACTCAGAAAATTACAAAGGAAGTAATAAATATCAATTATGTTAATGATACACAGACAAATTGTTTTCTCCTGGTTTTGTTAGTAACCAGAGCTGCGTTTGCACTGAAGGATGAACGGGACCGACCTGGCACATCCGACCCAGGGGGGTGGGTTATCTCCTTCAACATATTGGGTGATACAGCTGCCAAAAATCACGCCTGCGTACCCTCCAGCAGCTAACACGGACGACTTTACGAAGACTGCTTCTAGCCTGAAGTTATCATCTCCTCTGCATCTTCTCAAGCACCTTCAACACGTCGGTTATTGTGGTGTTGGGTGCCCCTGCCAGGGCAGGTCCACGGTGCAGAGGGACCACCCAGGACCCCACAACCAGAAAGCCCTCACAAGCGTGCCGGCATCTCCTTATCCATACCCAAGACCGACGTATGCATAAAGCAAACCAGCACCCAAGGTAAGGCAACAGGAGCTCGCTTGTGTCCTCCTCCCATTACCGTGCACACAGTATCTTAATTATAATGTTCTATTCCCGTTTAAGAAACGGAGAAACACGGTTTCTTGTTCAATCCTTGAAATTAAAATTCTCCCACTGCCGTTTAGTAAAAGGCTTCTGAGAACACCAGAACTGTGTTCATTAAGGAAACAAACTGCAGTGCTACAATAATGTATGTGAACGTTAAAGAAACAAATGAGGACTTCACTGCAGATGTAGAACCCTTCCCTCTCTGCACAATGAAAGCCCACGGCAAAGCCGATGGACTGTGTGCCCTGAATGCATCATTTCAGCTCCTAAGAAACCCAAAAGAATTAAGATTTTTAAAAAAAAAAGGAATTTAATCTGAGCATAATCTGAGTCATAAAACATCCAACAGCAATTGAGACTGCTGTTGTGAGGGATAACCAATGAATATCAAACTGTTCCCATCGCACTCCCTTAACGCATCAGCCTTTCCAGCAGAAAAAAAAAAACCACCCTCTACTCCATTTCATTTCATAATAAATCACAGTTTCCTTGTTTTACTTCCTTTTAACTCCGTGTCTCTCAGCTGCAGCAACAGAAGAATTGGAGGGCTAGAGTAGATGACCTCCTGAGGTCCCTTCCAACTTAAACGATTCTACAAGTCCAACGAACAAACAAAAAAGAACATAACAGACAAAAAAGTCAGCACCCCCCCACACACACACCCCCAACCCTAGGAAGAATCCAGACCTTGAAAAAAAATTTAAATTAAAAAAAAAAAATAGTAACTGGCTAGAAAACGAGTATGTTATAATTTAAGCACATCCCTATATCCCAGTTTTGCACCAGAGACCTGACGTTTCTTTCACTGGATAAGCATAACAACTAAAACTTGTGTTCCACGTGTTTTAGAGGGGACCAAGATCAATACATGATGGGTCAGATTTCGACCTGGACACTGATGTTAAATTAATTTCCATCCACAAAGCATCCGGACCTGTATTTTGAAGTCTGCAACACGACAGGACGGAGAGCTTTTCCTCAAAACCACAAAAATAAGAGGACCAGCTTTTGTGGCAGATCCGTATTCAGAAGTCATTCATAAAGATCCAACGAAAAAGTATTAAATACCACCGGTATTTCCAAGATTATCATAAAGCCTAGAAGAGACATTGTCCAAATACCATCCAAGGCTGTCGATACCAGCTTACTTGCAGGGTTGTACAGTTTTTAGTCGGAAATTGGCTTTCCGCAAGCCGCACGCAGTAAGCGGTATGTCTCATCACACCTGTCCTTTGGGCAGAAATGTCTTCAAAGCTCAAGCCTCCTTCTCTGCCAGCTACCAAATACCAATTAACTGAGCGTTTCCTAACAAGGAGTGGGGAGGGGGAAGAAAAAAAAAAATAAAGGAATCGGCTCAGCAAATTTTTGCTGACAGCAGAAAAAAAAGAAAAAAAAAAAAAAAAAAAACAAACAGGAGAACTCATCTGCCTCAGCTTTGGTGGCTGTGGAAGGCGGGCTTCCAGCAGATCCCGAGAAGTCCTTCTCCCCCGGGACTTGGAAGGGGATAAGGAATCCCCAACTGATTATTCTTTGTTCAAGCAGCCACCTCTCCTCGGTAGTAGCAAGGTTTCATGGGAAATAAGCTTCTATGGCGAAAAATAAAGCGTTTCTGCCCAGGAATTGAAACACCTTGAAACACCTTCAGCATTCTCACTTCGGACATGCTCAAACAGTGGATTCGCTCGTACTGGGTGACCTACAACATTTATTTTAATGCGCTTGCAAAGTTCCTCATCAAATTGTAAGAAAGGATATAGCTTTTATCAAGTGTTTTGTTCCTGTTCCCTCCCCGAACATCCGCTGTATTTCAATAGTAGTAAAGACCATGAAGGAAACCCCCAGGTAAGTTTTACAGCTCCCTCTCCTCCTCGGCGCACGCGCCTCCTGATGAACAGTCATAACTTGACTCAAAGGACACTTTCTCCTCTTTATTCTGCTCTGAGCTACTTGTCCCCCAAAGGACAGAGAGTCAGGCTCTCTCCAACCAGAAGTTGTGCTTTAGTGCTTTAGTCATCTCTTTTCCTCTTCCCATCTCTCTTTGCAAAGGTGTTTTGCAACAGCTGAAGAAGGCTCTCCTCAAATCCCTCAAGACCCGGATCATTTTTCTGTGCCTTATCTAACGACAGCCAACGAAGGAATCGGACTGTACTCTCTTAGGTCCCCCTACCACCAAAGTGCTGAGTAAGCGCTAAAGAAGCCCAGATGTAGTTAAAAAGCAAAGTCAAGGCACCGCCAAGTATCCACCCCAGCATCTTCCACCACACTTGGTGGAACAAGCACAGGAACAAGCACACAAGGACCCCTTCTGCCCCTCTCCTGCTGGGATCGGTGGTCACTTGGCCATGCAAGAAAGCAGGACTTCTTGCACCCAGCTTCCCCGGCTACTTGCACAAAGAAGCTTGGTCAGAGCCCAAACGCTTCAGGATGATTTATGCCCAATTCCTACTGCAGGTCCGTTGAAGAAAACGCCTCACTGTCAAATCACCGCAGTATCCCTCTGACCAAGACAAAGCGTCCTGTTGTCTTCGGACAAGCTGGTCCAAAAACCGGAGTGCAGAGGCACAAGATGCCCGGAAGGTGTACGTCGGGTTTGCTGTGCAATTTTGGTTTAACCATGGATACCATTTTTTCGTCTCACTAACCCGCTTCTCTAATGACTAAGCAGAGAAGTCTCCATCACTCTTCGAGACCTATGGACATAAAGTTCTTCAGGGTGTTGTACAAGTTGACTTCCAATTCTGAGCGCGTGCTTTAAGAACGCTCGGGTAAGAGGAGCGGCACAGCACCCGTAGGAAGAGACATCCCTCACCCACATAACCATAACAGAATTACTATGGAATAAACCTCAGTTGTTAAACATATTTTTTGAGAAAGGGAAAAGCTTCTAAGTCAGACCACAAGATTCAGTCACTCTTATTAAAACATTGTGCAATATTAGGAACTTCCACTCAATTTTAAACCTGGAGCAAATTAACCCAAAACGCCCCCATGTCCTATTGCCCGTCTGAGAAGTTTCCTCGTAATAAAGTTATTTTCAGAAGTTTGCCAGCTCTGAGGCAAAACAGAAGCAGTCCGACATTATATTATTCACTCGAACGAGTTTCCAAATTGAAATCACTAAGATTGCAAATACGGAGTTGTAACTACGTGGGAATCCATTTGAAATAATTTCAGATCCGAATATTGCCATACGGTCCTGTTGATTTCGATGAAGAAAACCTACTCATGTGGATAATACTATGCAGATGGGGCAGTGGCTTTGGGGCCTTTTGCCAAAACTGTGCCTGCTCTCGGCCAGCCCTGCCACTAAATGCCTTTTGATTACAAGTATTTCAGGGATTAAAAAAAAAAAAAAAAAAGGCAATATACCGAAAGTATTTACATCCCAAAGCTACGGACTCAGACTTACGTTGTCGTCATCTATCTGACCTGTTTCTCTATTTCAGGTTCTGTAAAAATAAAAAAATCAAGGCTGTGGTTGGGGGGTTTAGAGGTTTTTTTTGTTTCGTTGCTGGTATTTAAGGTAAAAAGCAGGCTCAAAACAGATTAAAAAAAAAATAATCAAGGCTTGTAAATCAAAAACACAAAACAAAGCCACGCCAGGGGCACAAGACCATACCGACAAAACCTCGCAGACCTCATTCCCACAAACACGCTTTGTCCAAGGCTCCAGCCGGAGCACGCAGACCCCGGAGGTGAAGCCCGCATCAGGATAGATGGTGCGTGTCCTCCAGGGAAAACTGGGAATCGCTAAACTGGCCCAAATGAATCAATGCAGTCCAAAAGGACATCAAAGTGTTTAAAAGTAACATCGGGGTTTTTTTCCTCCCCCAGACCTCCATTTCTGCCTCTGATCACTCTTCCCTTCACATGAAGAAGCTGACTTGCGCAAAAAGCATGGCTCTGACCCCACGCAAGATTTCCTCCAACTCTACTAAATATTAGGAAGGTTCTTCACTTCCTTCAATGTTATAAACTGCAGCAGGGTTTAATAAGCTATAAGAGGTCTTTAAAGCAGGCAACAACCAAGTGTGCCAAGTGCTTTACGGACAACAGCCACTCTCTGCCTCCCCTCACCCAACCCCAAACCGCTTCTCTTACTTTACACAACAATTTCTACACACCTCTCTGGCCATTAAGGCTGTGTAATTGCTTTCTGCACCCGGTTTGCTTGCTCAGACAAATCCTGGCTGAGCTACAGAAAGCCACATTGGCACATCCTACAGCAAACTCCCACTACCAGCCAGGACAAGACAGGTTTTATTTAACAATAATCTTTGGTGCCTTCCAGCTCTCCACCTGATTCGAGCCGGGCAGAGGTTCAATTTACACAATTTCAAGGAAAAAA
>VZSZ01012048.1:616275-629524 GCA_013398815.1 Ibidorhyncha struthersii
CGGGGACGGGGGGCTTGCGGGCCAAAGGGCTGGTGGGGGGGGGGGGGCTCAGTCCAAACCTTTCTTTGTTGCCGGCTGTCATCTACCCACCTGATTGCTGTAATCCCCCTCCGTAGCCTCAGGGAGAGGAGCCATCCTTCCTCACATGATTGTCAACAGAAAAACTACTGAAAAAATGCATGGAAAAGATAAAGCACGGGGAAACAAATAACTAGCAGGTAGTACAACTGCAGCCCATGCCACCAACCAGCTCTTAAGGAGGGAGCGGGGAGAAGGATGCAGCAGCATCCTTAAGGGGGAAAAAAAAAACCCAACCCAAACAAAACAAATAACCACCCTCCAAAAAAGCACAATACAAATGCACCCAGAAAAGAAATTGCACAGATGTGTAACATCATGGTAATGGGCGCAGAAACAGCTACGAGAATCCACTGTGCCTAGACATCTCTCGGTTTTGTTTTGTCATTAAATGGAGTCAGATGCACCTAAGCCCATAAGACAGGCTGCAAATACAGTCTTTAAAAAAATAACCTCAAAGCTTGTCCTACTGAGGTTAATATTTTCTGTTCAATGCTTAAAATAATTTAAACGGAATCTCATCATATTTTTAATATAAAACCGTATTTTGTTTCGAGTTCTTCAAGATGTATCAAACTGGTGGGTAATCCATCCAGGACCATCCCATCCAAGCCAAATATCCATGAAAAACACTCCAAACCAAGCAGTGTTAGCTTCCTATTGTTTGGCTGCTAATTTCCAAGAGAAAGGAAGCTCTTGCCTCTTCTGTAGTTACCGCTATAATCTGTAGAATTCAGGAATTGCCCCATCCCTGGAAGCCTTCAAAGTCCCATCCAACCTGGCCCTGAGCAACTTGGGTCTAGTGGAAGGTGCCCACCAGGGGAGTAGGACTAGATGATGTTTAAGGTCCCTTCCAACCTAAACCATTCTACGAATGCCAGAGGTGGTCCCACCCCTGCCCCAGCTGCAGATGCAGCATTACCTGGGACAGGGAGCAGCCACAGGAATTACTAAAGTTTGAGTGAAAGGTGTCAGTTTTCTTTCCTTTTAAGTAACAAACCCAGAAAACACCGTATTCGCTCAGAAGGGAGATGTAGCCAGTCACCACCAAGAGCAAGAGAAAGCAGATGCAACATCCTAAAGGGTGGATGTACCTCGATTAGCAGTGATTAACACAATCGAAAGGTACCTACCAAACAACTCCATAACTGGGGGTTCATCACATACAGAGGAGGGCGGTAAGAGGAGTTTGGCAGAAATCTAAAAGCTGGAACCAATCTGCATATCAAGGTTTCACTTAAACAAATGCACAACCTGCAATAGCTCCTTACACACTGTTTGTTCTGTCCTTGAAGTGCCAAAATTCACTTACTGTGCAAGTTTACCGGCAATAAGCACAATATTGGTCATCAAGCCAAAGGGGAATTAACCTACAGAATTTCACAGGAGCTAAACTAACAGGATTTCATAGAAGTTATTTTAAAAGCACGTCAAATTTAATAGAAACCAAGCACCGTTCTATAGGCCGGGGAAGGCTGCTGTCATTTATTTTGGAAAAAGGTCTTAAATTCTGTAAAACGGTCCTATATATCTATAGAAAGGCACTTATTCCCGGGGAACCACTGCAGAGCTTTTACCATCAGGAAAACCAGCAAGACAAAAAACATTGCCCGACTATCAGCAGGTAACTGAGCACCTTATTAGGCAAGCAGACCTCTTCCTAACAAACAGCTAATTCGCTAAGGCTGCCTTAGCTGCTCAGTGCATGGCATATTTGGGGTTGCAAAGCAGAGTCCACCAACCCTCCCAATGCAGTCGTGTGCATCCCTGCATGAGCTATGAATTATTATAACTGGGAGGACAAAGCAGCGTTGCCCCGCCGCTTACAGAAAACAGGAAAATGATAGCAAAATATTTTCAAACAAATTCTTTAGAAAACAGGTGAAGCCGCCTCTCCAAAGGGTCCCCAATGCCGCCTCCATCCAGACTGTAGGCTGAGGTGGGTGGCAGATAATTCACCTCCCGTGCACATCTGCAGTGTACAAGGGACTCCACTGAAGTATGTAACGGCATCAAATCAAAGGGAACTTTAAAAGTGGAAAACCTTACAGAGGAATACACCGAAATTGAGTGATCAAAGACATCAGACAACACAGGAAAAGAAAAGGAGATGGATTTTACGGTTTCCTTCGTCCCCGTAGTGCAAGGAATCATTATCGCCTTATCTCCCAGCCAGCGCCCGAGCCTCCCCAGCGCTCGCACGCCACTAACACCGCCACTTCATAGAGTTCTTCCAATGCCAGGAGATTCCCGACTCGCATTCCTTAAGGCGCTCAAGACAGTCGTGCACATATCGATTCCCATTTAGCAACACCTTGATCTCATTGCTAGTCCCCCAGCATCACCTGCGCACCGCTGGAATCCACAGGACCGAGATTTCCTCTGCAGGGGCTGAGTTTTGATCCCACTTACCCCCCCGCATCTGCAATGAGTTCAGGTGCCTGCTCTTGGGGGAAAAAGGTCGAGATTCTGGGCCTCAACAGCATGCCTTCTGATTAGTAACATTAGTAAAGAACTACATCAAATAGAAGATAAGTGATTTACTCACGTTGAATACCAGAGGCAAAAATTTGGCTGGGATAAACAAAATGAGCAGCCAGCCTTGCAGTCCTCATTCACACAGTAAGGCCAACAGACACGGACTGCATTTAAAAAATAGCAGAGTTTTTGATTTATCTCATCAATATTCACTTTCTATTTTCAAAATCGTAGCTCAAGGGAATGAATATGAAATTTTTTTTGTCATTAGCACTTGAAACAGATATACCGCCTGCATCTCCAGGAGACTTCTTTCTAGATGAGCTCTTATTTATCTCAGACGAATACTTTAGCCATTAGTCTATCTGGGAAATATCTTTTTTTTTTAGCTGGCTCATCCCTTTCTCCCGAGCGTCAAATCGCCACCTACAAAACGGACAAGTTTGCAGAACCCCTGCCAAGGAACCTTGCTTTACTACTCTTGACTAATGTCAGACAAAATGTCAGAGCCTCCAGAACCGCTCTTGGCAACGCACGCGATGGAAACAGTCCAAATTCAGGCAGCTGAAAAGGCGGCACCATCGCCGCACAAAGGAACTGATGTATCGCATATTGAATCGTGTCAATGATTACATATAATTGTATCATTACCTAGAGTGAAATTAATGGAAGTTACCATTCAGGAAAAATAAGAAAGAAATTAGCTTTGAAGTAGCATAATGAAAGATTTAAGTTAAGGAAGGAATCAGTCACATTTTTTAAATTACTGGTTATAGTGCCATCAAACACACACCATCCAAGCCCTGGTTGTCACTTGGACGTGAAGACTTTTCCCCTTCTTCAAACTACAAGAGTCAAGCGTGAATAACTGTCTTTACCCTGATTCTCAAATATACAGGCTCACGCAAATGAATTTGCAGGTGAATGAAAAGAAATATTGTCAGATCCATAAGAAGAGACAGCGTTTAGAGGATCTTTTTACAGGAGAAATGCTTTTCAGCTGCTTGTCAAGCATCACATAGCAGAGACTTGCATCACTGAGTATACAACTGCACCTCTTTCACAGATCAAAGCCATTCCATAATTGGTCAACAGTTGTTTGCAATGCATATTAAGAAGAAACTCTGTTACTGTTAAAAAAAGATTTACAATTTACAACCCGACATCGTTATCACAGAACAGCTCCCAAGCACCCTTGCTGGAATGCTGCGACTTATTTATCCTTCTTTGAAATATGTTTGAAGAAGTCCCAGCAAACAATTTTATTTCGACTGAATTCATACTATCACGCTATGTCTTACAGGTAAGTTCAGGCTCAACACATTCCACTTCAAAAACCTGGGTAAACACAGACAGCTCTACTTCTTAGTAGAAGATACTAAGATACTAATTGCACATTAATATTAGTTACAAGGCTGACTGCATCTATCCAAAAGCCAGTTACAACTTCCAAAGCAAAGCTCTGTGAGGCAAAACAAGTTGAAAGCACAGGTAGTTATCTCCAGCCTAACTACAGGAAACCATAAAAAAATAAAATGAAAAATTAACTACGTGTAGTTTAATTTAGCGTCATTTTTATGGGTTTCACGGAAAAGCCAGGAGCAGCTCTCCAGCCCGCGTGCGGTTGGGCTGCGTCCCCCCATGCGATGGTTAATCCCATTAAGAACAAGCTGGCACCGCGGGCTCCGGCTCCGCCAAGCAGGGCTGCTTGCCTTTGGCCTCCCCGCAGCAGCGAAGCTGGATCGGTAGTTCCACCAGAACTCCCGTTCTTGGCTTTTAAATTGAATGAGAGAATGGGAACTCAATCTGAAGGCCTTCCAAGGCACTTCACACCGAGCCAGCTGGAGCTTGCCCCAAGAGCCGTGTGCAGCCTTCAAAATGTGCCTGATTTATTTCTAGAAATAACAGGGCAAGCTAGACGCACCGCTGCTTTATTCAAGGACAACCTCCTAGATGAACCGTAAAGTTTAAGGATCTCCTTTACCACCAACGGTACTCAATTTCATAACCCGCTACTGCAAACAGCCAAAAAAAAAAAAAATCTTCCCCAATTTTGTTGCAAAACTTATAAAGCACTGTCTGAGCTTTTTTACATCTTTCTGACAATCCTTTTGTCTGAATTGTCATACTTGGCAGTTTTTGATTCCGGTAAAAATAAAAATATCCTGCACATCTGCCACCTGATTTTGATATAAATCCGTAAGTCAAGCTTGCGTCTGAAGCTTTTACTAAGCCTGAAGAGGAACCAAAGTAACCCGAGTTTACAACATAACTGAGTTTGTGATATGCTTGGTCACCGTTAGCAGAACTAGGTAGATCCTTTTATTTTATATTAGTGCAAATATGTGCAAAGTCATACCCTTTTAAACTTCTACAGTAAAAAAAAAAAGGGGAGCAACAATTTATTGTAGACAGTGCTTCTAAAAATGGCACTGAAGCAAGACGTATCAAGCTTGGAAACAGCATTATTTTTTTGGGTTAGTTATCATTTGAAAAAATGGTTTTAATAACCAAAAGCGTAACCTACATAGTATTGTATCAAAACATCGTTCATCTGTTGAAGAAGTTAGGAGATACAGAAGTCAGCCAAAATCTTCCAGCTCTGGGATTTACCCTCAAAGCTCTGGTACTTCAGGGACAGATGGAAAACACCCATATTAGCATTCCTGCTTGAATTTCAAGAGCACTTTTCAAAGCTCCTTGTATCTCCGACCTCTCGTGCTCGAGCCACATGGTGGAGCAGTCCTCGAGGACGTAAACTGGATTCCTTCCAGCCGCAGCTAAACCTGAAGCTGCACTGTACCCATCCACCTGGGACCAGACTACAACTGGTTGAAGGAAAGCCTCCAAAAGACATGTGGTGTGGACACCAGATCCACTCCATCAGCTCCTCAACCTGCTAATGCAGACACAGATACCGCCGTGCTCTTTGATTATCATCCAGTTTCCCATGCTTCTATTTCCAGCATCAACCAGGAGGAGAGCAGGTTTAATACAGAAAATAATAAAGATAACGTTTGGATCTCAGTTAAGTGTTTAATTTGGATCCAGCTTGGTTTCTGGAGAAGTATTTGGCTGGAACGCTGATGGCATAGCTCATCGGGCACTGAAGAAACTGCAAAAGTGGACTCAATACATTGTTAACTCTCTCCGAATCTGAAATATTTTAAAACAGGGAGCAAATCAAAATGGCATAAATAATTCTGATTACCCTTCAAAAGCAGGACTCCAATTGCTAGAACTCACCCTTCTCTCTTCCTTCATTCTCATAAATAATATTCTTTCAAGGGAAATTGCAAAGCCCTACGGTAAAACTAATATTTTCAAGTTTTATCCCTGGTAGGTTACAAAACTTCTCTGCTGACCCTATATTCTTGGGTCTATATTGATTTTTGCAATTAAAAATTTATCAGGACTACAGGAAGTAATAAAGCAGCCCAAATCACTGTGGGAGACCCAGAGATGAAAAAATAAGGCTGTTTCAGAGACCGAGACAGGCTAGAGCTAGCAAAAGCAGTTGATGCATGCAATATCCAAATACAGGCAACAAAAATCGGTCTACCACGACGGGAACAAGGAAGGAAAGGAAAGGGAGGAGGAAGCAGAAGACAATCAATGGAGTTAGATTTATAGTGAAAAGGTTAATTAAATCTTTCGCTGACTTTTACTTTGGAAGTCACTTTTCCTAATGTAAATATATAAAGTGCTCTTTTCCGAGGCTCCAGTCACAAAAATACTTGGTGCATACAGAAACACCCCACAATAAATCACCATTTCACTTTCTGAAAGGTAAAGTGGTGCCGCTGTATAGCGGTTGACCTGTAAATAAATCTTGCTAGCTAGACACGTCCCCTCCTGTCTGGCACTAACTACTGGAGGCATTTCTTTCCTTTAACCAACAACAAAAGTGTTATAACATCGGATTATGGCTATCAAAGGATCCGTGCAGACCCGCACGCAGTCTGTTCAGATAGAACAGCCAAGTTACTCCTCCAAAGCTTAAAGAACATAATTTTATAAACTGAAGAAGCAGTGAATTTGCACAGTATCATCTTCAAAGGTCGAGAGCGACATCACAGGAGCAGTATTTTCGCTAGCCCCGCTTTCAGCCAAGCCTCACCACCCTTACTACACCTGTAAGCAATGGAAAACAAGAGATTTGAGTTGCCCCAGAATGACGTTCAAGGAAAACACCGGGGTAGAACAACTGGGGAACAGAAATCCATACGAATAACATCATCATCACCCAGAGAAGCCTGTAGGATGCACAGAAGTGGGTCATCCCACTTCGGTGAAAACAGGACAATTTAAGAACAAAAAAAAAACAAATCCAGCCTCCAAGTTGTTTTGACTGTATCTTCAGTAACAGATCATTTTTTAGCGCTATTCTTGATTTATTTATTTTGAAAATTATAGAGTCCTCCTGCTACTAAAATAATCGTGCATGATGGAGCTGGCAGAAGTGTGGGGCGGGAGGAGCGAAAGAAAAAGGGGAAAATTACTGTACTTTTTTCCCCCCTAAACAACATGCCAACGTTCATAGATCCTCACATGCTTGAATAGGAACCTCTCATGCGTAAAATCAAAACCGAGGGATGCAGTTTCTTTGCAGAGCTCATCTCTCCCTCTCCTCTTGCCAGACATATGCAAACACATAAGGCTATGCAAATTCACCATCACAAGCTACTTTGTTCAGCCTCAAAATGCATCCTAATAGCTTCATCTTCTAAAGAGGCGGCCATCACACCCTTCCAGCTACAGAGAAGGTTATTTAATCAGCCCTGAAAAACCACAAAGTCAACAGCGAAAAAACAGTTGAGCCGGGCTCACAGCTACCCCCAAGCGTGGGTGTTTCTCCTGGAAGGGTGGAGGGGAGACAGATGAAGCAAGAACCACAACTCTACCTTGCTGATAAGTTCTGTTTCTCCATTGTTTGAGCTCTACCACTGAGAAGAGGGCCAAGGAAAGTCATCTCTAAAACATGCTCTGAGGATTATGAAGCGTTGGGCAAATATTAGAGAAAAAAGAACAAAGCCCAGCTGCTACCACCCCTCAATGATCCTGGCTCCCTGCACTCCCTCAAGGGCAGGCAGGGAGCAGGCTCGGGCATCCCGACCCCTCCATCTCACCTGCCAGGCGCGCACGGAGCCGAGATGCGCGCTTCCCACAGGGACAACCCAGTGACAGCCGTAAAATACGCCATTACGCAATATCAGCGTCCAGCATCTGTCGCGTTCGCATTATTTCCCCCCCGGTTAAGAAGTAACCAAGCTTCCCAAATGGCTCCAGATACAAAAATACTGTTTTAACAAACAAAAATGCTACATTTGTAGCTGACCTATCTCCTCTTGGTACACGTGGCTGTCATCCGCAGGATGTAAAGACCTACACATGGGGTGAAGGGAATGAAAAGCAGTATTTTAGGGTCAGCTTTGAAGCAGAATATAAATCTACAGATACCAAGGTCACTCTTTCTGACCTTGGGTCCTGAAAAGTCCTCAGAAAACCTAAGTTTCTCTCCCACTGGTCATTAATAATTATTACCCACACACAAAGGCAGAAGTGCCCAAGTTTTGCCCACCTCTGCTGCACGCACAGATGCGGAGCAAGCAATGACCATGGCCACAGGGCAACTCACGCATGGCCTGGCCGGCAGGACTTCTGCCGACCGTGCTACCTGCTTACACGGGAAACTGCTGGCGAGCCATCCTGAGAAGAAGGCTCAGTCTTCAAACCAATCTTTTTTCATACATTTCTTTGGATGCGCTTGCATAGGAGAGGAGGGAAACAGGTGGTTTTCCATACGATTCTAAGAAAACCACCTAATATTACAGATAGCAATTATTTAGTTGCTCTGTTGGATTTATAGGGCAAGAAAAACTTGACATTTCCACTCCTTCCTTTCTTTCTCCCCAGTAAGAATTTTCTTCCTCTTTAATTATGCTGCTTACAGAAATAAGTGCTGGCACATATAGCTAAACGATGCTTCCGTAAGGACAAGTAGCATTTAGAAGACACGCCATCATATAGACCTTTTCGTGTGTTGTTTCTTTTTTTAAAAAAAAAAAAAGCAGCAATACAATAGAAGATCAGAAATCCTACTTAGCATATTCCGTGGAACGAAGACGATCAGCTCAGACAGAATCAAGAGGAACCAGTCAGAGCTATTACATTTTACCATATATGTCCTATTGTAATTGGTCACAGACGCAGTCGCGCAGTTCCCGCAACCAACAAGAGAGGCAACTCCCCAAATACCACCATTCAATGGTCTAGGATCAGAAAGACGCAGTGAAAAGGGTGGATTGACTGTCTCACTAACCTTGTTTTACAAAACCTCATCATATAGCCCAAAATATGCTATTTTCCATAAAAAGAACGATACCTGACTCTGTTTATCGAAGTCCTCCCCAGCAGGGGTCACTGAATTAATAACAAATATGAAATCAAACTACAACGTGGACATCTGTTCTTCCAAAAACTTCTCACCGCCTTCTAATCTTATGGTTGCATAGAAGCCCTTTAAAATGCAAAATTCTTTGTGCAAAAGTCATTCAGAAAATTCCGAGTCAGACCTGACTATTTCAGCTTTAATAGCAAAGTAATAAACACATCATTAGCACAGAAGAACTTCTACAAATTCCAAACCAGCAGGTGCCCATCGGATACAGCATACGAAATTCAATTTAACCTTGTCTCTTCTTGTCCCTATTTCTTTTTATCTGTTTTTTAGATTTGGGTTTTCTTTTTTTTCAGGATCACAAAAAGCAGAAGAGTCTCAGCTGGTGTAAATTAGCATAGCTGAAGTCTTACACTTAAGACTTCATTATGCAAATATTTACCATGTGTAGAACTGGACCCAATCTCAGAAAAAATAAAGGCAAAATTGTCTCATTGTGTCTGCTATCTACATATAAAGCTTAATGTTTCCAAAGATCAGAGAAAGTTTACGGGGAATTAGTGTAATTTTTCAAACGATTCTTTAACTTTTATTATCAACTCCTAACAAACTGGCATCACATCATCTCTGCCGCTTTTTCCTATCTACGCAGCGTGTCCTCATTCCACAAACCTCACTTTGTCAGCCGGAATTTGAATAATTTATTTGCTGATCTTTCCAAAACAAGACAAAAAACAAGAAGGAGGAAAGTTGCTGCTCAGTAAATTTTATTTGAGCTTTAAATTAAAGAGGGGGAAGTAAGGTGTTTCTCTGCGTTGGCTTGAGAGCCAACATTTCTACTCCCTTTTCTAATTAAAAAAAAACCAAAACCACATTTCTTTAAGTTGCATTGTTTGAGCTGAAGTGGTTCCCATTGTTCCCTCCCCAGCTCTACGGAGGGCTCCTGACAGATGACCCTCGCTTCTTTGTCTGCCAACCTTAATTTCTTCTGAAAAGGGGCAATCTGCTTGGCCTACAGCCTCTGCTTGGGAGCAGCAGTTGGCGAGCCGGGGGTCTCCTCCTACCCCTCGGTTTTTTATGCAGAGCATGTCCGCATCCCAATTATCCCAGGAGAAGTTCTGCATAAATTAGTTGATATTGTTACTAAAGCTGTCAGGAATAAATTGTTCTTATTTGCCACAACTGTCAAAGGGAGGGAGGGGGCTCCGAGATGAGCTTTGACACGCCACTGCTGCTCAAAAGGCAGAGATGCAAATGCTACCTCCTGCCAGGGTGTTGTCCTGACGACTCCAAGCCATGCTTTCTAGATGATAACACCACCACACACGCATACCCACAGCTGCCTTCCAGACCAGAGATATCTAACAAAGTCATCCTCTGGACCACGAATTTTAAAAAAATTAGGATAAAATCTGGCATCAGGACAGAGCTCTAAATAACCAGGTTCATTCTCAAACCTTGCAGATGTAGCTAAGCAGAGTTTTGAGCAACTGCATCCAAACCATATAGCCATGGCTTTCAGTTTTGCATTTTTCCATGGGCGGGTGTAGGGTTCAGTTTTGATGAACTTAAAAAAGGAGAAACTTTTTTAAAAAAAAAGAAACAAAACCTATTATTGCTGTAAGTGACTTTAATGTGCCTACTTAGATTCTGTACTTAATTTGCTAAGATGCTGCACTTGCACAACAAACCCTAGCAAAAGGAGGTGTAAAGATGACGCAAACTGGCGGCCAAAATACCTCGTTCACAACTTTCAGGGAAAGAAATCAGACCATCGCTGGGTGACATTCATAGCTCGGAGGAGCATCCTTCAACTTGTTTACTCCACCTCTTGTGTAAACTGGAATAAATTCTGCTTAACCAAAACTGTTACTTATAAGAATAGAAGAAAAAAAAAAAAAGGTAATTTCCTTTATACTATAAACTAAAGAAAGCTTTCAAAGCACAAAAACACTGGGCTGCCAGGTAGTTGAATACAGTCATTTCCGATTCATACATGTACACATAAAGAAAGCGTGACCCATCTTGCTACCACTTAACAGCTAGACAGCCTGGCTAAAAATAGAAATACTAGAGGGAGAAATTACTAGCAACCTACAGCCACGGACATTGGCATGAAGAAAGAACAGAAGCAAAAAGGTTAAAGAGAAAAGCAGTTTGGTTCTCCCCAAAAATCTGGGGCCAAAGCAAAATGGAGCGTTCTTGAAACACTCTCCTAATTTAAAAGTCTCTCCCATCTGCCAAAAGGAAATCTCACACCCACCCCCCAATCCCCACATTTCAGTTTCCCTTCCCACTAAAACAACAAAGAAAGAGTTGCAGAAGACACATCAAGAAGTCTTTTCAAAGTGAAATTTCAAACAACTCTAAAGCGTGAATTAAGTATGATAAAAATAATAATATCCCGAGATTGCTTTTCAACTTCCCACTCGTACATCCCAAGGATTTCCCAAACACAGAAAAAAAAAAAAATGTATCATTCAAGGGGAAAAAAATCTCAAAAGCCACAAAAAAAACACACACACAGAATTTTTTTGTTTGTTTGTGTATACATAAGCAAAGTTATCCATTTTTTACTGGCTCTACTACCTGCCCACAGCACACCAGTACATAACGCCTCAAACAGGAGCACGTTACCTACACTGCGGCTCCTTTGACTTGAAAACAGTATGCAAAGTCTTCAGTAGTTTCCATCTGTGTTGATAATCCCTACCTCGTAATTTGAATACGGATCATCCCATGAATCTTTATGATCATTTATTATGCTAATAATAAACTAATGCTTTATTAGGAAGTGACAGGCACAAAGGAATTAACTGCAATAAACTGCACAGGTTTACCCTTTCTCCACAGGACACTCTACAGGTACAGTCCATATTACCTATACACATAGTATGTTCAAAACCAAAGCCATTAAGAGATTTTAAGAAAAAAAAAAAAAAAAAAAAAAAAAGAATTACCTATATTCCATAGGAATTATAGTCCCATCAAACCCAGAATGTCTTGCAGGCTTATCAAAATAATTTCAGAAGAAAAAAAACCCAAAGAAATCCACCACTATCAACAATTTCAGAAGAAAAAAAAGAAATCTGCCAGTGTCAACAGATGCCCTGACATTTTGGTGTGAAATATTTTCATTTTTAAGTGTTGGGGTTTTTTTTAGCGTCACTAAAGAGCCACGCTGTACATGATTACATTACAAACATATTGCTTTGCACACCCCAGAACTCTAGGAAACTTAATTTCCTGATAAATTACATCCCATTTTCTTACTCTGCCACCTCATTAATTCCTCCTTCCCCCCCCCTGGCATCACCTCTGATGCCCCAGCTCTCCCTCCAGCCACCACCACCGCTGCCGCCCAAAGCCTCAGCAGGCTTCGGCTCAGGAGACCAGCCATGGTCTCCACCCCAACGCACGCCGAGGGGACATTCGGCTCCTGTCCCCCAGCACCACCGAAACACTCCATGTCCTGCCTCTTCTTCAGGCATAGCCCTCATTTGACTCCCTCCTTTCCCCAGCTATCAATCTTTGTTAATTCTGTAGGAACTTAATATTTCTTAAACACCTGCTCCTCTGTCAAGTTTGGCTCAAATTGGACAACGTATTGAGAAAATATTGGCAGGGAGAAGGACCCGCGGAGAAGCGGAAGAGTGAAATTAGTTTTGTGCTGGAGGAAGCAGGCGAAAGTAGTCAGAGTTAAGACAAAGCAGTTTTATACAAGATATTCAAATGATTTTTAAAGACATCATCCCAAAGGTTTTTAATATTTTCATGTGTGGGGAATTTTGATATGTTTGCTTCTTAATATTTTTAAAATTAAGCCAGATTTTAAAATCAAGTCCTTGGTGAAAACATGACCTGCTGCACAGCTCTGTCCAACAGCCTGACCACATTTCCACTATGTTAATGGGAACACCGCACGTTATTCCAAGGAACCTATGCCAAATTCTCTCTTATGAAAAATAAAACCAACCCAATATCACAAGTTAGCCTAAAACTACCTTTTCTGAAACAAAGAGTCAAATTCTTTCATTTCAGTGTGGTAACTGCTCAAAATGCTTCCAAAAAAATCCGTAAGTTGATTTGAAAGTAATACCTTCCAACACAACTTGAAGGGAAAAAAAAGTTTAAATTACGATTCTCATAAAATTGGACTCAACCAATATAGTTAATGCAATCGGTTCCTGTACAGACCAAAACCGACAAACTCTAGACTCCTTTTCTTGCACTAACGTGTTTGCATTTTTCGCTTTGCTTTGTGGTGGGTTGTTTCCCTCCCCCCCCCCCCCC
>VZSZ01012048.1:629529-640702 GCA_013398815.1 Ibidorhyncha struthersii
CCCCCCCCCCCCCTTCCCCCCATACTAGGATCACCGGTTTTCCACTGTTTTCTGTCAACAGAATGAATGATTCCATACTGGAAGACCTGAGCCCAGAGCATCCATTTACGGACATTAGGGAATACTGACACTAGACATCTATTTTCTTTACGGTAATAATGTAGATCCAAACATAAGTTAACAATGTATTATCAGTAATGCAACGTATTAATTATTTAATATTACTATAAGGCCTACAATTCTAAAACATTATCAGGGCGTTTGACACTAGAATTCTTCAGGAAATTAATTTGCCTCGTTAAACGGAAGATAAGCTTTGATGTCAGTGAAATATCATTCAAGATGTGTGATGAAGACTCTGCTACACTGCCCTTCTTCGACTTCGTGAGAACATTAATTATGACTCACATTCACTGTGTATTTCTGACAAAATACATCAATTAAGTACTTGAACTCACCTTATCCAAAGGACATATTACAAAGATGTACGTTTTTCATTTTGAACTAATTCTACAGTACTTCCACCAAATATAGTTTCTTACAGGTTTTGTCAGGAAAGTGAGTCATTAATGCGTATGTCCACGTCATATAACCAATATACTTCATTTTCCAGAATGGCCTTGACAACAGCGAGCCTTCACCAGTCTCTCCTCTCTCAGAAGTCACTCACCCACGACATGCTTGTCCCCTGCACCGAAAGCTCCCAGAGCACACTGCTTAGCTCATTTTATAGCAACTATTTCCGAAACAGGCCCTTACCCTCATGTGTATCTAAGGACAACGGATATTCTTTGCTTAACTGCCAGCTCTGAAGCACACACACGCCATGGGGACAGGGCTGCCACCGGCAGCTCGGCTGCAGACCCAGCCTTGCCCCCACCCTGCTGGGGGACCAGCCAAAGGCATCTGTGGGATCGAGCGCACCCTCAGCAAGTTTGCCGATGACACCAAGCTGTGTGGAGCAGTCAACACGTTGGAGGGGAGGGATGCCACCCAGAGGGACCCGGAGAGGCTGGAGAGGTGGATCCACACCAGCCTCATGAAGTTCAAAGTCAAGTCCAAGGACCTGCACCTGGGTCACAGCAATCCCAAACACAAACCCAGGCTGGGCAAAGAGTGGATGGAAGACAGCCCTGGGGAGAAGGACTTGGGGGCGTTGGTGGATGAGAGGCTCACCATGAGCCGGCGATGTGCGCTGGCAGCCCAGAAATCCGCATCCCGGGCTGCATCCCCAGCAGCGTGGCCAGCAGGGCAAGGGAGGGGATTCTGCCCCTCTGCTCCGCTCTGGGGAGACCCCCCTGCAGGGCTGCCTCCAGCTCGGGGGGTCCCAACAGCAGAAGGACACAGACCTGTTGGAGCGGGGCCAGAGGAGGCCCCGGAGATGCTGCGAGGGCTGGAGCCCCTCTGCTGGGAGGACAGGCTGGGAGAGTTGGGGGGGTTCAGCCTGGAGAAGAGAAGGCTCCGGGGAGACCTTAGAGCCCCTTCCAGTGCCTAAAGGGGCTCCAGGAGAGCTGGGGAGGGATTCTTGGTCAGGGAGGGGAGCCGAAGGATGAGGGGGAATGGCGTCAAACTGGAAGAGGGGAAATTTAGACTAGATATTAGGAAGAAATATTTCACTCTCAGGGTGGTGAGGCAGTGTCCCAGGTTGCCCAGAGAAGCTGTGGTAGATGCCCCATCCCTGGAGGTGTTCAAGGCCAGGTTAGACAGGGCTTGGAGGAGGTGTCCCTGCCCATGGCAGGGGGGTTGGAATGAGATGGTCTTTAAGGCCCCTTCAGGTCTAAACTATTCTGTGATTTTATGATTCAGCTTTCAGGGCTGAGAACGCCAAAGACATTTTGCGCTCAGAGAAACCCTGGCTGAGATAGGGTGATATAATGGGAGAGTTGACCCCAGATGAGATCTTGTTGGGGACAGGCAAAGGCTAATGATAAGGCTGTCTCACAGATCAGACCTCAGCCTTGCGGACCTGCTCAAAGTGCCCCGCAATCTATCTTGACTGGAAAGCCTGCTATCAGCAGAGAACACGGAAATCGCTTTGATGCTGAAGCCAGACAGAATATAGCTGTAAGGGATGTTCTAGTTTCATTTCTCCATCTCCACCTTTAAACACATGCCCTAACCTCCTCGGCTTCACAATCCACCAGAACAAAGCAAAAAGGCAGATGGAGCCCGAAGTTGGCACAGCATCGGAAGTGCTTCCCGAGTACAGGTTGGGGGCCGACCTCCTGGAGAGCAGCTCTGTGCAAAGGGACCTGGGAGTCCTGGGGGACAACAGGATGACCATGAGCCAGTAATGTGCCCTGGCGGCCAAGAGGGCCAATGGCATCCTGGGGTGCATCAAAAGGAGTGTGGCCAGCAGGTCGAGGGAGGTCATCGTCCCCCTCTACTCTGCCCTGGTGAGGCTACATCTGGAATACTGCGTCCAGTTCTGGGCTCCCCAGTTCAAGAAGGACAGGGATCTGCTGGAGAGGGTCCAGCAAAGGGCTACAAAGATGATTAGGGGATTGGAGCATCTTTCATATGAGGAGAGGCTGAGGGATTTGGGTCTCTTTAGTCTGGAGAAAAGAAGATTGAGGGGGGATCTTGTTAATGCTTTCACATACTTGAAGGGAAGATGCCAGGGGGATGGGAGCAGTCTTTTTTCAGTGGTGCCCATTGATAGGACGAGGGGTAATGGGCACAAGCTTGAACATAGGAAGTTCCATCTTAACATGAGGAGGAACTTCTTTACTTTGAGGGTAGTGGAGCACTGGCACAGGCTGCCCAGAGAGGTTGTGGAGTCTCCCACTCTGGAGACATTCAAAACCCGCCTGGACGCTGTCCTGTGCAACCTGCTGTAGGTGACCCTGCTCTGGCGGGGGGGTTGGACTAGATGATCTCCAGAGGTCCCTTCCAACCCTGACCATTCTGTGATATGAAGATCAAATGCAAGAGAACAGACAATATATACCTTAAAGACAGTATAGCACTTAGAACATATATGTCTGGAAATTTATGCTCTGTTGCTTCTCTGTAGTTTATTATGCTGTGGCTAAGTACTGGAAAACATTCCCATGTACAGTTTAATAAGTAAATGAACAGTCAGTAATGACAAAGTTAACTTGGTTTTATTATTTGGATAACTGAAAAGAATTATTTTTTCACTTGGAATCACCATCTCCCCTCTCTGCAAGGAGAATAAGGGTCCACACTGTGCCGTGTAAGGCCTGCAGAGCAGAAAAAAGGTCTCGGCAGATATTCTTTCACTACACAAGGACGCAACCCTTCGCAGATACTTCTACCGCACACTCTGCCCTGCCGTGGAGGCAACATTGGTTGTGCTCTCCCCCTCTCACCCAGCCTCCAGCGCTGCAGAGACACAGATCCACGCTCCTGGAGCAAACCAGGGGTGCACCGCTCGTGGCCCAAGTCCCAGAGCTTTCCCAGGCACACAGTCACTGTCCCTACCAACACCAGCCTGCCCATCCATCCCAAGGGTCAATACTGGATTTATATTACTGCACCAACACTAAACAGGCTTTCTTTTTTTTGTTCTGTTTAAAAGGAAGAACAATTTTTATTTTATTTTATTTTTTCCTCCTCACCCTTCTCACAGCATCCTGGAGGCTTAGGGGGAAGAAAAAAAAAAAGTAGATGACAGCAAGAGTACATTAAATACTAAAGAGAAGAGTAGTGAGCAATGAATGTTGTGGCCAGCAAAATGGGAGCAAGTGCAAGAGCAGAAGGAAGGAAGAGCGGCTGCTCCTCTGACTGCGTGGGGAGAAAAGGCCGTCAGTCTCTGCTGACCCTGTGCCTTTCTCAGATGGAAAGACGCAGGACTCGGAACCAAATCGGACCAGAAACGGAGTAACAGGGCTCTGAGTACAGCCAAAGCTCATTCCTCCTTAACAGCCAGCACTAAATGAGACACCTGTAGAGAATCCAATCTGATAACACACACAGTGGAAAATGGAAGCGCTCTCTTCATTGCGCCTTTCCCTTCCCCGGGCACCTGCGGCACTCATTACAGTTCAGTATTTTGCCATTTGGCTGCATTTGACAACCCAGATTCACCAGATGTTTAAATGATGGCATATTTGATTTATACAGACCTTTGGTTGAGTTCACAGAAGGAGATACGGTTCAGCTCCTTCTGACTCGATACACAGAAGTCACCTAAGTTCTCAGCACTTTCAAATAAGATTAATACTCTATCACTGGCTATTATTTTGCCGATAGGGTCATATAATCCTGCAATGTGAAATATCTCATTAGACAGGGATCCAAAAATAACATAATGCCAAGCACTGGCAAACAGAAGAGGGGGAATCAGCTCTTGAGAATGTGGACTCACGCTGACGTTAATTATGATTTAACAATTTAAATCATTAAATGGAATCCTGTTGTCTCTACCTGTACAGCCTGCATCTATCTGCTCTCCATAGGTATGTAGACGTTTATGTAGGTACGTTAACCAGTGTTAGAATAAATCAATACCAGATTACTCCGTTATTAATTGCCAACTTCTGGATGACTTCCAGACTCTTTCATGCACATCTGCTCCACACATTAACAAAATGTACAGCAACCAATGCTGCCCAATCCAACACAACAATTTAAATATTTTGTAGAATTAATTGTATGTAATTAAACATAATATCATTACATTTGTGTTCTCAGAGGCAAATATTTCACAATTGCTGTAATGTCAACAAATTACGTTCCNACAGCGAATGGTAACACCATACGTTCTTAACAGTATTTGTTAAATAACCATACTACAGAACAGCAAGGAAACATCCCAATTCATCAGCTTCTCTCTCTCTATACGCTCTTCCCCCGCCAACGAGCACGTCACTACCAATATTAATGGCTTTCCGTGCAGGCTGCTCAGCACTGGCGTGCAAGAACATCGCCTCCTCCGCTCTCCCCGCTGGCCAGGAGACGGGCAGAGCTCCCAGGTATGCCATCACTCAGCACAGCCGGAGCCGCGGCTGCAGACTCGCCAACCTCCGCCGGGCAGGAATTTAATTAGCATGCAGTGCCGAGAGAGCAGCTGCTCCGTGGCTGTTTCCTCGTTTATTTATAGCTGCACCTTTGCATCCCGAGCGTGTTGTTTTTCCAGTCCCCCCCGGTTTGATGATGAAGATGCGTGCAGTGCAACTTCACCGGCACCATCTCAGAAGTACTTTCTGCACTTAAACTAATGGCCCATGTCATATATCACCGAGAATAGCAATGAAGAAGTGTCAGTAAGATTTCGGTTTTGAGGCCTTTGTTCTATTGGACTGATTTATGAGGTAGTTATCTAATAAAAAGCTCTTACCGGCTTTCCTATGACCGCAGAAGTGTTGTATATTATGACCCGACCTCCCTTCTTTAATGGATAACTTGGATTCGGTCGCCGTCAATTCCTTACCATGACTGATTCTCCTGCACTGTTAACATAATTCTACATTTCCTGACATACAAAGTTGTAGAAAAGGTACTTTTCATTTTGCAGCTGCCTCCTGTATTTCAAGTTGAAGATTTGTTCTAGTCAGGGTTACCTGAACAGGAGTCAAATCCCTAAACGTAACGAGCTTCTGTATGTCAGCAGACATAGGGTAAACTTCCTGCGTATGTCCTAATTTATAGGAAATACAAGTCTAAAGTGAGCCTGGCATTTAGAGCGGGCCACTGGGCAACCTGGCTCCTTCAATATCACCCCCTTGTCTCGGCTTCTCTCCAGAGCTCTAGGTACTGGCGTTTGTCTCACTCTCTCATGCGAAGCTGAAGACCCTGCTCCATTATTTATAGGAATGATTTTGCCGTTACAGCACATCTACAAACTGAGTGAATCTAATTTTAGCGAGGAAAAAAAACACACCAAGAAAACTTATAACAAAAGTCTTTAGCTGACTTTGTTTGCTTTTAAACAAGCACGGTAGTTTCCACACCCCAATAAATTCTGTACTAGTTTTCTAGCCGGTGTTTTAGCATCCTCTAAGAATTGTCAAAAACATTTAACTTCGAAACACTCGTTTGATTTCTACTTCATGTTTTCCATCCACCGAGAGACTGCATTATATTTTTTTCATAAGCGCTCCCTGCAAAGACATCTCCTTTCTATATTCTTTACTCGCCGCTTTGGGGATTGCAGTGTCAGATTACCTTACAAATAGCTACATCTCAGCATCTAAATGCAACATCTCACAGAATCGGCGTTTTAAGCCAATGGAAGCACTCTTGATTTCAACAGTGAGGTAGCAGCATAAAACTGGAACGTGGGACATGGTCAACCTACTGAGACATCAAGGAGTTACACAGTCCACCCAGTACCACCATGATCCAATACACCTCTCAGCTACGCAGTGTTAGCATTACTAACTCAATTCCATTACAGAGAGAACCTGAAATCACCAGTGGGAGCAAATTAAATTGTAAATTAATAGTTTCTTCAATCAAAAAAGTAACCTTTCTCATTTGAAAATTCCAGTTAATCAGTATACTAGACACAACGGCCAAGAGTCGGAACCCATCCATGCTGGTAGTCAAAGAAAGTGAACAGATTCATTCCGGACTTATGATTTGCATTTAAATCACTTTTCTTCAAGGTAATCAAACTACCCTATGTCTTAGCTCTGTAAGATTAATTACTAACCCTCCAAACAAACAGGTTTTTCAGAAGAGCTCCATGCAGTATGAAAAAAATAAAGGAACTGCAGCCACAAGTAGACGGAAGACCTCCCTCCTACTGTAAATAGAGCCATATACACGGTTCATGACAGTGGCTGCAGCACCAAAACCCCAGAGCTCTTGCAGAATTGGGACGTCACGTTACAAATATAAGTTGATTACTGTCCCATGCATGTAGTTCAAAAGAACTACTCTTGGTTTTAAAATAAAACCAGAACAAAACAGAAGCATAAGTCACATAGTGAAGCGTTTAACAGACTAATAAAAAAAAAAATCCACCTTTATCTCGCGATGGAAAGCTTTGAATAACCTTAATTACAGGCAGCGCACCTAGACTAGTAACACATTGGACTGAGTCTCAGCTGCTGCAAGCAGAATTTGTCTGTAATCAACAGAAAATGAGCTTTAGTTAGTAAGAACTGCTACCTTCTGGAAAATTTTATCAAGTGAGCAACTCTCTCTGGAAACTGACACAAAAATAGTCATTTAATATGAATACCACTGGTTTATCCTGACAAGGGTCTGAGCAAATAACGAATCCTTTCCTGGGAAGTCAAAGGTAAATCAAACCTTTATCTGTACAAGTTTCAGAAACTGCAAGAAGAATTAAGGTTATTTAAAGCATCTTGGATACAAGCCTTCCAAAATGGCAAGGGTCACTTAAGAGAAGGTTCCGTTGCTAGGAGACCATAAAGATAAAGAATTAACAAAAAGGTTGTTGTTTATTTTCATTTTTAAGACTTCAGAAGCATACAACAAGGACCAAAGCTATCGCATCATACCAGGTTTAAATTCCTAGCGGAGGTACGAGTCTAGAGCTATAATAATCAGCAACTAGATATTCATGTACTAAACGGATGGAGGAGGAGCCATTTAACACCCGGTCAACAAGAGAGGGGTAAATTACAAGTCAAATGAGGGCTTTAATCTTTGAGCTCCATCAGCTCATGCCTGGTTCTCCAGTGCCAGAGGTCTCAGGTTCAACCAGCAGCAACACCCACTCCAGCTCTGGCCTCCCTCTACAATAGCTCTTCAGATGACGATACTTGCACCCTAAGTATATTTCTTCTATAACTACATGACACTTACAGTAGAGACACTTCACTGAATACTCCCATACCCTGCTCGCATAAACTATTTTAAATGAGATGGGCTGGAGAGCAGAGAAGAGCTGTGATTTTTCTGCTGTGTACCTTAACAATTCTGAATCAGTTTTCCCTGGCTTGTATCACCTGGAGTGTAAAACCTTCTGTTTCACAGAAGAAAAACAAGAGGTCTCACTGCTTCAGCACCTACGACTCTGCTGAATGAGCTTTAATTTATAGCGCCGAATGCATCAGCCTTAAAAAACTCAAGGTAATTGTTTGAAAGGCAAAGGAGGTACACGGGTTAATGGAAAAAGGCAAGGGTTCAACTGCTCAGCATGGTGCATTCACCCTTTATGAGTGCTTCAATTCCACTACACGGCACAGAAAATTTATTCCCGCAGTCATGCATGGAGGATTTAAGGCTGGCAGATTTGTATTTATGGCATGTTGCAAAATAAACAACATAAGCAGTTTCATCGCACAGGTGGTAAGGGTGCTTTGCTTGAGAAAATACTTCAAGAGAACCAAAATATCCATCTGATTATTTTTTTAAAAAAATTAGAACAAAAAATAAGAGTTGAAACTTCATCTGAGATGAGACATTGGAAAGTTTTGAATATGGTCCCTAAAGCATTTCAAGTTCAATTTTCTGTAAGTAATAATTTCACATTCCCGTTTACGATTCAAGGATCTCACACTGAATGTAAAGTGACTCAAATTTAGTATGTTAGTTTTAGAAGGAACATTTAACCCTTTGTATTTTTATTTTTTTTTAAACTTTATGGAATTCTTTGAGATGTGCTCGCCTTTGAACACCGAAGAACCAGTTCTGTGGAACAACACAATAGCAGGTAAGCCAGGGATGAAAATCCAGCTAATGGCTAAGGACAACCAGCTGAGAACAAGTCTATGTGAAGTTACAACCACTCACGTGTTGAGAGAGGAATACGAAACAGTTACTCAAGTTGGAGAAACTGCATGAAATTCAAATCCAAGTTTACAATGAGATTTTTGCCACTGAAATCTGTAAGTTCTTTCAGTCCTGTATGTCATCATCTTTTTTACCTGTGTGCATTCCTAGCACATCTGTAAATCCCAGGGGAAAAAAAAAAAATAGTGACACGTATTGAAGTATGCGCTATTTTCCATTAAACAAGCGCATTCAATATCCGCGATAACACTCAAACCCTAAGACTGGATGAGAGTTTCATCATCTCATCTCTTCAACTACCTACCAAAGATGATCCAATTAGTGATTTATTAATTCCAAGAACTTGTCTTTGATGACCTAAGCATCTTGTACAAGAAGGGAGGGAGGTGTTAAGAGAGCACAGAGACTTAAGTCTTCCTTATAATTTCAATTTGTCTCATTTTAATTTCCCAACATTCTCTTCAGCATTAGGTTTAGGAACTCACTAGTTTCTGGCACTTTCTCCTTTTTGTCACTTTTGCCTCTCAAAGTCACTGAGAGCTGGAAAAAGTCCACCAGAGACCTTTTTGCCAAATGAGGCTTGGAGCTCTCTATTATGTTTACCATGCAAAAAAAAAAAAAAAACAAAGTAATGATAACCCACTATTAAGTACACAATACCAGTAAAGACATCATTGTTAATATTGGATACGAGGACTTTTTTTTTTTTTAGGATGCTAAATCAGAATAAGCCCAAGCAAGGCATTTCAAAACAGCTTCCCAAATGGATACACCATCCAAGCTCCTTTGTCGGGAAGCAACACACAGGCAGGTTTGGCAACGGGCTCTTGTATGTCCCAAAACCCTTCTCATACCCTTCACTCCCTCTGCGTTGTTGGCACCCGTTTGTCTCCAGCTTGGAAACGGCACAAGGGCTGCGATGCTGAATGGGTGAGTGTCACCAGAGCTACATCACCTGCAGCAGCAGGCTGATGTCGGAACAATTATTGGCAAGTTATTGTTCTCCCAGACTCAGAAACAATACCCCGTTCTGCTCAAAAAGATATATGCATCCTTCCCGCCTTCCCTCCAAGTTGGCAGAGAGAAAAGGGACAGTTTTCCTCAGGATACAGAATTACAGAATGGTGGGGGTTGGAAGGGCCCTCTGGAGCTCATCCAGTGCAACCCCCTGCCAGAGCAGGGTCAACTCCAGCAGTTGCACAGGACGGTGCCCAGGTGGGTTTGGAATGTCTCTGGAGTGGGAGACTCCCCCACCTCTCTGGGCAGCCTCTGCCACTGCTCTGCCACCCTCACAGGAAAGAAGTCCCTCCTCAGGTTTAGATGGCACTTCCTCTGGCCAAGTTTGTGCCCATTACCTCTTGTCCTATCACTGGGCACCCCTGAAAAAAAGACTGTTCCCACCCTCCTAGCACCCTCCCTTTAAGGATTTAGAAGCATTGATGAGATCCCCCCTCAGCCTTCTCTTCTCCAGACTAAAAAGTCCCAAGTCCCTCAGCCTTTCCTCGTAAGAAAGATGTTCCAGACCCCTATCATCTCCGTAGCCCTTTGCTGGACCCTCTCCAGCAGTTATACCTTCCAATAAGCATCACAGAAAATAATTTTAATTATTTGAGCGTTATTTAAGACACTTGTTAGACAACCTTTCTCAACATCCTCAGAACCAAAGCAGTGCTCAGACGGGAGCACTCAAACATTACGTTCTCTGGTGCTCCCGTATTCCTATTTTGCACCAAACCAGGTTGCAGATGCTCTGGATCACTTTCTAGAGAGAAATCTTACCTTCCCATCAAGATTTAACAGCCAGGAGAACAATCACAGGCAGAACAACGACTGGAAATTCTACTAGGCCACTGGTTTACCCTACTATTATAAAGGAAAAATAAAAAAATAAAAAGGCTTCCTGGGTTTGGGGTTTTTTGTGCAAGACAAACTCAACCTGCCTCCTTGGAAGAGAAACATTTTAGCCATTACCTTTAGTAAAAATACCCACCATAATTTTTCCTCTCCATTACAGTAAGGCTGATTACATTTAAGAGGCAGAGAAACTGACTGGCTCAAGCTTTGCAATAATGGGTGACTGGTTTCAGGAGAGGAGAGCATTTAACATATCCCTGGGTACACGGCCATCATCTCAGTGCAGCACGAGCCGTAAGGAAGCAAATTGTGTAGGAAGACATGTGCTTCCCATGGAAATGAGAGGGTTTTTTTCCCCAGTGAAAGATTTGTCAGTTGCCAATACAGGATGAAATACCCAGAATCGCACATGCATAACTACATCCCAGGTGGATCGTGTTTAGTGCAGGTCACACAGGAATCACTTGACCGAAGAGCACGCTCAACTAAGGTAAGGAAAACACCACGTGCAGTTTAAGACACCCACGTGCTTTTCATTTCTTCCCTCACACCCTCATTCTCTCCCATTTTCTTTCATCCCGTCGCAATTTCTCCCAAAACACAAAAGGAAACCAAGATGTTGCCATCTCGGGGGGGGGGGGAT
>VZSZ01012048.1:640714-681725 GCA_013398815.1 Ibidorhyncha struthersii
AACGACCCACCCACTGGGATGGAACTGTATACATAATTTTTGGGTGACGTTCTAGAAAGCCTTATGCACAGAATTGCATTTTGAAACTTAACAGACCTGATTAGTTCAGTATTTTATCAAACCCTAGTCAGCAACAATCAGCTAATAAAAGTTTAATGACGTATGGCCCCAAAGTTGCAGCAATGTGGTTTTATTCATAGTTACATCAATAAAGATAACACGTAAGGGATTCTTTCCAACACACCCTAAGGAAGCGTTAACTACAGCGCTAACCCAAGGGTAGCATGGTGCATAGTTTTTGTAAAAAAATTATTAGCAAATAGTAAAAAAAAAATAGAAAAGCAATATTTAAATCAATGGATTAGCTTAAAGTGAAAGTTTGAAAGGATTAAGAAAAAAAAGAGAATTTAATGCTAAATTAACTCTGGAAATTTCCTGTTAGTAAAATCTCACTAAGATCCTTGGTGGTTTTGGGTTTGTCTGGGGTAGGGGTGTTTTGGTTTTTAAGTGAGGCATATTTCATGTTTCCCCCAAGTCCTCAAAGACTGATGCCATGTTTAGAAGTAATGTTAAAAAAAAAAACGCTTAGTTCAGATCTCTAAAGAGAACACCTTATTCAAAATTATTTAAGCACAGAAGTGTATTAAAAGAATCCCTTGCTCTCTCTCCCAGAAGGGTTTTAAAAAAGATCTCCCTTGGCTAATATTAAAATTCCACGGTTATCAATAGACATGGTCGTTTAACCACTCGAGTGCTTTTGGATGTATAACAGAAACCTTGGGAATTGACATTTATTCAGCCTAAGAATACACAATTTGGATTTTTCTACACTTATTGCGCTTCAGAGATCACAGCAGGGGGGCCTTTAAAACAGGTTGCCACTGGCATTTGCCAAACTGTGCTTGGCATTTAGATAGACAATTTAGTTGCCTGGTAATTTGCATAATACCACATGCATCCTAGTTTCCATGTCAAAATATAAGAGATTGCTAACCCTTCCAGAGCATCAAGCAGCACCACAAGAACCGAATAAAGCACCGAGACTACGCTGAAATAAAATATCCTTCTGCTCCGAAGTATTCTGTAGGCATTCTGGTAACCACCTCCATCTTCGGCTTCACCCCATAGATTAAGACCAAAGCAGATGAAATTTGTCAAGACACCAAAACTGTCTGGATACATTGATTTTTCTCCTCGTTTGAGTGATTTCCCCCCCCCCCACTGGCTTTGAACAAAAGAAAACATAAAACTCCCTTATTGCTCAGATTTCTTGTGCGTGTTTCTAGACTAGCAGAAAACTCTAATTTGAGATGTCTGAAGGGATCTGTTACCTATTGCTCTCAACTGTACATGCTAAAGGACACACATTTTCGTCCTCTTTTTGAAGAGCTCTAAACAAACCTCTGAGCATGGGCTGTGACTGAAGTACTGTTACTGTTTTTTAATGCTTTAAACTTCAAAGGAACAGAATTTCTAGATGATTAAAATGCTTTTTAAAAAAGACCAAAGAGGAAATATCCAGGCTACACAATTACGCAAGCGCGTGATTAGTAAGAATCTACTGAACATTTATGCAGTATGTTTTCTGGCAACTGTTACAAAGAACAGTAGAAGTTTATTTTGCTCTAAGTTTTAACCTACAGCAAGACCCTAAAATGTTTTTAAAATATATATTTCCCTGAGATATAATCTAGCCGTGGACAAAACCTTATGTGTCATGCAAGTGTTAAGATGCGACTTTAATTTCCAACGGATACCACGGATAACCGGTATTATTCAAGGTCTAACAACTAAGTCCGCTGGGAGGTATCTGATTGTAACTAAATGCTATTTAAAAGAAAGAAGAACTTTACTTGACATGGAGTCTAAAATACATCCAGACTTTTGTATCAGCAAATGATGAACTGGGATGATCCAAAGGCTTTATCAGCTTGGTTGGATATAGCTCACTAGAGTCTACCTCCCTTAAATAAGACATCAGACCCTGTTGTGTTTGGCAGTAGACGGTGCTCAGCGTTGGAAGGGAAGGCAAACAGTATCCCCAAACCTAACTCGCTGGCCAGGCAACAAAAGTGTAATTTGAGTCCTGGAGATAATCCAAGTTTCAAATTTATAAGGACGCAATTGTACCTCTGCATGCAGGGACCTTGCGGTTCAATTTAGTTCCATATCGCCACCTTACACAAAAACACATGTGGGCATTCTAGGGGTTGCCTTGTTGCTCTCAAGCATCACACAAGACAACACCATAGATTTTAAGTTTTAGGGATTACTATTTGTAATCGAATTCAGTCATATAGGGGAGGGTGGAAGCCATTCTATTTAATTCCTGCGTCATCCAATTAACAGTATACTGATTGTCCCAATCAAAAAAAGATAATCAGTAATAACAGAGAAATTTTATAGCCTTCCAATAGTCACTTTACAGCTTTGCCTCAAGAAGCGCAAAGGTAAAACTAAGAAACTTGTAGATTTATCCTCTTCTAGGGACCCCAAACTTAAGCTGTTCTTAACAGATTGCCCCAAACTCAGTTCCGCAGCACATATCTAAATAATGTTTTATTTACTGTTTAATCTCCTGTTGTTTAGAACAATCACGCACTCACATTTGCAAAACAAAAGGCGGAACAAATGAGGAAAAAGGAGAGTATGCTCACAATGTCTTCCCGGGAAGACATTAGGACAAGTCTCTGAATTCCCCTACACCGCTCAAGAGCATCAATGAATTCAAGACTTGGAAATAGCACAAGACAACTAGAAATAAGCTATCCAAAGAAAATATTCAAGGCAGTACTATAATTCTCAGGAAGGACTCTGCACAATAGCGTCTGGAATCTATGAAGTAGAGCTACATAAAACTTATAAGAGAAAAAATTATGGAGAGTCATATGCAAATTCAATAGTTGAGCTCACCACAATGCTGCATCTATCCAAGTTCTCCTACAGAAGAGAAAAAAATATGTTAAGCTGAAAAAAAAAAAAAACCAAAACAAACCAACCCACCACCAAAGAAGTGTCAAAGTGTCAGGACTGAAACAAGCAGAAGAAAGAGATTGTCCCTTGAGTCTGCGTGATGTAGCAGACGGATCACTGGGCTGTAATGACCTCGCACCTTTGCCACTGACCAGCCTTAGTTTTCCCTCAGGTACATGCCAGTTTTCAAACATTTAGTTAAGCCTTGCAACACCTCCAGGAAGGATGTAAATATTATTGGCCCCAGGGAGACTAATGGGGAAATTGAGGCTTAGTGAAAAGACTTGCCTAAAAACCACACAACGAACCAATACTGTAACAAGGTCTTTTTGACTCCAAGCAGCATCCCCCACTCAACTAAACAGCAGTACTTTCTGCATCTCAAATTCACTGCATTGGATCATTTAACCTTTGAGTCCCATTTTCTCCCTATTTAGGAGGGGCACATTAACACTCCATTCGCTCCACCAGCAATGCTGATGGTGGGCTGGTCACAGCCACCTCTGTCATAACACTGAAAATGTTTACTCTCACAAACATTCTGATCCCACAGAATATGAAAGAGCTCTACATATCCAGGAACCTCAAAGAATGGTCAGGGTTGGAAGGGACCTCTGGAGATCATCTAGTCCAACCCCTTTGCCAAAGCAGGGTCACCTACAACAGGTTGCACAGGACGGCATCCAAGTGGGTTTTCAGTATCTCCAGAGAAGGAGACTCCACAGCCTCTCTGGGCAGCCTGTTTTGGCACCCTCAAAGTACAGAAGTTTTTCCTTATGTTCATATGGAACTTCCCATATTCCAGTTTGTGCCTGTTGCCCCTTGTCCTGTCTCTGGGCACCACTGAAGAGAGTCTGGCCTCATCCTCTGGACACCCGCCCTTTAGATATTGGTAAGCAACCTCCAACAGCTTCTGCCAAGGAAGAACAGCCACAAGTACTCCTCCAGCTCAAGAGGAGCCTGTATCTCCAGTCTTTCCAGATAGCACAGAGCAACACTGGAGAATAGACAGGTGAGGATGATTCTGCACGGGCTTTGACAGACACTCCACTGTGATGGTTCTACCACCAACTACTGCTTCACTCTGACAAGAGACAACGATATTGTTGCCTTCTCAACACAGATTTGCTTGAAAAAAATCTACTTATTAAAAGCAGTGATTTAGCAACATGTTATTTGACCTTGCTGACTCAGAAACAAAGCATTTCAACCTTCTGTAACCAGGTAGAAGCTGATGCCACCACATCTGTCCACCACACTGGACAGCACGCATACAAGCAGGCAAACATCTACACACACGGAGGTGCATGTTCTCCTCTTCCCCTTGGATCCCGTTCATAAGGGCTGGAAGTCTGGCACAGCCCAAGCTACAAAGCCAAAAAAAAGACTCTACAGTTGTGGCTTTATTGGTTATGTGTCCTTTGAGGTCAAACAGGAGGACTTACAATGCCACAACCTTCCAAGAGCTTAAACGTTTCATTAATGGCAGAGGGAATCAAGGAAAGACATTTCTAGTCAATAGTAGGGACTAGCAGCCACAGCACAAGGCTATGAAGTGCCTTCAAAGGAGCCCTTCATTAATCAACACACACACACACCTCTGAAACACTATGGTGTCTCACACAGCTTCTCTAGTCATTTGTCCTTTTACATGTAAATTATGGGTTAGGACCATGTAAGTTCCATGACAAGTGACAATTAAAGTCGATGCAGAAATACCCTTCCACTGGTGGAGGAGAATCATGTTCCTGCCTTAAGTACGAGGCTCTGTTGCAGATAATTATGCAAAATTACAGCACTGAAACTGGAAGAAGAATACGAGCACCTATCTGCCGACAACATTTGAATCTATCGCTCTTAAAAGCATTTGGAGATGCGAGAGAGGAAACGGGACATCTCAAAGAGGTTCACCAGCCTCCAGCAATGACCTGTCCTCAAGTTCTGAGCTCAGCCAATGAATATTTTCTAATACACCCAATACATCACCCAAACACATCTGGTAATAAACCTTTGGCATTTTAACTGTTACACAGTCCACTACTAATTGTACCCCACTCCTCAGGCGTCTGAAACACATTTAACAGGCTCATTCACATCTCTCTCCCCATATACACGATGAGAGCTTTCTTACTAGATTTATAAATATATTTGACAATGTATTTGCAAAAAGTCCAGAAAAGTATTTGATGGGCTGATACCATAAAACCACTGGGGAAATGATATACATTATTCATGAGGCTTGTGAAAACATCCTGCCAAAAACAGCAAGTGACAAACAGTAATAAATTTGAAAAGTAGCCATCAAATCAAATTTACAGCCAGCAAGAATACTCCCTGCGAACACTGCGCAGTGCAGACTATTCATACACTGGCATTCACACCAGTTACGGGATCCTCCAGATGCCTTTGAAGGGTCTGGAAGAAACCCTCAACAATTAAGGAAGACATTTAGAAAAGTTACCTCCCATGGAAACACCTGAAAGGCAGAAGTTACTCATCCAGAAAAGAACCCAAAAGAAAAGTAGGTTTTTTTTTTTCCCCCTAGCAGAAATACCTGACAACTATCGAAATTTCAATAGGGAAAATGAACTATGGATTAACTAAAAGGGTATCACATCCCAAAGTGACAGAGTCATATGGAACAGGCAGTATTTATTTTAATTGCTGGTTTGATCATTCTATTCTGGTCATGCGAGGCACTGGATGCACCTGTAGTAATTAAAAAAAAAAAAGGATCTGCCTTGCACAGATTTGTCTGAAAACAACAGAAAAAACAATTGCAGAAATAAAATATTGTCCTAATTTTAAAGGTATAAGCATGCTAAAATAAATCAAACTGAAATAAACTGATGCCACTATTTAATTCCTTATCTATTCCAAGAATCCCTCATTTCCAAAACAGAGAAGGAGGAGCACCTGAAGAAAAGCATTATAATAAAATGTTTTCAAAATGAAGTATTTCCAGAATCAGCATTTTATTCCACATACGCTACGCATACCTGGAAAAAAAAAAAAAAAAAACAGGCAGGAATATTTTTGGCACAACAAAACTAAATTCCTTTGCAAACCACATACACTTTCTGAAGAAAACTGGTTTCTGGTGATGAGAGGATGGAATATTCTGTATTTCAGATGACATTTGGCATGAGTTCAGTTGAAATTCATTGTAGTTACGCTTTGGGAATGAAAAGGGCAACAAAGACCAGCGTGGTTAAGCGGGGATATAGAGATTAGCATAATCAATCAGAAAGCTTTACAGAAAATACGAGCAACTTCTGCAAAGGGTACTGAGGATCTACAGAATAAGGTGAACTATATTTTGAGGATCTTCAGCAGAACAAAGAAATGCTGAATTCAGAGTCACCGTTTCCAGGCATTTATTTCACCAGACGTGCTAAAAAGCACGGGTGCCCATTTCAGCAATCAGAAAATAAACTAAAGGAGGGTACACTCTGAAGGTACCACTTCATTGAATCGTCCTTTAACTAATATTTTTCAATGGCTTTGAAGCTGCCTGGAGAAAACATTATCCCTCACTCCGGAAGAAATGCCGGCCAATAGCTCCGCTAGCAGTAATGGAGATGACTGATGAAAACCAAACTAGAACGCCCAACTGTTTTCACAACATGTACATTTTATTATCAGCTTATTTGACTTGATCACTTCAGGGTTTGGTTTTGTTTTTTTCTTTTTTTTTTTTTGTTTGGTTTGTTTTGGTTTGGGTTTTTTTTTTTTCCCAATGCTCTTGTTTTCCAGGTATTTTTGCATTGTCTTTATCTCAACAGAACTGAGATTACAGATGGAGCCTCCTATATGACACAATACAAACAAGTATGATGGTGGGGGGTGTAATATTACTCATGTTGGGAAATTAATCAGTGTGCCCAAATCCCTGAGTGAGCAGTTCTACTCTAATCTTATTTAAAACAGCCAAAGTTTATATATGCTTTAGTGACACAAGAGACCAAAAAAAAAAAATAGGAGATCAAAGTAGGAACTTTCATAGTTTTCATTTTGAGGAGCCCTACTCCTTTAGTGTTAAAACATTGACATCGTAAAATAAACCATAACAGCTTTCATTTTGTTAATGTTGAAAGAAATCAGTATTAGAGATCAGACTCCAAAGAATAAGTAGCCAAGATTTTCTAAAAATACTTACAAAAATTTAATCCAAAGCATTGTAAAATACTATGATTTCAGCAGGGATTTTCTGTGATTTATTTCATTAGAGTCCTCCAGACGTAACAGTAAAGGTTTTAGGTGCCAATTCTCTCAAAATAAACTTATGGAGCTCCATGAACATAATAAAATTGATAGTATAAAGCTGAGACACCTTCTAGAGCTCTTTGACTGAAACCAAAAGCATAAAGGACGTATTTCCAGTATGCTTTCTCATAATTCTTCATCAAGCCGCAAGGGTACAGAGAGCTCATGAATCTACAACAGATACAGGTAACTATAATGGGTAATACAGTTCAGTTTAATGTTATTTTCATTGTAATTCAGAACACATTCTTTAATGAAATACATAAATCAGAGACCATATCTGGGAAAACATATATTTTAAATACAAAACACTAAACGGAACAAGTTTTTAATGTGTTTCAAGATTATTATCAATAAAACTACTTAATACTCACTATCATAGTAGATGAACCGTAGCCAAATAATGATGTGACATAATCACTGTGGACCAATTCAGTTTTTCTACATGAACCTCCAGAATAACTTGGCGGTTTTTACCTTTCCCAGAGTTCTCTACAGCCTTCAAGAAGGTGCAAGGAAGGACAAAGTTTTGAAGAGTTTAGGGTTTTCTTTCATTGTTTCCTCTATTACATATGGAAAACAGCACTGTGCATGGTCCCCCCACAAGCAGCAAGCCTATTTTAAGGTGTCTGGGGGAATAAATAAGGTTAAAATACCTATTTTTCAGAAAGACTTTGTTCCAGTTGAAAAATCTGTATGGCACCTTGAAGCTCCTCCGTTTGTGCGAAGCCTGAGCAGAAAACCAGATACCCAGCTCTACAGAGAAGGAGACTGGGTTTCAGTAATGACTGATGGGAGTTTTAATCAGCCACTAAACCAGAGTTATCAGGGCAGGTTATACAGTAAACATTTATGCCCGGTGAAATAACAAATTAAAGCTTTCGTAAATTGAAGTGGGTTGTGGAGTTGGGTTCCCCCCCCGCCCCCCAGCTGCAATTAGACTTTTGACAGATCCACTGTCAAGGGGAAAGACTGAAAGTTGGCATCATTTTAAAGAGGGGAAGGTGAATTAGGAAGCAAGAGCAGCCTGTCTCATCCATCCGCGCCGCAAGCCGCAGAGAAGCTGCCGCAGAGGTCACCTGGCAACATTAAAACCCACCAGTAAAAACCATCTCTCTTGCAGGCAGCCTTGGAAGAGGAGGGAAGGACACCGAGTCCGTGGTACCCAAGATATCCTCTGACCCCACACGTGGCCTCTGGGTCAGGAATGAAACCCATCATTAGCCCGTCAGCATGCAAACAGCCGATAAGAAAAGAGATTATTCCAAATCTCCACGGTTATTAATCCCGTCACAAAACGAAGGGGTCAAGCTTGTTACACACCAACGGCATTTCTGGAGCTTTGGAACAAAGATGCTCCAGCGCTTCCAGGGGCTGCTTATCCAGGAGCACAAAAAGCAATTTCTGCCCTCCAAGCCCTTCACAGCAAGCCATATTCCTTTAAGATCCCAGAGTAAAGACCAGTAATATCCCTGGGCTTTCAAACAGTGCCACGCTAATATCATATTTCTTGTTTCTTTTAAAGACCTGAGGCTCCACTATCCTCAGAGATTTTCGTTTTCACACTTCCTTTGTTACAAAAATATTTTTATCTGAAGTCATTGCTATTGGGATTGCAATAAAGACCTTTTGTCCTCATTTTGAGAAACACTCAGTAGTGAAAAGAGCTATTTCCTACCACCCCATTCCCATACACATAGGCATCTTTCATCTCCGAAAATACGGGCGCATAAAAAAAGGAAATAGAAGTGTCAATTTGTATTTAGGTCTAGAGAAACCTTCACAGTTTTAATTACAGGATGCAAGTCTCAGCTGAGTCATTTAATTCTTGCTAGGATTTATGAGGATGCACTCATTTAACAGAGTTTGCACTGGAGCACTTAAATGCTTTATTGGGAGAATTTCATATTCATAATTTATTACATGGGTTTAGGCTTCTCAGGGTGGTGTTCCCTTCCCCTCACGCCAGGGCCAAAGTGTTGCCCTCACAGTGAAATGTCTGGTGGGGGACCACAGGAAAATGCAACACATTTGCTGCCAGTCTGAGCAAAATCAGCAAATTCAAGTTCAACAACAGCAAAAGCCACCCTTGCCTCAGCTCCCTCTGCTTTCTTCGTTTATGGTGGATCTTCCTAATGGCACCTAACGCACCATGCTGCTGCCCCACTGATTAATACCACTGTCCTCCCTGACTTTACGGTAAGCCTTAAAGCAGTCTTGCAATGAAAAGATGATACATCGTCCTGCCAAACTCAAGAAAATCAGGGGCTTGGACAAGAACAAGGTGAGGGCGACAACAGACAGAAGTTAGAAAAAAGGAAAATTAAAGGTTGGCTATAAGGAAAATGAAAGTGTTGCTACAAAAACGTCTATCCAAATACAGTATCCTTGAATAACCTTGTCAGAAAATTGCATAAAATAAGCCAATGTATGTAATCCCGTTACAAACCATTAGCTTACAGGCTTTACGCAGAGGAACTGTGTAATGAGATTAAACCACATAAACAAACATGCCCAGCTACAGCTTCCCAAATTGGACAGTTTAAAAGAAATCTAAAACAAAAAGCCTTAAACGGCCAAATACCCCATTATCTACTTTTAAGTCAAGAGCAATTAAGGAGGAAGACTGTGTGGCAATGCGAACGCGTCCTCACTTTTCTGCACATTCTTGTAGTTCTCCGAGCCTCACTTATTTCTTAATGGTATTTTTATTATGTGGAAGTTATTTAGTTCTCAAAGGTACACAAAGTAGCTAATTGCTCTTAATGAATACCTCCTCTGCCCTCAAAAAGTAGTTCTCCGAAAAAAAACACTTTTCCTCTGCTTTGTTTTTTGTCCCTTAAATAGCACTATAAACCCAGCTGATGATTAAGGAGTATTTTGTGGGGTTTTCTCTTTTTCTAGCTGACACCACCGCCCCAATAGGCCACGAGCACCAAGTCCCCGGCGTCCTCACTTGTCATCTGCGTTCATCGACACGCATCCATCGTTCTCTGACAAATACACATCAGTCTTTATCAAAAGCGTGAGGCGCAGAAGCGGAACCTGCTCACAGCAGCAGGTTGCCAGGCTCAGATCTCTCCTTCATCGAGATCCCCATCCACCAAAGTAGATGGTGACCGTCGCCCTTCATCTCTTCGCACATCTCTATCCGACAATATACACTCCTCGCACATTTTAAGGTGCTAAAAGTGTGAATAAAAATAATTATCAAACTGAAGACTTAGCTTCCCCCCCCGAAAATAAGGCAATTCATGGTATTTTAGTACTCTTGCAGACATTCTATTTTTCTTCTACCTCTCACTACAGGTCTTTACCACACAACGTCCTCCATTTCAGACACTAGATTCAAGCGTGCTGTGAAGGTGAAAACCTGAACTCAATAGCCTAACAAGTAAAATATCACCGAGGCACTTCGACTAGCAGGAAGAATGACTTATCACAACACCTGTAGAATAACAAAGACTTTAGTAGCTTGGATCTTTTACAGGGGCAAGCAAAGCTGGGGTGTAACTTAAGCACCTACATGCAAACCGGGTGCCTAAATTCCAATCACAGGCAACTAAAAAGACCAACAAGATCTAGACACCAATTTAGTAGACCAGCTTCTAGAAGCTGCCCATACATGGACTTCACTTCCACTGGAGATGCCTTATGAGATCCTATATCTAGCCTAAATTTAATGAACGCCAGAAAGTCCTCTGAATCCATTACTTTGGATGCTGACCATAACCACCTGAATGGCTTGAGATCACAACTGTGTAATGTTTTCTGCACTTAAGTGGCCCGCAACTATTACAACTTTGACTTACAGCCTATAGTCTCAGGTCTCCCTTGCTCATACCAGTAAAAACCTTACAATTTACACAACAGACAAGTTTATAAAAGTAGACAGTGTGTTCCACAACTTCGTACATTACTCAAAATCTCAGGTCTCACCTAATACTCATTGCAGTCATCCAAAACCAAATGAATGCCTTGTCTCACTAGAACAAAGGTTTTTAAACTGTATTACCTTCTTTAAAGCTACAACAGCGTTATAAACATCACAGGCTTCTTGTGTAGACCCCTGCCCTGTCCTGTTGTCACATCAGCAAACAAAACCAAATTTAAAAAAAAAAAAACAACAAAGTAATCACATGCCAGCTGCCTACAAGAGAACAACTATGGAGTGACTGAGCCAGAGAAATCAGCTTTCAAAGGAAACAGGTGCTTCGGAAAAGCAGTCTCATTTACCTCAACTTCTTTCATGTGTCTAGAGCGGAAGAGAGACTTTCAAAAAGATCTAAACTCTTCCAGAAGACAGCAAATGCCTTTCCCTGCCAAACTTTCGCACCAATACACATGTACTATTCCTAAAGCCTTGATATTTTTAAACTGAGAATTGATGTTTCAGTGGTGTTTGGGCTACGTTATATTTTCATGAAAGCTGTTGTCAGGCAGGTGGAAATCTGACATTTAAGTGACATTTTTCTGCTGAACAAGACAGAGCTCATCCCTTTATTTAGCTGTTTTAATTTGAGCAGAAGTATTTACCAGCATCCACGACGAAGATGCTCCTGACAGCTGCTGCGTTCCATCACCACGTAGATCCTATGTTGGTACAACTCTTAACAGAGTTTTTAACTAAATCTGCATTTTCTTATCAAAGGAGCAACTGCGATTCAGTTTCAGATGATTTTTGTCCTTTTATGGTCACCACACCAGCTTTGTTAACAGGGGGTTTACTTTTTTTCTGCAAAAGGGGAGAACTTTGTTTTTGAAACAGCTCCTCAAGCTTCATGTATAAACTCTCTAAGAAGTGTTTCATAGAAATCATACTAAGTTGTGTTTGGGTTTTTTTTGGGGTGGGTTTTTTTTGTTTGGTTGTTTTTTTTACAGCAGTTACTCTTCTGCTACTAGAACAAATACAGCTTTTTAACCCAAGCTTAAGGGAAAAAGGAAGAGTGTCAAGGGTATAGGAGGAGAGGAACAAGGGAGAAATGAAGATTTCAGTACAAGCAGCGATCTCGTCTACTGTGAATATAACTAGTGAAATAAAATAAACGAGTGTCAAGAGAGTGAAAAAACAAACACACAAAATAACTTACCTGGAAACTATTCAGCTATCCAACTATCTTTGAAGGTAGTAAATTGTACTGGGGTGCCCCAAGATTAGACCACATAACCCTTTCACTTATAAAATGCCATCATAATTACATACCATGCTGTTTGCGGCAGGCTCTTGAGGCGCAGGGAGGTGAGCGCCTGCAGGAAAACCAAGGGCTCCTTTCGCCCCGTTGTATTCCGCAATGCGGCCAAGACAAGCAGGGAAAACAACAGGAGGAAACGCTGGTGGTTCCCAGCCTAGGAAAACCTGGTAGCCTGCCCAAATAAATGGGCATTCCTATTCCCAGGTTAAGCTAAAGTCTTGGCAAAGCAGCATTCCCAGCACCCCTGGGAACACCATGACTACAGCGGCACATCCTGTTCCTTCCACCAAACTCCTGCCTCGTCCAAGGTCTGCTCAAACCCCATGTGTTTTGGCGATTCGAGCACAACCCAACTTTCTACTAACTAAGCCACAAGTAACTTTCCAGCAGAGACTGCGATGCCAGTATTAATAACATATCTGTTACGCATACAGAACACAGACACCCGCTCTATCTTTTTTTTTTTTGAAAAATACAAATTGCCTTAATCTTTCAAATGTCTCACACCTCTGGCATACATCTCAAATACCATGTTCCTTGTATGAACTATTCTGCTCTGATTACTTCACCTGCATTTAGACATCTTTGACTCTTCTTTATATCTCATCAGTGCTGTTTGCTTTAAAAGAAACCCCAACATTTAAATGTAAACTATTATTTAACAGTAAAATGCAGTCTTTAGTAGCAATCAAAAGGTGAATCTATTTTTCCTCTACTACTTACTATACCGTGAAAATAACCACAACAGACCTGGGTTTGAGATAACCCCAGTTGGGAACCTCCCTGTGAACATCAATCCTTCACACAAACTCTTTGACCCTTTCTCAACAAAATCAGGTTTGAGTCTGACAGAGACAAAAGGCAGGGGGAAATAAAAATAAAATCTTACAAATCCAATACTTCAGTGCTTCCCAAAGAACAGTTTATTTTAAGCTGTTCTTTCTTGTGCTACTTGTATTTTCCCTACACCCAGCTCAAATTAAAATCAATATATTTGTATAGTAAATATTCCCCACAGCCCAGTGGAAATAGAGTTTCATATGTCATCACAGAGCTGCTCCAACCTAATTTTTATTGTAGTCTAAGTATTTGGGAGGAATGTAAAAGCAATTAACTAGGAAAGCCCATGGCCTCTCATCACCCCCAATTCACACTAGGCAGGACCATTCCAGATGTCTGGTAGAAGTTTCCCAGAAGTTGCTTCCTCCTCATTTATCACAACTGGTCTGCACTTCTACTGAACGTATTTGAGGGCAGAATTTATGCTCTATATAAAACCGACTCATGGAACACCCTCACTATTGCTGGGTAATTATGCTATAAAGCATGCTCACAGTCTTGCCAAACAGCTCTGAGGCAGCGTTGTACTCATCTGAACTGTCTTACCCCAAGTTTAGATACTTCTTAGCGACTCGAATTTGTAAAGGGACCTAAAGGAGCACAATGAAAGTAAACCCTTTAGGTTTCATCTACGTACATCAGCATGAATTGCACCAGATTCTGATAAATAAATTCAATAAATTCAATATAAGCCAAATAAATTCAACTTTGTCCTTCAGCAACTATAGATGGGCTGCAAGTAGACAAATATGATAGACATCGGAAAAACATTAAACAGAATTTACAGATTAAAAAAAAACAACCACCACTACCCCCTTAGTAAGCTGTAGAAAGTCTGCTGTACTCAAAAATCACAATGCAATGAAATGTGGTTCAAAAGCCATGCTAAGACTACAGCTGTGAATGTAGAATTGGCTATAGTTATGCTGTCGTGATAGCAAATCCCTCTTTTAACATGTAATCAAGGCAGCGGAAATCACTATGGCAGCAGGTAACAAACTTCGCTAGCATTTAGAAACGCAGTTCTGCAAAGAGCACGAGCTTCAAAAGGTCAGACCCCCCAGGTTTGCTCCCCCTGCCACTTCGGGCGCAGTGTCATTCCACAAACAGGAGCTGTGATGCTACAGCCCCAGCTGCCGGTCAGGATAGCTGCTCACCTGCTGAGCCCTGCCCTTCCATGTCCTCAGTGCTTCTGTAAAGCCACATCTAAAATGACCTGAAACCTAGCACATGTCACTTAAGCACTCTTGCCCCCACCCTTCCTAAGGAGAAAGGTCAGAATATGTATTCTTAACAAGCATCCTCTGATCCGTCGTACCCTCCTAGGAATAGTGTAGGGTGCCATGAGCCAGTCTGCAGCCAAAGGTTCTGCACACAAACCTTTGGATTTCTTGCAAACACATAGCATGGTTTAGGTTGGAAGGGACCTTAAAGATCATCCAGTTCCAACCCCCCTGCCACGGGCAGGGACACCTCCCCCCAGCCCAGGTTGCTCCAAGCCCCGTCCAACCTTGCCTTGAACACCCCCAGGGATGGGGCAGCCACAGCTGCTCTGGGCAACCTGGGACACTGCCTCACCACCCTCACAGGGAAAAATTTCTTCCTCATATCTCATCTACATCTCCCCTCTTCCAGTTTGAAGCCATTCCCCCTCATCCTGTGGCTCCCCTCCCTGATCAAGGGTCCCTCCCCAGCTCTCCTGGAGCCCCTTCAGGCACTGGAAGTGGTTCTGAGGTCTCCCCGGAGCATTCTCTTCTCCAGGCTGAACACCCCCAACTCTCCCAGCCTGTCCTCCCAGCAGAGGGGCTCCAGCCCTCGCAGCATCTTCAGGGCCTCCTCTGGCCTTGCTCCAGCAAGTCAATATCCTTCTGATGTTGGGGACCACAGAGGACACAAGCACTGAGCTCATGAGGACTGGACACGAGCCCCCCACATGGACATGAACATTCCTGTTTCCTAATGGTCTCTTGTTTATTTGCCCTATTCCCCCCTTTCTTCCATTGACCGCTGCCATAAGGAGCCAAATAAGACCTTATGAAACTTTAAAACCCTCAGTGTTTAATTTTGATCCTGTTGTTTGAGACTGCTATTTCATATCAGAGCCTTGGCTACACATTAGGGGACCTCTAAATCAACAGTATTAAATCCGATACGAACTCCCACGCAAGCCATGGCTACAAGAAACCCTACCAAATTAAACCGTCTAGTTACTCTGATGTGAATTTGGCCCATAAATGCAACAGGTGAAAATCCACAGCAATTCCAGCATGGAGATGGTGCACAAGCAGCTTTAATCCTTATTTGAAGCATGGAAGCATCCTGCAGATCAACTTGTCTGCATTGCAGCCAAGATAAGCAGCTCAAATGAAGGATTATCTGAGATCCACCCTGCTGTTTGGATAGGAGGATTTACCTCTTAAGGGACTATTCTTCAAGATACTGAGCCGCTCCTGACAGATACTCAGCCTCCTCTGCTCTCAATGAGATGAGCAGAGGGACTGCACAGGAGAGGCAGGACCGCACAGGATGAGGCACCTGGGATGCCCAGGGTAGCTTAAAAGAACCACTTAACTAACCTACAGCTCTGTTAAAGCTAGAATTTAAAAAAAAAAAAAAGATTTCTCCTTTATTATTACCTTCTAATAAAGAAATAAAAGCAAAAATATTTTCCTGTCATTACATAAATACATTGTTTTGCGTTACAGGGAAAAACACAGTGCCGCTTAAAACTATATTAAAATAAAGGAAATCAGTGTGCGAATCCATACCTTTCCATAAGATAAGGAGGTGAAAACTCAGCATTATCAGTTAATCCCCTCCCCTCTTTTTTTCAAACCTTTCATGTCTTCTGATGAGGTCTGATTAATATTCTTCAAAAATATTTTGAGGAATTTCTTCGTCACATTTGCTACACAGTATTTTCCATTCTGGTTTTTCTTTTTTACTAGCACCTAAGGAAACTAAGTGATCAAGTCCCAGTTTTCCTTATGCCCACCAATATTTAATAACTGACACGTAATATTGCTTTTAAGCAGTAAGAGGGTGGTGTCTTTGTAGGAATTTTATGTAATTTTCTATACCAGTAATTACTGAATGTTGAACTCAATATAATTTATTGCTCGCTGCCAAACAGTAAGCAAACATGCATTCCCTCCTACCCCCCAAAAAAAATGAACATTTAGAAAATGGGCTCCAGTTATGAAAATGCTCTAGCAGTTCAATTCTCAGGACTGGGTATTTCATCTTTATTCCAAGACAAACCCGGCAAAGTAATTTGCAGTACCAGCTCCCAGTGGAGTAGAGGTTAATGAGTAACTCCTGGAATACAAGGCAGATCCCAGAGCCCTGGATGACCCCAGTGGAAGTTACGGATGCTAAGCAAGCCGCTGGTCCGGGCACGTGCTCTTTTATCACAACTCCGTGTAAGTATTTATGCTAACACTTCATGACAGGCTACCGAAGCCTCAGCACCATTAAAAAATTCTCCATGTTTCAGCACATTACCCATCTTGCAGACAGATAGCACTCGTAGCTGCAATTTTCAGAACAGAAATAGCCAGAGGGTGGGACGGTTTACCCGGCAGGGCTGGGCAGCCTGCGCCTTCGCAAGTTTAGAAGACCCAACCAGTTAATCCCTGAACTTGAAGCAGAAGGTGAACTAGATGGCCACCCAGTGTCCCCCAGCCTGAACCATTCCGTAGTGAAACAGTCTCCGATGGATAACCACAGTTGCATTTTTCAGGTATTCACCCACCGTATGTTGAAGTAACAGCTTGGGTACAAGCCCTTCGAAACAACCTGGCTGTTGGTGCCAGCTACTGATGTCTCACAACCTCCAAAGACATCCTCTGTTGGATTATGCGATTGGATACACCATCTCCGTACTGGACTGCTAAGTGATCATGAGCGTTTCATTTCAAATCTCTGTAGGAGGCTGTTTGTTCAGCTTTAAAATAGGGACAGAATCATAGAATGGTTTAGGTTGGAAGGGACCTTGAAGATCACCTAGTTCCAGCCCCTCTCCCATAGGCAGGGAAATGATACTGGAATCCCAAGCAAAGCAATTAACGATTTACATTAAATATCCAGTAATAAAAATATCTACCTGTCACTAACACCTGGTTGGTGCTCAGTAAACTGTAGCCAGCCCTAATAACTAGGCTAGAGGGACACACCGTTTGTGGTGCAATATTTCCTCCGCAATGACCCAACTTTTGAAAGGAGACAATTACAAATAGCCCATTTCGAAGGGCGTTCAATATTTCAGGATGACATTAAAAGCAAAATTTGTATGATCTTCTTGGGACACGTTGCCTTAGTTACATGTTTCCAGAACAGATAAGGCAGACTTGAAATAAGGGCTACTGAAAAGCTGCAGTAAAGTGAACTTATGACAACCACCTGAACATCACTGAAATTACAAATAAACAAGACAATGAATTCCCCAGCAGAGAAAACAAGTGAAGAGACACAGCAGTAGTTGAATTAGGACCCTGTCAGGGGACTGTCATACATTCTGTATTCTTTTGGCAAGGAGTGAGCAAAGTGTGGTTGACATGACAGCAGAAAAATACGTTCAGATTCTAACAGAGATAAACTATTGATGCCAACTCTCTGCCTCTGCTCTCAGACACACATTTTTGTTCTGGACTTCTGATCATCAGGCAGCTATGCAGATACGTTCAGGAGATTTAAACCACTTGGGGCCTTAAACACTGTGCCTGAGCACCATATGACACTGATAAAAATTGCACAGGAGCGCCCACCTAATCAATATTAAATGCAGTTTAGAGGGTATTTAAATTAGCATACCTGAAACAATTACAATCCTGTTTTTCCATATAAGGTACAGTTGCACATACATATTTGTGCATTTTGTACAAAACACAGTCATCACAATTACGGTGATAAACTGCTCCAAGACTCCCCGGCAGCCTTTCTATAATTGCTAGAAGACAGGAGCCCTGACCTCAGATGGCAACCCATATCATTACCGCAGAGAAGACCTAAGCAACTGTATCGATCGGGTTTCTGAAGGATACCGCAAGCAGGATGGAGTGCTGGATTAAAATTTAACTACTCCCATTATCCCCGATCAATTATGTCTTTAATCATGTAACATTCACTGTATGACATCCAAAATCAAGTCGAGACACAGCAATGAAAGATTTGGAGCGAGGGAGCAAACAAGGATCTGACAGACCAGAGCCAGGCAGCAGTCAGTTAAAAACAGAGAGAATTATGAATAAAGTGCGTATTATAGAAATGCCAATATGCATCACGTCAGGCTGGTGGCTCTGCACAGTTCTGAACCCGCTTTATGGCATTTCATCCATTTGCTATCGAGTTGGGCTTACGATTACTTGCATTCTACACTTTTTTTATGCACTTTCATTGTCCTAAGCTACTCACCATTTCAGTAACACCAATAAAAAGCCGTAAAAAGTTTAACTTTTTCACATCCCAACTCACAGTCACAGTTTTTCTAGTCGAAGAGCATCTTAACTTAGACACTGTCACAAGTTATTAGAGAAAAGTTATGTTGTACAATCTAATGACAAGTTAATTTAAAGCAACCTCCGCCAGTGACAATTTGAGATACTGCACTACAAAGCCCGCATTGTGAAAAGCGGGTTTTTACTAAACAAACTCTTTATTTTGAATGGCATAGTACTCCCCTTAGTCTAACGAGCTGCATTTGATCACGCAAACAGAAAAACCTAACCATCGCTATCTGCCTCTTGAACAGTGACAGCTTAAGCTTCAGTTCAGCTTAGTTGCAAATAGGGAAACAAATTAAAAATTCAAAAGAAAACAAGCTTTTCTTTCCTAAGAAGATATTCATAACCTGATGGGTAAACAAAGAATGAGACAACCAGGTTGGTAAACTTGCAAATAAGAGATTATACTGCTTCGTGCACACCCGCTGATGAAAGTTTTACTTTATTTTGCATGAAATTTATTCTACCACTTCAAGGGCAACATTTGTTCTCTCCTGCCTGTTTCCATTTCAAGATGAAGGATTTTCTTTTTCAAAGCCATCTTTCATTTGTTTCTCAGCTGTGTTCTTTGGGTTTGGGGGGGGGGGGGTGGGTTTTTTTTCTTTTTTNTGGTTTGGGGTTTTTTTCCTAACTTTTTTGTAACGGGCAGTTAAGCATACACTATGCATCACTTGCAAAGATGGACAAAAACCTGTTTCCCTATCCACAGGACCTACGCATACATTTAATTCAAACAATTATATTCCATCAAAATTTCACAAGGAGGAAATAAAACCAACGTAGAGATCGCACGCCTTGTCCAAGCAGCCAGGCAGTGCATACATGCTGCGCAGGGCGGCCAACACGAGCTGCAGGAAGAGAACAAATGGCTGGAAAAAACAGTCACCAAGTCATTTCCCAGGAATGCTCTCCCCTTTTCCTCCTCTCCTCAAACAACCCCTCGCTATAATAAGATTAATTCTGTCATAAGAGAGTTTAAAAGAGCTAAAGGCCACCACACAGAGGTCAGAAGAAAAAACCCGGATCTAAGACGCTTTAGAAAAGGTCTTGCCATGCGCCACTGTTGAGAAAGACTGCATCTACAGCGTTTTAAAGCAAAACTGCACAGCTGATAAACCCGGCCCTGCCAACTCGTTGGGTACGACCGAAGCACCCACAACAGACTGGTGACCTCAAAACCGAAGGGGAGACACACAACTGAGCTCCGGCAAGAGCTCAACCTCTCAATCCTCAGCTCCAGTAAGAAAGTTGAACGCTGAGGTTTCCACTGGAGGCGCTGCGTTTATTTTCTGAGAAAATAAAAAGTTGTGCTAACTGCTTCTAAAATACCTTGGTTAGATTTCCCCCCCATCCCCAGCTCATGCCATCACAGTCACCTACTTCCTCCACAGTGAACCTTATGCATAAATGTGCTATTTTGAATCTCGCTGCAAATATATTAAATATATAATGCAATAGTCAGTGATCTTATTCTCAAGTTTAGCAATTCTACCCTGCAACTGTTACTGGGAAGAGGACGGAGAGAAGATTAAATCCAAATCATAGAAGTAGCTCACTCGTAATCCACAGCACGTATCTCACTGCTTCTTACACGCATCCTTCCCAGCAGCGGGAAGGCAAATGTGTATATGTTTCACATTTATACACTTGTTTCATTACATCCTAAACCAAAGTGGAAGAACAAGAGGTCCGAGTCAAATTTACTACTACCACAACAGAACAAAGATAAGCTTCTGGGATTCAAGCTCAAGAACCTCAGTACACTTGATGGGAGATTATTTCAGCTCCATCGTCTAATCCACCCTGCATTGTGCCATGAGGACACGGTGCCTGTGTTGCCTTCACACTGATGATATAAATCAGTATGTTTAATTAAATAAGGTATGAGATATTGAAGTGGGGAGAGGAAACAGGATTCTCGCTTGTTATGGTCAACAAATTAAATTCTATTCCCAGTCACGCCATTGTAATTTGTTTTAATTTCCAGTCGATGAGGCAAATATCTACCCTTACCCCATGAAAAGAGATAACGTTTACCATAAGCGAGTGCAAAATGTAACCCAGAGGATTTACTACAGACCTACAAAGCTGTGAGAGCACAATTTGATCACCATCTTGTTTCTCACTCCGCAGAAGCTGGTAACACTGCAGCCATGCCAGTTATTTCGGAAATTCCAGCCAGTAGGGGTTTTTAACATGCTTTTCCTGTTTTAAAATCCTAAGCCATGCTTGCCAGCAAGGAGGAGTGCAGAGAAAAGATTGAGTAAACATCCTAATTGGTGTGATAGCATATTTTCTGCATTGTGAGAAGTGACAGCAGTAATATTGACCGACCGCTGCCAGCTGACAGTGAAATGTCAAGACGGGGTTGGAACAATATACTTCATAATGAACCAACGCTGAATACAAAGTCGAGCAGGGAAAGCGGAAATCAAGTGAGAATGAAAAAGTATAAACACTTCTGATTAAGAGCCAATAGCACCAGCTGGAATAGGCAATATAACCGCGCTGGTGGAGCAGAGGGGTCAGCTCCACCGGTGACAGGCTTGGCAATACAACCTTGTTAGCAGCGAGATGAAACCTCATTTGCTCACAAATTTCCGAGGATGTTTCTCAGGCATCCACAGCAAATTCATGCTAGTATATGAAATTGCATTTAGCCCTGACTTCCTGGCACCCATTGCCCAACACCTCCAAACAAGCCACAGCCACGGTGATCGAGCTCACAACCAGCCGGGCAAAGCACATGGGAGATGTGGGTGCTCGACAGCAGTTCCGTAAGAAGGGCTGTAGGACAGCTGACCTAAGAAACCCTCCTGTGGGCTCCTCCTGATGGGACTCTTGCCATACGCCACCCACCGCCACAAAAAATTATTCTTCAGCAAGAAAAAAAAACTAACTGAATGCTGCTAAACTTTACAGCTCCATTCAGAACCACAAGCTGGCACAGGTTGGAAGGGCCCTCTGGAGATCACTCACTCCAACCCCCCCACCGGAGCAGGGGCACCTCCAGCAGTTGCACAGGATGGCATCCAGGAGGGTTTGGAATGTCTCCGGAGTGGGAGACTCCCCCACCTCTCTGGGCAGCCTGTGCCAGTGCTCTGCCACCTTCACAGGGAAAAAGTCCCTCCTCAGGTTTAGATGGAACTTCCTTATGGCCAAGTTTGTGCCCATTACCTCTTGTCGTGCCGCTGGGCACCACTGAAAAAAGACTGTTCCCACCCTTTAGATATTGATAAGGATTGATGAGATCCCCTCTCAGCTTTGTCTTCTCCGGGCTAGACAGAGCCAGAAGCAGTGTCGTCAGACAGCCAACAGTGCTACTTCTATTAAAGTTTCCTATAAGTACATCTTAATTAGAGCCACCTAAAAAATTAGCCACAAATAATATAATATCTACATGGTATCCTTCTGTACAAAATGCCTTGTCAAGATCTCATTTTAAAATAAATAAATAAATGGTCTGCAAAGGTCTCTTTTCAGCATCCCAGCTCTGTAACTCTGCTTCTTATTTGTACATCAGAGCTAAAAAAAAAAAAAAATCCATGCAGCATTTTAAGAAATAAGTACACCAGAATTAAAGGAATGGTTTTCAGTAAAACGCCTGTGAAGTAACAGCCGCCTAGTTCTAGTAACAGCCTAGTAACAGCCCTCTAGTTCTTCGTATTACTGCAACACCAAATGAGGAAAATTGGACTCCGCAGTCTCTGCGGAGACTTTCATCAACTTCAATTTGGAACGTGAACCACAGTCAATGGGCAGATCCTCAACCGAGATCAACAGGGAGAGCTCGATTGCACATCAATTATTAAAAGCACTTGGAGATGTACAAATAAAACAACAGTTAGAAACTACAGTTATTACTCTGAGGCTCACAGAACGCTACAGGGCTGGAGGAGAACCTGCCTGTTCCGGGGCCGAGCCCGGCGGCAGCCGGCAGGACAGCAGCTCCATCCCAGCAGGAGCTCAGGCCTGCACAACAAGAGGAATTTTTATACTTTTTTTTTTTTTTTCAAATGTTAGGGAACAAGCTAAAATTTGATGAGGGCATTTCTGTGTTTCATTGTCTCTTACAGTTAAGAGGCTGGAAGGAGACCGTAAGCACACCTTTAAGCCACACAATGCCAGGAACCCCATGGCTGCAACATAAATGTTTCTCTTCCTTTCCCTTTCCCTCCCTGCTTCCCCCTTCCCTCCCTCAAAGGTATTAGTTTATTAACTTACTTGGAAAGGCCTGAAGATAGTATGTGAGATTTTCCTTTTCAGACAGTAAAGTCCCCGTGTCCATTTGCCAGAATTTGGTATTTTATATAACCATTTATATTTGCTAAGAATTTAAAGAAAAACAACATTAAAAAAATCCTTCACATTGCAAAGCCAGGGAAAGCAATTTTTTCTCAAGTCAGATCTTCTATAAATATAAAACAAGTTTTGCCAGTACGTAAAACAACTTTTCTTGTCTAATGCATAGTCTTTTTATTAAAAGAATGAGTAAATAATTGGCAAAGTGCCTGAGAATGGCTGACTGCTGATTATGAATAATAATTTGTAATTCTCGTTGGTTTTGTTTCATTTATTGAAATGTCCAGTAATGAATTTTTCAGGGCTCAAATCAGCTGGGCATCACATTATTAAGAAAACAATTAAGTAGCCCCAACAACAGTAAATGTAACCAACATAGATCCTAATATTTTATATGTTTCCTTGTTGGTACAACTGTTCTTGTAGCCTCCTGATAGGCATTTATTCCAATGTTTATTTCTTTTTCCTAGGAGTTCTAGGTAAGTAGAAAAAAAAAAGTGAGTCATGCAGCTGCACACAAACTCTTTAATAATAAAGCCTGTAGCTCTGTAAAGACAGACATCCTCTTGGGTACAAAATCTTAGATTTCTAAGCTAGTATTTGCATCCCCTTACTAAAGAGACTAGAACTGGAGGCTTGTTTGCTCTTAGAAGCCTGGCAGAGCCTCGACCAAGTATAGCAACTTATTCATCATCTCCTGAAAGCAGTTAAAAAATAGTTAGATCAGAAGCCTTTTTTATAAATATTTTTAATATTAAAAAAAAAGGCACTTTCAATTTGCAACTCTTCATCCAGAAGAACTTTGCTGTGCAAACTCTGAGTTACAACAGATCAGGGCAAGTCAGGAAAAGCACACTGAAGGTAAAGAGAGAAATTTCCAGAATTCAGCCCTCCGCATCAGACCATGCCAGGTGTACGAGAGACCAGGTGAAGCACCACTAAACCACACCTATAATTAAGCAGCTCACCAGTTACCTATCAGGCTGATAGGGGAAAAAAAAATCCCAAGCCCAGAAGACAAACTTCACAGTGACCGCAGCCAAGCAGGGATTCCGATTCCACCTGCCTGGATGAAAACACAGGGGACATTCAAAGTAGACTGGGATAAATGAACCAAGCTGTGTTTTAATCAGGATACTGGGATTAATTAATTGGAGCAAGGATTAAGGAAAAAATGAATGTGTAATTTATTAGAGAAATGAAGGCTTGGTGGCTTAGTCTCAAGACAGGGAATTAAGTGTCTTTCCACTTACTCCCTTGAGATTCTTAAATAGCTCTGAATTAGTCAATAAATACCCATTTTGGGAAACATGGTGTTGCACAAGGAAACCCTGCCCTCTGGCTAAAAGGATTTAAGTTCAGCTCCAAGCTTCTCTGCAGTAACACCAAGCAAACTCAGTTCGCTTACCATAAGTAAAGTAAGGGGAATCATCAGCTCTCTTCCCACCCTCTTGCCCTTACATCGATTTAGAGCTCAAGCTCCCCGAGGCCGGGACTTGACCCTCCATATCGCACATAACCAATCATACCCCATAGGGTACACACGCTCGGCTTCAGTTTGGCATCCAGATGCCAACACAACCCATGCTGTCCCCAGGGGTGTTCGTTTATTTCCTCGCATAGGATCCTCAGGAGGATTCAACTTTTAAATGTTTACAAAGCATCTGAGGAGTTCCACACACAGCAATGGAAACCGTTAACAGGTTCTTGACCATATGAAGGTTTTATCATTTCTCAACTTTCACTTCCAGCTCTGCCAGTTCAACCAGCTCCGTAAGCTCAAAAGAAACCCACTGGATTTGCTTCTATACTCTGAAAAGCTACGAAGTTCACATAATTTTGAGAAAAAGCAATAAATCAACCCAGGCTGATCTGAGGCACAACCTATACTCATGTGAAAGGTCAGGGAGGTTTTGATAGTCTTTTGTAGTATAAGACAGAGCTTAGGCATAAACAACAAAAAAAAATAGTAAGAACTAGAAATCAAAACTCTCTGAACTTCTCCATTTGATACTTGTACCCACACCCAAACAAGCCACACAAGGCGATCAGGTGATTTCCCACACATGGTTTCCCCTCCTTCTTTCTGAAAGGACCGTACTGCACATGCTCTGGATCCGAATACCCCTTCACCACGGGCTGCTTCAGTTCCAGGAGCGAGTTTCAATTCCATCTGTAAATTAAACAACCAAGTAGCAGAATATTTTATCAGCGGATGTATATCCCTGCACAGCTCCGCAGGCGAGCCTCCACGCCAAAAGCTAATTTGTATGTAACATTTAAAAGGATTAAGAAGCATGAAGGGCTCCCGCTTTGGTAACAGATTTGTTCTGTCTGGTCACCAGCGCTCCAATTGCATCGCTAAAAGGTTCAACAAATTTCTATTTGCTCTTCCATTTACGGCACTATGCAAATATTATGAAATGGTTTAGTGCCACATGCGAGCTCCTAATGCTTTTCCTGTCTTCAAGATAGTCTTTAATTAGTCAATAATTGCTTGAAGGCGCCAATTGATTGGCATTATAAACACAGGAAAATTAAAATGGTCCTTTTCTTTCAGAGCTGTATTTAAGGTTTTAGTAGGATGTTAGCAGCATATCATTAAGTAGAACAGAGCAAAGTAGTCTACAAAGCGCATTTAAGCAGCATGACTAAACACCGCACTATCCCGCTTTACTTTTCAGATTAGGACAGTGACAAGTAGTAAATGAGGATTATGCATGTGCAGTTCCAGGAAACCTCAAAATACTGTATCCTGTATTGTCTTGCCCATAAATACCCCCAACAACTCAGCAGAAGCTGACAAGCAGCTGCAAAGGCTCAGCAGGTTTTAGGTGTCATTTCTGGTGAGATTTATGTCGTCTTCAGCTCTAGAATGCTATATGTTCATTTTCTAAAAGCAGAAATAGGTTTCGTCTGTGGCTCTGTTCCTGTGAATTCATTTATCTCTTGTCAAGGCCTAATGAAAAACATTTTAAGCTGGTATTTCTGGAGGTGTCGAGCCACATTCATTTTCCAAACCTACACTTTTCTACTCTTCCTTTCTTTCCTTTTTTTTTTTTTGCCTCCTGTGGAAACCACAACAGCTGAAGATCTTACACTAATCACTGATAACAGACACACCAGCTAACACTTTTAAACACCAAGATCTTGCTAATCTGTAGTATATATAATATTTTCATGAACCAGGTGACCAACTCTAAACAGAAGAAAAGATATACACAATGAATTTTCCTGCCTGTAAATAAAATACTTCATACTTTGTTCAGGTTTAGACCTATACCTATGAAGGCCAAAATACACCTTTATGCAGGTCTAACTTAGTTTGAAGTCAACTGAAATCTGTTCAGGCTTTAAGACCACGATCGGGCAGACACAATTCCCACACAAAGCATCACACTTGAGAGGTTTCTGCAGGTGTAAACCTCGAGCAGAAGACCTGCACAAGGAGGAATAATGCCAATTTTTATCCTCTCTCCAAGACTAGATTAAATCGTCAGGAGGAAACCATTGCCCGGGGGGGGGGCGGAGCAACACAACAAAAAAGAAAGTTTCAGAGTACTGTTGATAGAAACCTTTTTATACAAGTTTTACCTGTAAGCTATTCAGCTCCAAAGCAAGTCAATACCAGTAACATGATATTGTTTCAGTCCCCACAGGCTCAGAAGTTGATGTGAAATCACAACCGCTGCACACTGGTATCCCACAGCCCACCACCTCCTCCCAGTACAGTCCTACCAGGACCAGCAAGCCAACTGACTGGTCCGTCCATCCTTCCTTCCTTCCCTCCCTCCCTCCCCAGGGCCACCGGCCTGGCACCTGCTATTACCTACTCTATATCACTTCTTTTCACTTTTTCTTTTTTAAGGGAAAGAACAAGCATTGCATATCAGCCTATAACGCTATTTTGTGTGCCTTCACGTTCCCCCCCCACACACACCCCCCACAACAGCAATGAGCAATAGGAACAGATTAGGCAGAAAATCTCTTTTTCCACAAGCAGCCAAAACACACCAAGGACAGACACCAAACTGGTGGTGGGTTCCGGAGAGGGAACCCCCACACAAACACCACCCCATCCAGAGGCCAAGGGGAGTCCTGTGTGATGAGGGGCCTCCCCCAAACCACCTCCCCAGCTCCCCCAAACCACCTCCCCAGCTCCCCCAAACCCACCCCCCCGGCACATCTCTCTCCCCAGCTCACCTCTCCCCCTGCAGCTGGAACCCGGGTGCTTCATTCCCCACAGCTACAGCACCCCCAAAACGGCCGCACAGCAATTGTTTTAAAGGCACCGACCTCACTTCTCCACACAACATTTGGGCGCTTTTGCCCTGCTCAAACGCTGACTTTTCAGCAAAGCCACTTACAAGCGCAGCTCTACCTCACCCACAACTACAGAAAACCACCACAGCAATGCCTCACAGCTCCACACCTACAACAAGAAGCTAAAACAAAAATACACCTGAAATAAGGGCGCTTTTTTTTTTTCTTACCTCATGTTTCCACAAGCAACACCGAAGCTCAGCCAACAACCTCTCTCCTGCACACCCCTCATAGTAGTGGCACAGACACTCTGTCCTCAACCCCACCTCACGTGGTGGCTGAGGGCTCATTAATGAGCTCGGGCTCGTTAACAGCCAACAGGTGAGAGATCAGGGGTTTGAAATGGCACCAAGTGAGGGCCCTCACAGCACTGAGGGGATTAATCACCTCAATCAGCCACACCTGGGCCTCATTCCCCCAGATGGGGCCTGCCCTGGACTGTGGAGGGCCCACGGGCCTCGGCCAGCGCAGTGCAGTGCTGTCCCCACTGTCCCCGGCCTCCCTCCCTGGGGGACACCGTTCCCCGTCTTGTGCGGGGCTGCCACGAGCACAGGTGAAACATGCTCTGCTTACGCATACTGAGGAGACGGTATTAAAAAAGGAGGTGCCATGCTCTTGCCAGGCAGGAGGTGAGGTGATCATCCCCTTAACACACACCCCCCACCCTCGCACCACTCATTAGTGCCTTTTTTTATTTAAAAAGAGATGTTGGGAGTCCCCCAACATCAGAAGGACACAGACCTGTTGGAGCGGGGCCAGAGGAGGCCCCGGAGATGCTGCGAGGGCTGGAGCCCCTCTGCTGGGGGGGACAGGCTGGGAGAGTTGGGGGGGGTCAGCCTAGAGAAGAGAAGGCTCCGGGGAGACCTCAGAGCCCCTTCCAGTGCCTGAAGGGGCTCCAGGAGAGCTGGGGAGGAACTCTTCATCGGGGAGGGGAGCCACAGGACGAGGAGGAACAGTTTTACACTGAAAGAGGGGAGATTTAGCTTAGATATTAGGAAGGAATTCTCTCCTGTGAGGGCGGTGAGGCACTGGAACACATTGCCCAGAGCAGCTGTGGCTGCCCCATCCCTGGAGGTGTTCAAGGCCAGGTTGGACGGGGCTTGGAGCAACCTGGGCTGGGGGGAGGTGTCCCTGCCCAGGGCAGGGGGGTTGGAATGAGATGGTCTTCAAGGTCCCTTCCAACCTAAACCATTCCATGATCCTAGGAATCAGAGACTGATTGAATCATTGAGATGGGAACCTGATGGCCGTGCCGACTTGTGAAGTGGCAGGAGACACTGTGTCCAGAGAGTGATGGGGGAGTGCTGCTGAAAAGAACCAGCTGCCAGTCACCGCCGCGTCCCTGCAGAGCCACAGTCCGGCCTCCTGCTGGAAGCTAAGTCTGTATTACAAGCAAGCCCTGGAGAGCCATTTTGCAGGATATTTCTCTTCATTAGAAGCCTTTTTTTTTTTTTTTTTTTAATTTTTAAGCATATGAAAACACAAACAGTCTTAGTTGGATAGCATTAAAAAACATTATTCATTAACCATCCATCTTTGGAGGCTTTCCTTCATCAAGCTACAGCAAGGCATTAGGGAAATTAGGCAGCAGCATTTCAATTAAATTTAAAATGGTTTAGGTTTGGGAAAGAAACAGTGGTTTATTTTGTGATAAATTAATAAAACAAGCTGAAGTCTTTAAATGGCTATCCTGCTCCTTGTCAGATGATTTCAAATGGCGTTTCCTCGATACGGCTGTAATGGCATTATGTTGTTGTAATCCTACAAGGTATCTCAGATGTCCTAAACGCATTTTCATCATTCCTCCCACCTACTGTATCCTATTTTCACCGTTTGACAGACACTGTAGGATAGAAACTTAGAGCTCGTAGTCTCTGTAATGAAGCCATCTCCTAGACAGCTGTAACAAAAACCAGAAACACGAAAATGTAAAGCCAACCTAATAAACAGAGAAGGATGAAAGCACTGTATTTTCATCTGTTGCCAAAACAGATCCCGCTATCACATACTAACAAATTTCATAATGAAATGTTCCTCCTGGTTACGGTCCCAGGGTTTGGCCTTGGAAGGTTGGTTCTCTTTTCAACTTGCCTAAGTGACCCTGGGTCACCCCGAGTGACCTTCCCATGCTTCAATTCTTCTCATCTCTCAAATGAAAATAATTCTCAATATTCATCTTGCAGCAGGATTCTGCTGTTTAATCAGAGCCAGCGCGCAGAATTTTAATACAAGCCTGAATTCCCCCGTGGTCTGTCGCTCAGTAGGACTGCAAGGCTGTGTTTGTAGTGGGTGCCACTGACTACATATATTTTTTATTGAAAATAATTGTTACCGTTCTGTCTCTGCCCTGCCAATTTTGAGGACCAAAGCATCCTGACCAAAGGGGTACAGCATAAACAACAATTATTTCAGTATCTTGAGGGACTGCAGCTGTTGCTGGATGTTGAAGGGGCATTCAAAGGACCTCTCCTATCTTGGGGAAAATAGCTTTTGTGTATGAATAATTTCAATTTCTGTCTTTCAAGTCTGCATCTCAAAAGGGTTCATCAGTTCCTTAGAATAACTCAAACTATGTTGTTAAGGCACAGATACCTTCCTTTCTATTTCAATTTATGCTCTTATTTATACGTGACATGCCAGAGTAACCCCATGATAAGTGAAATATTATTATACTTATTTTGCAGAAAAGAACAGCAGCAAAAACCTAAATTGCAGAGCCTCAAAGGAATCAATGACAATTGTACCTAAGCAGATTTAAAAAGCTGAAGTTACACGTAAAACCTGTAACAAAAATCAGAATTGAAACTTATCCCAAGGTAAACAACTCACAAATGTCGTCTTCGCACAGGAGGAATATTTGCAGTAATTCCTGATCAAATGTGTTCATTTGTTGTTTCTCATTTCCATGAATCTTCAAACTTTTTCTGTTCCCATAAACACTCGTTTAACCCTCCTTTTCTAGGGACACACCCTCACTGATGGGCAAGGATGGAAAAGGAGTCTTGAGCTCTTTGTTGCTTTATCACGTATGACCGTCACTGGAGCTCCTGTCCTGATGATGTATCCAGAGAACAAAAGACACCATTTTTTCCTGTACTGTGAATTTTGATGTAGAAGATGAAGAAGTGCAAGAAATATAAAATCTATGAAAGAGCAGAGTGTCAGAGCCACCCCGAGAACGAAAAGGCCGCTGCGCTTGGTGAACAAGACGCATTTTAGATATGAAAGTGTGGAGAGCAGAATCAGTGCTTCAGAGCAGGAGATGTGCGTAAACATGGCACCAAGGGCAAAAAGGACTGTCTAGAAGTCGTACATTTAGTCTAAGCTAGCTATGTGCATTCCCTTTATCTTTCACAGATAAGCGCTTCCACGTGGCAAGTTTCCCATCTACTTCTGGACAGGATTAATCACCCTTTCATGGTACCCATATCGCTGACTCTGGAGGAAGCTTAGACTATCAGCCATCTAGTCAAAGCCAGAGTTAGAGGAGACCAATGCCACCATAACTGATTTATCCAAAGACTCACAAAACACACCTGGCAGAATCAGAAACAAAATGCCGGAATTAGCACTCAGGCCCATTATAGCACTGTTTTTCTTTACACTGGCTCTGGGGGGTTATATATCTCACATTATTCTACTGACACACTGGAACTGGAAGAATGTCAAGGATTAATACAGTTTAACCTCATTCCACACCTATCTATCTGTGGCTTTTTTTCCAATGTTAAGTTTGATTTATTTATAGAAGTGGGAGGGTTTATTTCAGACCATCTCCTGTCTTAAAAATGGCAGCAGCCTGGCTTTTTTGCATGATACATGCTTTACGGGGATGTAAATTTACACTTGAGAGGACGGTGAAATTGGGAATTCTCTAGAGCCACAGGGATAGAAAACAAACTTAACCCAGCACTTACATAGCAATTGTTTTCCAAGCACCTTGTTGATTATTATAAGGTTGACTGCTTCCCTTAACAGCGGTTATACTTCTGAAGAGGTTCACGTTCAACCCTTGCGAGGGAAGTTTCTAAAGTAATGCGCACCGTTAACTCTCTTACACCCAGCAGGACCACTCGCTAGAGCAGAGCGGCAGGAAAACACCCTGATGATTCCCCCTCCCCTCGGAAAAGCCACGTTCCCCTCTGTGCCGATCCAGGGCTCCTGTTCCTTGTTCAGCAGGCTTGTTCCATTGTTCCACCTGCAAATTAATTCCGAACTATAATTACTGCCTTATTTGAGTATCAATAATTACTTGGGTAAGTTGTAACTGACTGCCTTCACCAACCTTGGAGAGCAGAGAGCCTGTGCTCCAAAAGATGAGTAACTGATGCTTTTCTGGGCAGCGTTAAACGGTTTCGTAAGGGTTTAGTTTCAACAGCAAACACTAAAGACTTTGCAATGACAATGCATGTTACGTAGCGAATCAGAAAATACAGCTGTCCTCGAAAAACACGATGCTGTAAAACCCAATCTTTAACGTTACCTTGTCCCACAACTATCCAAGCTGCTTCACAGGCTGTCATTTTTCTCTTCCTTTGTTTTCTTGGAGTTTTAAAAATACCAAGTATTGCACAGTAAGAACAGAGTGAAAGGGATCATCTTTTAACTCAGGCTTGGCTCTGTGAATCAAGAGACTTACATACTATTTTAGATTCGGCTACAAAAACCCTGCCCAATGTTGGACAAGCCATTTACATTTGTCATGGATCACCTTCACCAATAATGAAAGACAGCTCCGGATGCTTTCGCATCTCAGTGTTTTTAAGTGATGTTCAGAGGTTCATTCCTTCATGTTCACAACATCTTGTCTCTATGAGGGAAGAAAAAGGTTGATGCTGGTTTGGTCTTGGGAACGGATGAAGAGGTGTTAAATGGGCCCAGCTCGGGGGCCACCAACATCAGAAGGACATGAACGTGTTGGAGCAGGGCCAGAGGAGGCCCCGGAGATGCTGCGAGGGCTGGAGCCCCTCTGCTGGGAGGACAGGCTGAGAGAGTTGGGGGTGTTCAGCCTGGAGAAGAAAAGGCTCCGGGGGGACCTTAGAGCCCCTTCCAGTGCCTAAAGGGGCCCCAGGAAAGCTGGGGAGGGACTCTGGATCAGGGAGAGGAGCCACAGGACGAGGGGGAATGGCTTCAAACTGGAAGAGAGGAGATTTAGATGGGATATTAGGAAGAAATTCTCTCCTGTGAGGGTGGTTGGACTAGATGATCCCTTCCAACTCTAACCATTCTATGATTCTATAATGGAATCTGGGTGTATGTTGGTGGATGTACACTAGTTCTGCTTTTGCAGCTCATAAGTGGATGTATTTCAGGGGTTGTTTGTTTTCACAGAGATCTTATCCTGCTAGACTAAAATAAATACACTAGCTTTATTTGGCACAGACAAATTTTACTTTGTGAACACAGAAACTACACCAGCCTGTGTAAACAACATTTTTTCAGTACAGCTACCTCCAAACTGCCCACCTATGCAAAATTTAAAGCTCTACTTCAAAACTCTTTACTGAATGTTAATTTAATAACTATGTTGAGACATGCACTTTTTCTTTTTAATTTCACAGTATGTTACATATAAAGGTTCTGAAAAAAATTGATCGCTAAGGCAAATCCGACAGGAAATCTTCAATGGTAAATATCACTTTTCTTTTCCTGCAGAAGATGATACTTGCACAAAGGACCTTATCTTTGGTTCAACAAAGCCAACAGAGCAGTGAGGTCAAGATAAGTCACTTAGAAATGCTTATCTGAATTCAAAACAGAGAGATTATTAAACAGAAGGAGGGAGGGGGTCCAAGATGCTTTAATGACTAATGTTGCCTCCAAAGTGACCACTGATACAAGAACGACCAGGCCTTTTATAAAATTAGAGCAGGATGCCAGGAATGATACGAGATACACTGTGGTTTTCATTCCCAGGAGGGACTCACCGGGCTGGGACTCCTTGGAAGACAGCGAGTGGTGTGGAAGGAACTGCTGAAGACTTATAAAACTATCAGTGGTTCAGGGAAGTTAAATAGGGAATGTTTATTCAGCATGTCATGAACACAAGAACTGAGAGGTCGCAGTGAAATCATTGCTGATGTTTTTAAGTAAATAAACTGAATAATTTGTACGTGCGATGCATAATTAAATTCTGGAACTCTGAGCTGCAGCATGTTATGGAGCCAAATGGTTCAAAAAGAGATGAGACAAATACAGAGGGACGATCCAATGATGCTGTTGAACACGACAGACTGAAAGCAGCATTAAGCTTTGTCAGTTCCTGCGTGACAGCTGCCAAAGGAGGGAGGACACACCAAGGCAACCCCACTCTAAACTTGTCTCTTGTCTCTTCTTTAATTGCCCGTTGCTTCCCATTCCAGGAGACAGGCTACTGACCTAGACAGGTTTTTTAATCTGATCCAATTTCTGGCCATCTTACGGCCACCTTGAATTTACTGCTGACTACAAAACTAGTAAAGACTTGCTCTCCCTTCCACTTTTATTATGGGCACTCACGAGACAGAGGCGAGTATCTAGGTCACTGGATGTGAGCTTTTGGAAATTACAGCCACCAGAAAGGACCACGTTGACTATACCAGCTCTCAACCCTCCCATGCATTTTCGCGTAAAACTGCATCTCAGGGCAGGGCGAGCAGCTGCAGCAATACCGTCCCCAACAGGTTCTACCACATCTACAACAGTTTCAGCTCTTCCCACAGCAGTGGAAGGATAACTTATCAGAGAATCACAGAATGGTTGAGGTTGGAAGAGACCATGTCTTCCCAAATGGTCCTGGCAACTTCTGAAGTGGCCACAGCTCCCAGCCGTAGCAGTTTTGCAGGCATCGTACAACCAAAATTGTCTGCTAGTAGCTTATCGGTTGGTCGCTTGCTTCTTTCAAAGAAGCGCCCGTTGTTTGTGGCATAGCCTGCTAGTTAGAAATCGCGTTCATGTTTCAGAAATATTCAACTTAACTCTCACAGCCTGCAGAAATGCTAGCTTGCTATCTCCCACTTCCGAAGACAGCGGAGCGCAGACGACTCGGTGCAGAGTATTCTGCATCGGGATACCTTCATGTGAGATTGGACAACTGCACAGCCATCAAAGCAGCACCCTTCCGAGCAGGCAAGAAAGAGCTTTATTCTGTCTACAGCTGTAAGGAGGGGAGAGTCGAGTTCCACTTCCCGCACCAGCCACAGATTTTATTCTACTTACTCACTGCCTAAAAAGAGGAAAAAGATCTATGACGAAGGAAGAGGAGGGTCCAGGTATAGCAAGGAAGTTCACAGGAGTTTTCTGAGCCTGCAGCCCTTCACTCTCACCAATGGAACAAATCCAATCCAGCAACCTCAGTCTGTATTACTTCTGAAAGAACCATATGGAGAACTGCAATTTCCTCATTTTTATAGCAGTGTCTTTCTTCTCCCCTGAAAATCGTGTCTTAGTACTGACTAAAGACACCCTCAACAAATAGGAAGAAGAAAGGAAAGAGAAGAGCACATCATTATACAGAATCAGTGCAGATATTACCAGCTTAACACGTGATCATGTTGCTACCAGATTCCGAGGGCAAATAACACAACGCAAGACAGAGGCGGAGTGCATGAGCACAAATATCTACTATTATTACCAAAGGAAGCCCATTATGAGCGTGGAGAGATTCACCTTGATTTACTCATTGAAAAGGTGGCATATTTGCCAGTAAAACTGTTCAAATAGGGGAGGGTATACTGTCAGGAAATTGTGGCTCTTCAGTGATGCATTGTCTACTCTACTACAGACTGCATCACAGAAGAAAAAAAAACTCTCGCCTACCTCTTGACAGCAAAGGACGAGATGACTGACTATCAGTTTGTATCTTTAAACATAGCGAACCGTGACGGGGAAAAAAAAAAAAGCAACAGAGTTGTTGTGGTGAATTCATCCCCTACTCCTGGGGCTCCCGAGTTCTGAAAGTTTTATAGTGTTGAAATATTCGAAATCCAGGAAAGCACTGACTTGGTAGACGAGATTTATTTCCATGAGATTTCTTGTTAAACCTAAATCTGTCCAGTTTTATAATTCACTCCCTGAGATTCTTGAACTCTTACACATTTTGGATTTTAGAAACTGTTGCTGTGCCTAAGAATTTATGAAGAAGGTTGTGTATGAGTTGAAATGGTGCTAAAGGAAAAAAAAAGAAGATGTTGGAAAGAATTACTGCTAAAAAACTAAATTGACTTGGAAACCTTACAGATGTTATGAATTCTGCTGCAGCCAATATGATTTTACTCGAGGAACTTGATTTTCACATAGCCCTTCATACAGCTTCTACTGGCTTTAAAGGGACATTTTTTGCTTTGTAAAATACTGGTGCTACCTTTCTGTGCCTGTAATTAATTTCAGATACAGGCTGTAATAGTTACTTTGCAGGTGCAAGCTGATATGCCCATTATTGATATTCCCCAGAAGCCTCGAGGGAACAGGGTAAGAAAGGATTTTATTATCTCAGAAACAGTTTTCAATTTAAAAAAAATATATATCCGCTTGGCTCCAGGAAAAAAAAAAAAAGAATCAAAATAAAACATAATCTGTCAAAGATATGCTCTAGAAGAAAGCTTCTATGGAATCTCAAAGTAACCATTGTAGTCAAGGTGCTTTGCTAGGACTGGGGAAACCCAGCTCCAAAAATTTGATGTGAATTAGGAGGAAAGTGGTTGATACTTAAAAAAAATCACACTCCAGACCACGCCGATGACAAATTCGATGATTTGCCCCCTCTCTGCTTCTGAGCAGACATTCAACGCAGGAAATAAGACACATTTCTCAACATAAGATTCAACAAAGAATCAGCAGCAACTTTACTCCCAAAACCCAAAAAAGCAGAAAGATGGCCACAGGCACACACAAATAGCATGACCATGAACATGGGTAGAAAAGTAACAACAAAAGTAACCCCTGGATAAGACGGTATGTTCCTAAATTTCAATATATACCGTTTTATTGAAAATATTCCACGTACATGTTCTCAACGGATTGCAGTCGGCACTGGTATAGTAAGAACAGAAAAGTTTCAGTTCCAAGAATTTGAATTAGAAATACATTTACATGTGAGTTTATTATGTACAGAAGAAGAAGAAAATGCATGAATTAAAAACGTACAGTTGCTAAGTGGATCAGTAACATACATTATTTATTTATACCCTAGGGCAAAGGGATTAATAGTAGATTACAGTATGCAGGGTACTCCCCATGTGAGCGTGACCCTTCACATGTGTCCCTAGAAAGGATCATGCTCCTTCAATTGATCTTTCCTAACTATTCACTAATTGATAATGCATATTGTATATAATTAGCCTTCATGTCATAACCTATTAAGCAGAAATGCAGTCAGTCCTCTTGAAAAATCCCAAACTGTGAATGCCACATTAACCCATGCTCGCACCACGTGTATAAAATGATCATCCGTCCAAGACTCGGCAATTTCTGCAGAATACCAGTGCAGCCATATACTGCGTAGCATTTTTTAGGATTTTTATTTGCTTTAAATCAGTGCTGTTAGGACAATATTGGTACTGTGTTACATTTGGGAAGCTGAAGCGCCAACAATTTAAACCAACAGCACAACAAAGAAGAAGAAAGTGATTTCCATGACTTTCATCCTAACGTTCACCTCAGTTTTATCCAGTCACTCGTAATAATCACTGAATCCAACTGTATAGCAATCAGATAATTACGGTTTTGGACTCTCTGTCTTTTACATGTAACATGATAAATACATCTTTGATCAGTTCCAAATTTGGAAATACAGTTTTCAGATCCCTAAAATGCCAACTGAAGTCAAGCAACGCTGTGGGCAACCTTACCTTTCCTTTAGCCTCCCCTTATTGCTGACATTTGTTAGGAGAGATGTTTGCTTTCCAGCAGAAAGACACCTGCAGAAAATCTTCTGCTACGTTGGAGTTTTACAATGTGAAATGCAAAGTAAAGGGAAAATGAGAACCAGGGCTGTGTTTCACGCGTATTGTTGCTTCACTGAATTCAACACAGCTCTCCCACCTGCGTTATGTGGAATAAAAGATATTTTACTTCTTCAGCTGAAATTTTCTAAGTGTTTAATGATCTATTTACAATCAACTTGCCTCTCAAAACCAGCTTTTAAAAACGAAAAACTTTTTAAAATGTAACATTATGTATGAATTCTTAATACGTTTCCGGAATGAGGAGGTCATTATAAATTGCACTATGGAGGAATTAATAGATCCTTGTTATTAATTACTTTTATGCACCATTCCACTACAAAGAATCAATAAACTCAGAACGACATTTTCCTTCAGAAATATCAAGGGACAGAATTGTTTACAGCTTGTTTACCATTAAAATTTCACGCAGAAGCAACAAGCTACGGTACCATTTAAAATCAATTTGATGTTTGGTTTTGCTCTTCTCTTCAATTCTGGTATGGGAACGCTCCTACTGTACATGTAACTGCTGCTCCACGTCACCAGGCAAAACTAGCAGGGATTTCAAGAAAAGTACCACTTAACATGTCCTCAGGACAGACCGTCCAAAACGCACAACTAACAACCTAACGGCAAGGACGTGCAATTACTGATCTCTTGAATCAGTCAATATACAATTGGAGGGTCATCGTTAGCCTGTACTATTTTAGGAACTGAATTGTTTAAATAAATGTGTTTGATAAGCAGGAATTAAATTAGCCGAGTCCAAGCTGGCGTGTCAGGCTAAGGTTATCTAAAACCACTGGAAGAAACAGTTTAACTGGTAAAGCTCAATGACAAACATGTAACATTCAGTACAGCCTTTGCTGAGTCATGCTTTTCCTGCTCATTCTTTCTATAGCTCACTATTTCTCTAAGACAAAACAAATATAACATGGTAAGCATTAATGTTCAGAAAGGACATACAGTGCAAGAAGACGATGAAAAATATCTCAGGTACACAATTAGAGAGACGGACTGGATCCAGAACAACTTTTTCTACTTTCGAGTTTCTACGCAATCATCAAAACACGGTATTTCAAAACTCAAAACACACTATAATTAGATCCAAGCCACTCTGGACTGAACTCCAGCCAATATCGTTTTGTAAGAATGTATAATGCTGCCCTTCTACCCAGTGCTACACAATATTTGATTTATAGCATAGCTTATACTGAGGACACGTGAAACCAAACTATTACTGAAAAAGGAACTGTCCTGATAGCCCGTCAGGAAGGACCTTCATGAGACCTCATTCTTCTGCCCATCTTTGAGGAATCATCTTGTATGACAAGATGATTGCATGACAGGAGCTTTCAATCACCAAGTTTCACATCGTTGTGCATAATAGAATCATAAAATGAACAGCTTCTGCATTTAAGAGTCTTGTACTCTAAACCAGACAAAGGAAAAGGATTTCAGCGACAAAGAAGGCACCAGCTTCAGCCTTCGTGGTTCGGAACTGTTTCGCAAGTGACTGAATTACTCCTGGGCAGCCCAGACTTTGCAAAATTTGCTCCAAAGTCTCCTGTGGCCTCTTGACAACATAGACTACCCTGGGCAATGACAAACAGCTACAGAATGGAAAGACAACTTAAAAGAAGAGGGTAAAATCAGATGCGTTTGTAACTTTTAATAAGCCTGACCAAGACATTCTGCCCAACTAACAGTAACACATCGCTTGAACCTGTTGGCCAGTGAGCGTTTTTTAACTGTACCTAACTGTAGTGTATACAGTAAAGCTCCAAATAATTTTATGGAAAAGAGATAAGATGCAATCCTGGTATTCCGAGGGTTTTTTTCATTTTAGTGATCAAAATGTGTGAGGTTTTTCTTCTTCACTAACATACGACCAGCAAAGGTAAAACGCATTCAAAGGTTTTTATAAGAATTCTACAAATTCCAGCGTAGCGTGCCTTGAAACCTCAGTGAGACATTAGCAGAGAATACCAAAGCTTCATTTCTATTGTCATCTAATTCTTATAGATTAAAGCTATCAGAAAACTTTCAACTTCAAGCAGTAGGACACTTGGTTGCCTTCTGTTTTCCGTATTCAGATGGAGAGAAAAGCCTGACTAACGCAGCTACAGCAGTCTCCAACATTTAACATGCACAAGAAATCAGAACTTAGACCCAGTAAAAGAAAAATTACACAGGCACGCACATCGATCCGATCTCCTCGTGCCATCTCTTGCCGGGGATCTGACTGCTTCAGGCTGGCTGTGTCAGGAGAGAACAGGTCCAAGTAATACAAAAATCTCAATTCATGATAGCGCGGCAGTTCATTTCAGCAGCAGTGAAATCCCATTTTCTTTTCGTTCTTTTGTCTTTATAGGAATGTTTCTTATATTCTTTTTACAAATCGGTTTTAAAGCTATCTTTGCACTCCTGGATACTGTCATTCAGGATTCTGGCTCTTAACTCTATAGGAAACAAACTCCGATTTCAGCTAAACATCTTACATAATGTGATAAGCTAAACACAGAGAACAAATATTTCCTGAAGGGGTAAAATAATTCTCAGGGAAAGAATAATCTTGCTTGCTAAATTTAATTGAGGATTTTATCTTCCCTACAGATCATCCATCGGAAACCTAAGTATTTATTTTCCTCCAGCCCCCCCAGTAACTAAAACCCCCAGGAACGTTTTGTTTAATTTCAGTCTCAAATAAGGTAGGATTAATCAGTTTAAAAACCATTAGACTCTCCCACCATTATCTGGTTTAGCACTGAATTAAAAATGGAGCCATACATGTTGCTTTTTTCCGTATCTTTCTGAAGATGGGGAAATAATGAAATAACGCGAGCAAGACTCTCTTCATGGTATCTGCCAAGCACTGGAAGCAGTGTGAGAAGGATATCAGCCCAAAATTTAATTTTGTAAGATTTTCTCTCCAGTCTGCCTGCTTTCAAGAATTTCAGACATGTAGGCAGAGGGGATTTTCATGCTTGCTTATTACAAACTTGAAATCCAAATTTTTGGATGATCGCCTTTAGAAGTTGCTAGAGAAAAACGTGCAAAAATAAACCCACAGTTTGTTACCAACTACAAAATTTTTCAGTCCCTGGGTTTTCTATCCGATTAGTCCTAAAACGAAGCCATAAGCATTGAACACAGGGTAAGACGGGCTGTGAGCTGCGCACAGGCAATCTGAGATGAGAAGCATTTTGAATGCTTGGAAGCGAGGAGACACACAACTTCAGAGGTTTCATCAGGGATACCTCTAACTCAAAGCCCCCAGTGTTATCCGGCATTACAAGGAAAGAAGGCAGCGATACAATACTATGTGGCCGTGACCAGTTTCCATGATCTCCTGCCTCACATCTTCGGAAACGCTTGCTCTCCACTAGCACCCTCTGAGTTGTAGGTTTCTGATGAACCCCAAAACAGAAGTGAGGTTTGTAGAGTTGGAAATTCTCTACCGATACTGAAAATCTGTGATAATTACTGCTGAGAAAAAAATATATATATAAAATTGCAGCTACCACAAAACTACTTATTTCATAGAATCACAGAATGGTCTGGGTTGGAAGGGACCTTAAAGACCATCAAGTTCCAACCCCCTGCCCTGGGCAGGGACACCTCCCCCCAGCCCAGGTTGCTCCAAGCCCCGTCCAACCTGGTCTTGAACACCTCCAGGGATGGGGCATCT
>VZSZ01012048.1:682028-699551 GCA_013398815.1 Ibidorhyncha struthersii
TAAAAAATAAATTAAGTTAAAATAAAATAAAACAACAAAAAAATAAAATAAAATCCAGCTTTTTTTTCTCCCACCCCTTAAATGAAGGCGAGAAAGCAGGAGGGGAAGCAGTGTCAAGGCTTACCGCACTGACTGGCCTGGAGAGACGCGTTACCCATATGACAACCTGAGCTTATCTCAGTGGGGGGACTTCAGCAGGGGATGAACATCTTGAAAGGAAGGGGTGAGGAGAGAAAAGGAAGGAAATGCCAAAGAAAATTATCTGAAAATGGGAGAAAACGACCTATTATCGCTTCTTTTTTATATCACACCATTGAGTAAGACTCAGACTAGCTGTCAAAAAGCTTTCTTTGCTGAAAGAAACTAACAGGGGGTCCTGAGAGTCTCATGGGACAGTAAGTGACAGAAGAAAGAGAAGGATACTATAAAACGCGAAGGAGAAAGAAGCAGAGAAAAGAAAGGTCTGAAATGGTTAAGGGTGTCAGGCAGAAAGCAGACACAGACACCTCCAGGGAAAAATGGGTAAAAAAAAAAAAAAAACAACCCAACCACAAAACGCTAAGAAAGAGCAGCAGAAAAAACACTGCGTACTGAGAAACTGCAGTGTCTGGCCCCACGGAAAACGTTTTTCCTGTCCCGCATCCCTTCCAGCCTCCTGTCAGCGCACACCAGAAGTCTGGATTCTGTTTTCTGAGCATCCCTAGCCTTGCTTCAGATCCCAGGGTTATGCGCGTGTCCGGGAAAGGGATGGATCCCCCTTCTCGCAGATCCTGACACCCAAATCATAGAATGGTTTGGGTTGGAAAGGACCTTAAAGGTAATCTAATTCCAACCCCCCCGCCCTGGGCAGGGACAAATCATCGTCAGACCACGGCAGCCTCGTTGGGTACTGTTTCTAACTATCCCAGCAAAAATACGGGTGTGGTGGTATTTACAGCATGAAAGGACCTCGCTTTGCACCAGAGCCATCCGCTCAGCGCACAGCTCTCCTCCGGCGCAGAAGAGCCATTATCCTTCTACAGATGGGGAAACAAAATTCCAGGGAGTCAGCCCTCTTGACTATACTCGCAGAGAACATTGAATTAGGAAACTGATAATACAGGTCAGGTCACTTGTTCTTTTCTGGCCATTAGCTAAAAGATGCTTTTCCCCTGTATTTGCTAAAGTTGATTGTCAAGATGGATGCATTAACATAGCTAACGCTGTGCGGCTCTGAAGAACATACAACGCGCTTGAATCTAACAAAACCTCGTGTTTATGAGTAGACTTCTGAATGGTTTCTGGGGAAATCCTGTATTTTTACCCCAGGTGGAACTGAGGCCATCAGGAGCCACGTGCCTGTCCCCTCCTGCCCTCGATCAGCCCACGCTGCTGCAGAAGCGCAGCATTTTTCATGAAGAAATTGAGGTTTGGTGGATCCCAAGCATGAACCTGTGCTCTGAGCTGGGTCTGGGGTGTGCTGGTGCCCGGGGGGTGCTGAGGTATCACTAGTGAACTGCTCCTGGGACTAGAACTGGGCCTCAAGTTCCACCAGAGGAGGTTTAGCTTGGACATTAGGAAAAATTTCTCCACCGAAAGGGTTGTCAAACACTGGCACAGGCTGCCCAGGGAAGTGGTGGAGTCGCCATCCCCAGAGGTATTTAAAAGACGGGTAGATGTGGTGCTGAGGGACATGGTTTAGTGGCGGACTTGGCAGTGCTGGGTTAATGGTTGGACTTGATGGTCTTAAAGGTCTCTTCCAACCAAAATGATTCTATGATTCTATGATCCTGGGATGACTGGAACCATATGGGTCTCTCCGGTGTGTGGGGTCGGTTTGACCATGTGGAGAGCACAGGAGGACGCTGGTATGAGCATGTTGGCCCTTGATGTCCAGCCTCTCCTGAGAGGAAGGCTGGAGGAGAAGAGGAAAGATGGCCAATACTGCCCTGCAAGCCTCAGAGGCTTTGCAGGGGAAGACGGATCTCCTGCCACCAGCCTCATGACCAGTAACCCTGGGGCTGGAGCCACTTCCAGCAGCTGGCAGGGCTGTTTGCTCTCCCCAGCTCTGCCGGCTCCTCCGGAGAAGAGGAAAGCTCGTAGAAGGTCCTCTGACAAAGCACAGGCCTACCCGGCAGCCCAGCGGCAGAGCTGGAAGCAAGGAGGTGGGGGTGGAGAAAGAGGCATCAGCTCCCTGTGTCTACACTAACACCGTGGGGACACATCTTTATGTATTTTATTGTTTGGGGGGTGGAAGCAGGTCGTAACACGGGATCCAGAGATAAAAGGAGGAATGCTCAAGCCCTGTAGCCTCTCGCTGCTCGTTCTGCTCTTCTCCCTTGGCTGTAAACCCTCTCGCCCGCCGCAGAGCCAGCCATCATCCCCAGGAGCCCTCTCCACACTCCATCTCTGCAAAGCCTCATGCGCTCCTCAGCAGGGGCTGCAGGAACTGAATTGCCGCGCACCGCCGCCATGCCTGCAAACACACATCTGCAAAACGGAGCTCTCCTCCCCAGGGTCCCATCTGCTGCTTTGTCATTAGAGACTTTGTTCACCCCACGTTACGCTCATTATCCAAAACACCGTAGAAATCATCACCGGGGGCCTTAATTTTCCCTCTCAGAGCTGTACAAGCATCACAGTTTAAATGCGAGAACCGCTCTGAATTACAACCAATGCTGTGAAAAACTTTTTAGTAATAACAAACTGGTCGAAAAAAATGCGTTTTGGAAGGAAATAAAAACGTAGCCTAGTGAGACTCGCCAGTAGGATGCCGAGGGATCTCCTCTTTCTGTGGCCACAAGGCAATGTCTTGTATCTCCTCCATTTCAGATTCCCAGCTTCCACCATAAAATCAGGACCATTTTTATTAGGCACTAAGATCTGATGGTTGGACTCCACGATCTTAAAGATTCCTTCCAACCTAGACGATTCTGTGATTCTAGTGTATGATTCTAAAACATCTGGCGTTATGAAGCACCCAGGCTGGGCTCTACCGGGCTGCCCCATCCCGGGCTGCGCCACGAGCACTGGGTGATTCCCCCTCTCACAGCATCACCGTTCCTCTGCTTTACTGGAAATACTCCAGGTTTAGACAGCCGAAGGAGGGAAGAAAAGCTCTTGAGGTTAGAGGACTTGCTTAGAAAGGGAAGACCTGGGTTTCACTGCCTGACTCTAAACCCTGTATACAAGCACGAAAACACAACAAAACAGGAGGACTGAAAATAGATTTTCACACCTTCCAAAGCAGTATGAACAGTCATTTTTCCTCTTGCCCCAAGCCTCTCGCTCGACAAACCACAAATATTTTTTTCTGGAAAGCGGTTCAGCTTTGTCGGCGTAGGGGAGAGTATGTCTGCGAGGTGGCCAGCCTGTGGGTTTCAAATTTTTTTTGCCCGCAATGAAAATAATTGAACCTTTGTCCTCATATCATGAGGGATGCTCTGTGCTGGAGCTTTTCTCTATGAAGGGAAATGAAGGTCCAGTTTTGGTGCCCAGGTCTTTTTGGGTTCCTGCTTGAATGCATCAGAGTGCAAAATTATAGTACCATATATTCGTTCTGGTATAATGTCTCATAGATATTTTAATTGCCTTCTGGAATCAGAAAGTCTGTATTAGGAGTTGAATATATATATATATATGTCAGTGCTTCTAGCTAGTCAAAACCCAGGCTTCTCTGTATCCCATAAAAACCACGGTCCCCTCTACCTCTCCTCCCTCCTGGACTTCTGCAAAGCTGAGTATATTTATGCTTTGAAAGTACTTGGAAGTCCTTAGCTGGATGTTGCTATATAAATGCAAAATATTGGCCCTTAAAAAAGAAAAAAACAAAGCAACCCCCCCTAAAAAACACCCCAGACCTACCCCTATTTAGGTGATGCGTTAGAAAACAAACCTTATTGCCGCATGCAAGACAGAAGATCGATGTTTTTTACAAAACCATGCACCAATGGAAGGCTCTTTTCCAACAGGATGGGAAGTGGGGGAGAGAGGCCAGCAAAAAATCCCGTGGAGACTCATGATTGATTGCAGAATTGCAATACTGATTTGATTTCCTTTAAATAGTGATATTACAGCTTTAATCAACATTGAATCAAATGACAAATAATAAATCACCGAGCAGAGTTCGCACCTGAATAAATAAGTAACTTGGGGGTGGGTGGAAGAAATGTTTAAGATACGAAAGAGGTTTCAAAGTTGCAACGCCCTCGTGATTTTTCCGCAACCTTTTAGCGGTAATAGGGAATGGATCGCGCTGCAATTTGGCAGTCTGCTGGATGAGTCCCTGCACCCAAAGGGTGCCTCAGGCCAGCTCAGATCTGCTGCCAGCAGCCCCAGAGCACCAAGGAGATCAACAATTTCCTCCTTGCCTCTCCTCTCTGCTCCTCAGCAGTTCTTCTTCTTTCCCAAATACCCAGTTTGAGATGGCTCCTATTCATAGAATCATTGAATGGTTTAGATTGGAAAGGACCTTAAAGACCATCTCATTCCAACCCCCTTGCCCTGGGCAGGGACACCTCCCTCCAGCCCAGGTTGCTCCAAGACCCGTCCAACCTGGCCTTGAACACCTCCAGGGATGGAACATCTACCACCTCTCTGGGCAACCTGGGCCTCGCCACCCTCACAGGAAAGAATTTCTTCCTAACATCTCATCTAAATCTCCTCTCTTCCAGTGTAAAAACGTTCCCCCTCATCCTATGGCTCCCCTCCCTGATCCAGAGTCCCTCCCCAGCTCTCCTGGAGCCCCTTTAGGCACTGGAAGGGGCTCTGAGGTCTCCCCAGAGCCTTCTCTTCTCCAGGCTGAACACCCCCAACTCTCCCAGCCTGTCCTCCCAGCAGAGGGGCTCCAGCCCTCGCAGCATCTCCAGGGCCTTCTCTGGACCCACTCCAACAGGTCCGTGTCTTTCCTATGTTGGGGACTCCAAAGCTATTCTCCTCCTGCAGTTAGGAAACTGGTGGGAAAGGTCTCGTTCCTCCCAAGGATTATTCCCAGAGATCGTTCAGCTCACTGAAGATCCCTTCCTCACTTCGCATGGAAACTCGTGCACTTGGGATGTTATCACCACGGCTATATCCAACATCGAAAAGGAAGACTCTTTTTCAAGATCTGTTCCAAATAATCTTTTCCAATGCATATCAAAAAGCGAGGGCGGACAATTGCAAAGAACATTTAATTACAGCAGTACCTTTTACTCAAGGATCTCAAGTTAGTTAATTAAAATCACACCCTGCTCGTGCAGCACACGTGTTGGTAAGCCAAATCACAAACGAACAAGCACAGCCGCGAAAAAAAAATAATGACAAATAACCACTTTTTTAAAAAAATATGTTTCAAAATACAAGGCGGTGGGAAATTGCTTCCTTAAAGTCTCACCTGAGGACTGAGACCTGCAAGACAAAGGGCACCACAAACCTGAACGGACTTTTAGTTTCTTATCTTACATGTCTTAACGTTCTTACCCAGTCTTTGGTTTTTTTCCCCCTCTTACTTTTCCTTGTTGTGTTCTCTCATATAAAAGACTTGTAGGACTTCAGAAGTGTAACTAGGTGTGTCATTGAATGATGTCCAGTCTCCCAAGTTAAGAGGTGACAGGACAAGAGGAAATGGCCTCAAGTTACGTCAAGGAAGTTTAGGATAGATATTAGGAAAAAATTCTTCACCAAAAGGGTTGTCGAGCATTGGAACAGGCTGCCCAGGGAAGTGGTGGAGTCACCATCCCTGCAGGTATTTAAAAGACGTGTAGATTTGGTGTTGAGGGACATGGTTCGGTGGTGGCTTTGGCAGTGTTAAGTTAATGGCTGGACTCGATGATCTTAAAGGTCCCTTCCAACCTAGAGACGATTCTATGATTTTCGAACAGCAACATCTTCCAAAACCACAGATGATCAGATCAGCCTACATGGCAGGCGGCTGCCAAAGCCAACAACAGAAACCTCAACGCAGCCCCAGCCCTGGAGAAGAGCCTGAGTGCCTCAGGCAGGACTTGGTCATCATTTCTATCAGTCACTAGGAGGAACAGTCCTCCTTTTCAGTCACCACCCAAAACCAGGGCATCTATCCACCTGGCATCGGCTGTACGGCACAAAACTGCATCTTGCTCTCACTCGGCACACACTTGTATGAACTTTCAAATACAGAAACCATGAGACTTACTAGGTTACAAGTCCAGAAAGAGTTTAAAATCGGCAACTTTGTCTATCAGTGCAGCTCTTCTTCTCGGTGCAGTTTTCAAGACAAAGGTGACCATGCAAAGCTACTCCTTCAGCAGGACCTCCGCCTCCCCTCCTTTCTCGTAGTGGCTTCCAAAACCAAAGAATACAGAAACAGGAGTTTCTAAACTGTTCTATGCTAAGCACTAGGAGTGTTTTATGTCTTATCTGCCTTGAACATTGAGGACAGCCCTGAGGAGAAAGAGTTTGGCTGTTGGTGGATGAGAAGCTCACCACGAGCCGGCAACGCGCGATCACAGCCCAGAAAACCAACTGTATCCTAGGCTGCAACAGAAGAAGCATGGCCAGCAAGGCAACGGAGGGGCTTCTGCCCTTTTACTCTGCTCTCATGAGATCCCACCTGGAGTACTGCCTCCAGCTCTGGAGCACTCAACGTAAGAAGGACATGGACCTGTTGGAGCGGGGCCAAAGAAGGCCACGGACATGATCCGAGGGCTGGAGCACTTCTCCTATGAGGACAGGCTGAGAGAGTTGGGGGTGTTCAGCCTGGAAAATAGAAGGCTCCAGGGAGACCTTATAGCAACTTTCCAGTATGTGAAGGGCGCCTACAAGAAAGCTGGAAGAGGGACTTTTTACAAGGGCATGTAGCAATAGGACAAGGGGGAACGGCTTCAAACTGGAAGAGGGGAGATTTAGAGTAGGTATTAGGAAGAAATTTTTCACTGTGAGGGTGGTGAGCCCCTGACGCAGGTTGCCCAGAGAAGCTGTGGCTGCCCCATCCCTGGAGGTGTTCAAGGCCAGGTTGGACGGGGCTTGGAGCAACCTGGGCTGGTGGGAGGTGTCCCTGCCCAGGGCAGGGGGTTGGAACTGGATGATCTTTAACGTTCCTTCCAACCCAAACCATTCGATGATTCTATAAATAGCCCCCCAAGAAGCCTCGGAGGTGAAAGTCCAGCAGACGTAGACATGGGAGACTGTTTCTGCCAGCTGCGTCATTGCCCACGGGCGATACAGTCCTACGAAGAGCTCCGTGACTTTGCAGTAGCACATTGGAAACTTTCTTTTGGAAGATTTAATTGCAATACATACAAATCTATTTGAGCATCAAGGACAGGGAAACTAATGATTTTACTATACTGTCCTAATGTGCATACAGGGCAAGTGGAGGTAGATACAACGTGTCAGAGGAAGACTTGCAGAAGTACAACCAGCTTCTTCAAATCAATAGGACAACATTCAAAAATGGCTCTGGTCACTATGACCCCGTTTTTTGTACTTTCTGAGTACATCTAGTTTACCATAAAACCTCACTAGGCAATGAAGACAAAGACCAGTTTCACAGTATAAAGAGAAAATCCCAGAAAGACCGACTGGGTAGTAATGCCAAACCAAGAGAAGAACAAAAAAAAGAAAATCTCCACGTTTTTGTAAATGGCTCCTGAAGAACAAAGTTGCCGAAGCAGAACAAATTATAGTCACCTTTTATTACGAGCATTCATGTTCTAAGCACCCCACAAAAATTAGGGACGGGAGTTTTCAAGTTTGCAGAATTCGCATTAATTCGCATTAATTGAGCCTCTTTGAAAAATCCTTCTTAATTGATTCTTCCCTCATTCTGATGGAACAGGGGTCAACTGAAGACATCCCACAGCCGGGAAACCACAGCAGAGAGGTGAGGTGCCACTGAACCACCTTATGACCTTTTTTATATAAATTCATCTTCCCAGGCTTTTTCCGTGTCTCCATTTCATGTACGACGGCGCTTGCATATCTCTGAGGCAGCCAGGGACTCCTAAGGGGAAGGTTTTCATTTGTCTGGAATGTGTGGCGGTGGATGAATAAATAAAAAAATAGGAGTAATTAATAATAAATGCCGTGTTTATATTTCCAGCAGCGTCCGTTTTCATCTGCAAACTTTTAAATGGGATACACGCTTAGAACGCTTTTTATTTGTTACAAAAGGCAAAAAAAAAAAAAAAAAAAAAAAAAGAAAAGGCATGCGTGTGTGTTTGATTTTTAACGGGGATTCCCTTTCTCCCCACNAGCCGGATGGATCCGCCTTGAAATTTTCCGGCGTAATCAAGTCTGAATAAACATCAAACGCTGGCATTTCAAATCCGGCGAGGATTGACTGGGGAAGCGATGCGCATGTGAACCCAAGAGACTAGATCAGAACAAAGGTTTTCTAGCGTTAGCTGTAGGCACTTGGTTTTTTCCAGCGATGGGCCAGAGTACAAATCCCAGTGGTAAACAGATAGGACCAAATCCCAGCTATGAAAAGGAAAGAGCTGCCCCTGGACGTATAGCTCGCAAGAAATCAGCATTCTAATTGCACGAGGGACTTTGCACCGCGCTCCCCAGCGGTGGGACGGGGTCAGGCATCACCCCCCAACCCCGCAGCCCCAGGGGTGGGTCACCCAGCGCAGCCCTAAGTCTCCAGTTAAGTTCAGGCGCTGTTGAACGGATCGGAGGGACGGGCACCGGCTTCGTCGTCAAAGCCTTTGGCACGCAGAAAGATGAAGACAACTACTATTTATTTAAGATACGGCCTTCAGACCACCAAGGGCATGACACTGTGCTGCGTGGTTAAACAGTATACATTCAGGAGGGCTACAGAATTTCATATTTTGGTAAGGAAAGGTGGCGACAGTACGGGCTAATCATTTTTTTAGATATGTATAAAGACATACACATATACAGCCATAGCAACACACAGGCACATATATATATAGCGCTATAATATATACACTACATATACAGTATATAGGTTAATCTCTTTCTCAAAATCAAAATGATTTCTCTTAAATCTTTCCCGTGTCCTCTGCTGAGATCAAAACACTTCAGAGCTTTGCACGCACTCAAGAGAGACGGGACTGTGGATACTGTAGCCAAATACTTCTACCACAGTAAAATGTATAATGAAAAATAATAATATTCTGGTCTTTTTTTTTTTCTTTTAAAGGAAGACACAAACATGTTTACCGTCCAGTCTCATTACCAGCAGACCAAAGGAGAGCTACGAAACCCCAGCGCTGCTTTCTTCTCGCAGCTGGAGGAACAACACAGAGAAGACGCCACGTTCCGCAGCGTCACCGTTGATGCCTGGCTTCCCCCGCCAAACTCAAAGGCAAATGCCGGCACCGAGAAGACCTCAAGAGCCTTTCCACTCAGGTGGATGCGTGGGACCATTTTAATCACGTCCCTCTGCGACACCCCGGGGCTGAGGCTGCCAGTAATGGTGCGCAGTGACACGCAGGGCTCCGGTGGAGGAGGGCAGCCGCGCCGCTCTGCCCAGCGTGCTCGGGTCGCCTTAGACACAGAGGACACCCACCTTCAAAGGAAGAGCAAGCCCTGATGCTCCAGAGTCAACGGCATTTCTTTGGTTTTACTCCCTTAATCGCCGCTCCGAAATGCTGCCAACATTTACCTAAAAGTTTAGGGCTGCTGGCGTTTTCCAGAGCACAAAGAAAATCACAGCGAAGTAAATCTGCTTAAAGAGAAGCGTCTCTAATTTTGAACGGCAGCACGGAGTAGCCATGTTGAAAAGTGATGTATGATTACCTTCAGGAGTGGTTTGATTGATTATTGATTGCAATCATCTCCTCGCTTCCACGATGAAATTGGTTACAACTCCTTCGTGCGGCCCCTGATAAGATGGTGTGCTTCCCACTCCGGTGCGACGGGTGCGTGCTGCACCGGATAAATGTTCCTGCAGAATGAGATGTTCTCTGCTACGAGGCTTCGCTGGGTGCATGGCGGTGCTGCAGGCTCCGGTGGGCACAAAAGGGGAAAAATCCCCTCCTGGATCCTGATTTTTGGGCAGCCCAGACAATCGCCAGGGCTTGCGCCCCACGGCACCCCTGCAGCCACTGCTGCCCCACGCTCCTGGAGCACATTCCAGATTGAAATCCCACAGGAGACCAAGCAAAGTCCCACTGAGAGTCGCCCAGCCCTCCCGTCCCCCCGGGCAGCCCCATCCAGGGGGTCTGAGCTCTGCAGGAAAATCGGCACCCACCATTCTCCCGGGACCTCTCCCACCCCAGCAAGGGGTTAAGCTACGAGGAAACACCCGCGTGCCCACCTCCTTTAGGATTTTACACCTCTCCGCGCCGATTCAGGGATGAAAGATGGGAAATTCTGCTCTTTTCGACTTCACGACTAGGACAGCTGCTGTCCTACCGCGTCGGCTGTTCACTTGCCAGAATCTCAAGCGATACGGAGTCTGTATTTCGTCATGCCGTGCTAATGCACGGAAATAACCACTAATTGATGTGGCATAACAAGGAGAAAGATAAAACCCTTCCTCCCTGAAACGTCAAACGATTGCTGAGTGTTCTTCCTTCTTCTTCTTCTATCCCGTGTTAATAATTTACACGGAAAACTTCGTCCCATCCCAACCGTTGCTGCACGTCAGCAAGGCAAAGCAAACCACTGTTTGTGCGCCCAATGCATGACAATTTTAGCAGGCGTTAGGAAACAGAACGGGGCAAACGGACACGATATTTCCCCTCTAATACCCCAACACCTGCCCTTCAAATATTTTTATTGTAGGAATTTAAGTCCTGGTGATTTTTTTTCCACTGCTTCGATTAAAGGGACATTTTCAGCAGTATTTTCTTGTGCGCTGGCAATAATTTCTCCTATTATGCGGCAAACAAATCGTTTTCTTCTATTCTGACTGCAGCCTGAATTAACATAGTTCTTGGACTTAATTCCCCCAACTTTTCAAAGTAACCAGGTTATAAACAAACACCTTTATTTGTCTGTCACCCTTATCAGATGATGACAGGTACAGTTCTGAGGATCTGCATTAGTTGACAGCTGCTGAAGAGCAGCACAAAGCACTGTATTTTAGTCACTTCCAACTACGTGCACAACACCGGGAGCATTATAAATAATGCAGAATCCGAGCTCACGCTGGCCTCAATGCAAACCTTCACGCTAACGAAGCAAAGGGAAACTTCGTAGCACTTCGTGTTGGCCATTCATCATGTCTCACCAAAGTCTCCAGGTAAGTTTAGGCGCTGTTGAATGGACCAGAGGGAAGGACACCGGCTTCCTCAAAGCCTTTGGTGCGCAGACAGATGAAGAAAAATACTATTCAGTGTGGTGACACAGACACGCTGGAGGGGAGGGATGCCATCCAGAGGGAGCCAGACAGGCTGGAGAGGTGGGGCCATGCCAACCTCATGAAGTTCAACAAGGTCAAGTGCAAGGTCCTGCACATGGGTTGGGGCAGTCCCCAGCACAAATCCAGGCTGGGAGGGGAATGGCTGGAGAGCAGCCCTGAGGAGAAGGACCTGGGGGTGCTGATTGATGAGAAGCTCAACAGGAGTCGGCAATGTGTGATCGTAGCCCAGAAGGCCAAAAGTACCCTGGGCTACATCAGAAGAAGGGTGGCCAGCAGGGCGAGGGGGGGGATTCTGCCCCTATGCTCTGCTCTGGGGAGACCCCACCTGGAGTACTGCCTCCAGCTCTGGAGCCCCCACCATAAGAAGGACATAGACCTGTTGGAGCAGGGCCAGAGGAGGGCCACGAAGATGCTGCGAGGACTGGAGCCCCTCTGCTGNGCTGGGAGGATAGGCTGAGAGAGTTGGGGGTGTTCAGCCTGGAGAGGAGAAGGCTCCGGGGAGACCTTATTGTGCCCTTCCAGTGCCTAAAGGGGCTACAGGACAGCCGTGGAGGGACTTTTTACAAGGGCATGTAGCAACAGGACGAGGGGGAATGGCTTTAAACTGGATGAGGGGAGATTTGGATGAGATATGAGGAAGAAATTCTTTCCTGTGAGGGTGGTGAGCCCCTGACGCAGGTTGCCCAGAGAAGCTGTGGCTGCCCCATCCCTGGAGGTGTTCAAGGCCAGGTTGGACGGGGCTTGGAGCAACCTGGGCTGGTAGGAGGTGTCCCTGCCCAGGGCAGGGGGGTTGGAATGCGATGGTCTTTAAGGTCCCTTCCAACCTAAACCATTCTGTGATTCTAAGATTTATTTAAGATACAGCCTTCAGACCACCAAGGGGATGACGCTGTCCTGCATGGTTAAAGAGTATGCATTCAGAAGGGCTAGAGAGTTTCGTATTTTGGTAAGGAAAGGTGATATCAGTATGAGCCAGTCACTTTTTTATATATGTATAAATACATAGAATCATAGAATTGTCTAGGTTGGAAGAGACCCTTGGGATCATAGAGTCCAACCATCTACCCTACTCTACAAAGTTCTCCCCTACACCATATCCCCCAAAACCACATCTAAACGTCTCTTAAACACGTCCAGGGATGGTGACTCAACCACCTCCCTGGGCAGTCTATTCCAATGCCCAACCACCCTTTCTGTGAAAAATTCTTTCCTAATGTTCAGTCTAAACCCACCCTGTTGGAGCTTGAAGCCATTCCCTCTTGTTCTGTCATTAATTACCTGTGAGAAGAGACCAGCACCAACCTCTCTACAGTGTCCTTTCAAATAGTTGTAGAGTGTGATGAGGTCTCTCCTCAGCCTTCTCTTCCTCAAACTAAACAGTCCCAGCTCCTTCAACCGCTCTTCATATGATTTGTCTGCTAGGCCCTTCACCAGTTTTGTTGTCCTCCTCTGCACTCGCTCCAGCACCTCGATATCTCTCTTGTACTGCGGTGCCCAAAACTGGACACAATACTCGAGGTGTGGCCTCACCAGTGCTGAGTACAGGGGCACAATCACCTCCCTATTTCTGCTGGCCACGCTATTTCTAATACAAGCCAGGATGCCGTTGGCTTTCTTGGCCACCTGGGCACATACACACATAGAGCCACAGAGATGCACAGGCACGTATATATAGCCATAATATATACACTATATATACAGTATATAGGTTATTAATCTCTTTCTCAAAATCAAAATGATTTCTCTTAAATCATTTCCCTGTTACTGCCCAAACATTGTACGGGGGGGATGCAGTCCTGCTGCCCCTCCAGCCGAGTGTTCAGGGCACAGTAGTACATTTAATTAGTTACACATGTAAGAATTAATACACCCATTTAACAACTCCTGAACTCCAGGTTTTCCTACCACATTTATTTTCATTCACACTGCTAACAAACGCTGCGATAAACAATGGAATAATACCCCATCAATTAAGTATAATTAAGCTTAATAATTGCTTAAACTTGTCATCCATAAATCATGACCAGTAAACCATCATGAACCAATTAATCATTAGTGGCACCATTAAGTATGTTTATTTATAGAGTATTTATAGAAAACCTAATCATGTGGTAGAACAGATTAATAAGAACAAGCTGGCACAGGGAGGGCTGGGGGAGAGGTGTTGCACAAGAGCCGGGCAACCTCCAACCACATCACGTCAGCCCAATAACCATAACGCCTCGATCGCAACCATTAGAAATTTCATTTTTGAGACAGAAACGGGTGTGAGAATCCAATCAAGGTGTCGAGGAAAAACTGCAGCCACTGAAGACTTCGCAACAAACAAATAAACAAATAATTTAAATGTGAGCCTGCAATATGTTCATCTGTACTGCGGCAAGTGTATACGAACCCAAGAGAAACGGTCCAATAATTCGCTGTGCTAAAGTCCGCACCGGCGCTAAACAAAAGGACGGTGCTTTTTCCCCCAAAAGCACGAGGTTACAGTTTCAAGTCAATAATTGACATTTCCAACGAAACTAGGGAAATTAGGCTCTAAAAGCATCTCACTGAAAGAAGGAGGAACGGGAAGAGGTGCCCAAGCTGCTCTTTGGTTGCTCGGAAAATCCTAGCGTGGATCTTCCCATCTTAAATGCCTGCTTACATTTTACCTGATTTTTTTTTTTTTTGGTAAAGTCAAGATTTCTTCCTCCAGCCCCTCATTCCTACCTATGGGTATTTATTTGAGTGTCCTAAGAGGTTTAGAACATGAGAGTCTAAGTGGAGACAGATCAGGGAGCCAAAGAAATGTATGAATGTTAATGTCATTGACTTTTTTTAATAGACTTTTGAGTTTAAAAAAATTAAACTCTTGCTTGGGAAGTGGGCGCTACGAACAGAACAATCTATCCATTGATCCGGCGGTTCACGAGGCTACTCATCATCGAATTAAAACAGCTAAGGAATGGATTGCAGTAATGCATACCTGATACCAGCATTTATTTCAGCATGCCTCCGGTCTCCTATCCGAATATTTCTTACCATATTTATGACATGCCATCTTATTATCTAAAGACATTTCGCTACAGCAGCGGCCCCTGATTTGATTAACTAGGAAATTCTCCATCGTATATACATTAGAGTTTAAAACGACTACGTTCAGCCTTTAGCCCTGGACCTAGCATGTCTCAGGCCCCTAAAACTTCAACGTGAGAAAAATATCGCAAACGAGTCTTTAAAAAAAACAATCAAAACCAAAAAACAACACTGTTTTCCAGGCTTTCTAGCTCTTCTCCCATTAGAAGGACACAAATGCTTGCTTTTAATTTCCATTTTCTACCACCCTGTTATTTCCAAATGCATCTATTTTGCGTGAGAGTAAACAAGCGTATATTTTTCAAAAAGACCAACATTTCCCATCCTCCTGACCCATCAGCCGCGTCCACGTTTCGCTGTTAGCTTACAGCACATTGAATTTATCATCCTGAAAACAAACAGTTCTGCGTACTCTGCCTAAAACTGCAACAAACTGCAATTAGCCCTGCGATGAATGGCAGAAAAACCCAGTAGAGACGAAGGCACAAGTGATGCCGCATCCAGGGATGCGGTGTCCGGCGCTGTCACAGAGCACCGAAACTCTCCTTATATTGACAGGCGTATTACTTTCCTTAGCTAAAAAAAATACCAACGTTATGAAGTTAAAATAGGTCAAACTGTCAACTGATACCTGGTTTAGAAATCTGACGCCTGGTAAAGCCACGGTTCGCCCCGCGAACCCACAAACGCGTCCATGCCTCCGTTCATCGCTCGTTACTTTGGCTTAAAAACCTGACAGCAACCAAAGGGAAGACGCCTTATCTCTTATTGAATGGCAGTCCCAATTTCCTTGATATTATCAATAAACAAACTTTAGAAATATAAACGTTCGCCGCTGATCCAATGCCAAAAACCTGTCAGCGTTGTATAAATTAGCATGAACATATGTTAATGCATAATTCACCGTCTGCAACAGGGCTTTGTTGAAAAATTGATGAAAATTCATGAAAGAACCTTTCCAGATTAAGCTGCGCAATAAACATGTAGCCAGTGGCATTCATAACGTAAAGGTAATAGTTTAGATTTACCCTCTGAACATTTGGTACAGTCGGAGACCGTACGTTAAAATTTCAACCATCATCAAACCCAAACACTGAATTAGAAGGCAGCAGTAGGTGCGTGTAAGGAAGCGGGTGATTGCGGGCACGCTGCGCTTATACGTTTCCACCGCTTCGCGAAATAACTGCTGCTCGCTCCGGAGGTTTGCTATCTGCGCCGCACAATAACGTTCTTCAGAAACGTTTTGCGGAAGACTAGAAAGTTTTCAGTATTTCACTGAACACGATATGTAAGTAGAAGTGGTAGACGACGTTCTATCCAGCCCTATTTGCTGATTATTGATAATTTTTTTAAAAGAGAAAAGTAAGTTTACTGCCCCAGCCCATCCAAAACCCTACTGAGGTCAAATCATGCCACAAACAATAGTATCTCATGTCTGGGTGATGTCAGAAATCCCGAATACGACATTAGAATCTTTATTCCCTTTGAAATAAATATGTACTTTGCAGTACAGGGCTCGTACTGCAAGTTCGGGGTTGATTGAAAATGACCCAATTAATGAAATTAATCAAAAAGAGAATTTGGATCTTTGCCCCAACAGTTATGTAATATTTGTACCCCGAACCGCTTGTTCATCTCAAAGAGCCTCTATTTCCACTGGCAGACTTACGCCCATTTTGAAAAACTAATTTCTCTTCCAAATTCAACGACGGGACACGTATTTCGCCATGTTCGACCAACACCTCGCAACCCCACAATAACTACCTTCAGTCAGAGGTGGTTTCGAAGGCCCCTTTACAATTTCTTTGCAGAAAGTTGTAAATGGAACTCGTATTTTTCAAGATACGTATTTCTGCTAATGGGCACAGTTAAAAATGAAAGATTATTCACGCTAATGGCACAGTCGTGCTCCAGAGGCCAAATGCCTACAGAGACATTATGTCTACCTGGAAGAGCTTCAAACCGAAGCGAACAATACAGGGTAGGAGGGGAAGGCAGTCGTTCAAACCACAGTAGTCATTTGGAAGCGCGTAGTGCATTTATAAAAGCAAAGTTGTCTTTTTCCCTTTGGTCCAAAAGCACGTTAGAAAGGGGAAAAAACAAATTCTTAGAGTGATTAAAGAAAAAAAAAAAATATATCAGGTGGGGCTTTCTTGAGTTTTCCCACTACTCATTGCAATTTTCAGTAGGAAAATGTGCAGAAAGAACATGAGGTGTCTTAAGTTTACGCTGAAATTCAGCTGCGATGACTACAAGCCCAGTTTATTCCAACTGTTAACCAGTGCCCCCACCTTCCCGGCCTCCAAGCTGTTGTCTTTGATGGTTGAAGCTGCGTGATACCAGAGGTGATGGCATTACCACTGAGACCCATTTAGAGAGGGGAAAAAAAAAAAACCCACCCCATGTATTTTCTTTCTCCGTCTGTCTCTCTCTGATGGCTTCTGTCCATCACGGTTCACTAGAAGTTCTTCATCCCCAAATCAGGCCTCCCTCAGCTGCCAGGCAGCCCCCAGCCGGCATGGCAATTAGCCAGATGTCAGCAGTCCTATTATCTCCATTCCTCGCTCCTACATTATTTAGGCCCTGCACGATAAGAGAGAATTACAGCAGAGGATCCCACCAGGATTCCACTTTCGAAACCTGCACGGAGCCAGAAGGAGGGCCAGAAGAGATACCAAAGAAGATGCAAAAGTAGCTAAACACTGTCTCTTTTCCTCTTGGCACCCAAGTGCTGCTTCTTTAACTTCTCCTTGGGAACGAGAGCGGGCTGGGGAGATTATAAAAGCACAGGGAAGAGTTATTTTTCCTTGTCACACTCCTTTGGAGCTCTGCGTACAGCTCTCTGCTTCCCCCCCCCCGCGATACTGGTGTGGGAGATTAACATCTGATAATGGGAGGGCGACAGGCAGGGAGTCATATATCAAATGGAAAATGCACTATTTCTGTTGGTTTTTTTTGTTTTTTTTTTATAAAACAAAATATCTAACACCCATTTTGAGTTTAAAACCCAAAGGGTCACGATTTTCCATTTCTAGTAATTTGTTTTACGAAAAACCCGCCTCACCCATCTGGGGAGGAAGCCAAATCCCATACTGAAGACAAAGGAGAACTTTGCGGTTTTGGCTACAAAATGTGCCTGGCGAAGGTTTTCTTTCGCATATATA
>VZSZ01012048.1:699591-740995 GCA_013398815.1 Ibidorhyncha struthersii
AAAGGGGGCATTTAAGCATGGGGGCATTGCTAGTTAGTATTTCTGGGTCATCATTTGGGTCATCAATTAATCAGTACTTCAGATGTCCAGACAGGCAATTAATCAGTGGCGCGAGCAAAAGATAGACTGTGGATGGAAAGTAAATATGACAGCGACACTCTGTAAATACTTAACTATGATTAATACCCGAAAAGTGACTTGCAAAAAGTCCCTTTCTTATACGGAGCCTTTTATAGAGACAGAGTTGTCTTTTTCACCCCTGACATCTTCCACGCCACCAACGGTTTAAAATAAAGACGCCCCGTTTCCCCTCTTGCCTCCTTTCATCTCGCGTGTCCCACTGGAGGACCCAAAGAGCTTTATCAACGCTAATGAACTGAACCCTCAGGACAGTCCCGTGAGAAAAGCAGCTTTTATTATTATTATTATTAATCCTCTCAGGCAGATAGGGAAATGGAGGAAGACAGAAGTTAAGTGGTCCATTCCAGGGCTGAGATCCCGCCACAGCCGAGCAGAGCTATGTCCCAGCGCAGCCGGGGAGGGGGGCGACACGGAGCTCCTGGGACCATTGAACGTGTTTCCAGGTCTTCATATTAAGCCGGGGGCAATACAGCCCAGGCACCACAAAGGAGCACAAAACCAGTATTTTGCTAGCGATGGGACCTAAAACCCTGCATGCTCTGTTGGAAGCTTGCCATCAGGTGTCCTTCTCAACGCTGGCATGATGGCTGTTTTCGGAAGTTTTAAGACGTCCATAAGACACTGGCATTTCACAGAGCTTTCAATCCAGAGGCTGGTTATCCTGTTAGAGCTCCCAAACCCAGGCACAGTGACGCCTTCACTGATGCCCATCACAGGGAACCTCTGCCCGTGGCACAACCCATGCACGGCACCATCTTGCCTGCAGAAAACCCCAGCGATATCAAGTCTTTCATGGTGGGCCACGATGGAGACTATCAAAAGACAAATATAGCCATGGCATAGGAGAAGGGGGTAAAAATGAAGGAGAAGGTACTGGTGGATGAAAAACTGACCACGAGCCGGCAATGTGCGCTGGCAGCCCAGAAAGCCCCCCGCATCCCGGGCTGCATCCCCAGCAGTGTGGCCAGCAGGGCGAGGGGGGGGGATTCTGCCCCTCTGCTCCGCTCTGGGGAGACCCCCCTGCAGGGCTGCCTCCAGCTTGGGGGGTCCCAACAGCAGGACACGGAGCTGTTGGAGCGGGGCCAGAGGAGGGCACGGAGATGCTCCAAGGGCTGGAGCCCCTCTGCTGGGAGGACAGGCTGAGACAGTTAGGGGTTTCAGCCTGGAGAAGAGAAGGCTCCGGGGAGACCTTAGAGCCCCTTCCAGTGCCTAAAGGGGCTCCAGGAGAGCTGGGGAGGGAGTCCTGATCAGGGAGGGGAGCCATAGGACAAGTGGGAATGGTTTTAAAATGGAAGAGGGGAGATTTAGACTAGACATTAAGAAGAAATTCTTGACTGTGATGGTGTTGAGCCCCTGGCCCAGGTTGCCCAGAGAAGTGGTGGATGCCCCATCCCTGGAAACATTCGCGATCAGGTTGGATGGGGCTCTGAGAACCTGATGAGTTGAACCATGATGTCCCTGCTCATGGCAGGGAGGTTGGACTAGATGGCCTTCAAAGGTCCCTTCCCACCCAAACCATTCTAAGGTAAAAAAGATAAGCTCTTGCTGCATCCGGAGGGGGGAAAATGAGTCCTGGAGCATTGGGCAGTGTCTGAAGGAGGGCGCGTTTATCTTCTCCAGGCTCACAGCCTAACTAGGACTTGGGCTGGGGCTAACACCTGCCTAGAGCTCAGCAAATACACCCCCATGGCAGAAGCCTCTGCACTGCGAGAGCTGCCCCAGAGCAGCCTCTTACACCGCTGCTCCAGCCCACATCTCTCCCCAGGGGGGAGCACCGAGGGCGAGAAACCGTTGCCCCACGTGGCATCGCACTTCTGAACCCTCATCAGCCCCAGCATTGCAGATGGGAGCCCAGAAGACGTGTGCGAGGACCTTATTTTCTCCTTGCCTGTATTTCCATGTTGTAGTACTCAATTTCTAGCCCTTCTTGTAGCTCATAATCACAAAATAATGCTTATTGATAACATAAGAAATAAAACACTGGGGAAAAAAAAAAAAACATCCCTGGAGGTGTTCAAGGCCAGGCTGGACGGGGCTTCGAGCAACCTGGTCTAGTGGAAGGTGTCCCCGCCCATGGCAGATGATCTTCAGGGTCCCTTCCAACTCTAACCATTCTATGATGCTATGACAAAATAAACGCAGCATCTCCGGTGTTGGCTTGCTCTATCCTGTCCCTAACTTCATCTGCCATTTACTGTATTAATTGCTCCGGTAACACGCAGAGCAGCCAACGCATTCCGCATTCCAACCTGCTGCCCGCTCTCCTGACAGCACCGTATTTGCAAACACTCCGCTAACATGCTTCGCTGTGTTTTGAAAAGTCAAAAAAAGCGACGGGGAAATCACATCCCATTTCCCCTCTTCTTGCTTACCAGATTTTGACACATTTGATGCGAGTAATTAGTTAAACCTGGTTGGTTCGCATTAAAAAGGAAGACAGCTGAACTGCAATCAAAGACATTATTAAACAAGTCAGTTGTTTCTCAACGTACCCGAACTATGGACATCTTTAATTTTTATTTGCGATGACAAGCAGGCAGTCCGGTGCAGGGGTCGGAAAGGGAGAGAGGCGGCGACTGAGACAGTCCTGAGCTTGTTATAATCTCAGTCACGAGCAAATGGAAAAGTCTGGACAAAATTTGTACATCTCTTGATTGCATCACCTTACTGACGGAGAAGCCTGACATCGCGGAGTTACAGACCACTGAATAAAAGCAAACCAACCCTCTAATCCAGGGCGTTTACCAATTAGATTTATCATTTTTCAGTTAAACAAAAACATATCAGAGACATACTGCGTAGGTGGATCCGTTCACGACAGCCCTTAAAATCTCAAGCGACGCTCGCAGCGTGTGACAACCCCAAACCAGCCTGTTGACCACGTTGGCCCACCAGCAAATTCATTTCCCATGCCGCAGCCGCAGAGCCAGCTGCCGGCGGGAAAGCTGAAAAAAAATAATGGGCCGTTTTACAAAATGCCCTGAGGAGCCCTGAACTTTTGGTCAGTGGGACGGGTTTCGTTCAGATCCGTGGAGACACCGCACGGAGAAGCCCCGGCAGCCGGCCCCGGGGCGGGAGAGCGACACATTTTTAACACTCCCAGATGGAAAAAGCTCTCCCGCTTTCTGAAATCCAGCTGCCAGCGCAGCTCCACAGTACATCTGGCTACCTACCCTCAATCAATACGAACCATTATGAGACCGGACTTTAAACGCAATTATCTAAAATATCAATGATTCACATACAACAACTGTCACTTCAGATTACCTATACGTTTTATCGCCGGCGATTGTTCTTGAATATTTCATTGAAACGCAGGGGGTGCGGTAGGGACGAGAAGTTACGGAGATGGCTAGAGAGCGAGCAAGAAGAGATGACAAATTAGCAGAGCCATTAATTGTGGCAGCATCAACAAGCTGCACCAAGGTTCCTTCCCGGTGACACATTTTTAAAGCGTAAAGATCACTGTGGTCTAATTTGCCGATTCCCTCATGAAAATACTTGCTGAAAAGCATCTATCACAGAGACAAACACAATTAATCCTGGCCCGTGCAGCCACTCAAGCGGCTGACAAAATTGTTGTTAAATAGATGGCCCCGAGCGCTGGAGGTGGTGCGGGGAGAGACACGGACACAGGGGAGGGCATAAAGCACCTCAGCAGGGGACTGGGGAGAAGCAGCAAACCCAAAGCATCCCTGACTGATGTTTGCCTCTCCTGAAGAAACTCCGAAGAACATTATTTTTATGTTTGGAAAGGTTTTTTTCCTAGCAGCCGGTTATTAAGGTGGCCTCTAACAGCAGTGTCCACAGTAGACATGGAAAATAACTGATAACATCCTCTCTACAACAACATTTTCTTTATTGTAAGATCTTCTCATGCTTCAACCTTCTCCTTCTAGCTCAACCAGCCTAGAGTTTAAACCTTCCCTTAAAGCTCACTGTTTCCCAAACCTCTAAACACTCCCTGGTCTGGCGCAGATTGTCTGCGGAGTTATAAAGTGCAGCGCCCGAACCTGAGCCCCATTCTCCAGCTGCGGCCTCATCAGTGCCAAGTGGAGAGGACTAAATCCCTCCATGCACCGCCACACGTGACACTTCAGTTCACGCAGCAGTATTTGCCTTTTTCACCACAGCATCGTGCTTTCAGTTATGGGATCCATCATCTCAAAGAGCTGCAGTCAATGGCTCGATGTCCAAGTGGAGACCAGTTACGAGTGGTGTTCCTCCGTACTGGGACTGGTGGCGTTCAACATCTTTGTACGTGACATGGACAGTGGGATCGAATGCACCCGCAGCAAGTTTGCCAATGATACCAAGCTGAATAGTGAGGTAGACACGCTGGAGGGGAGGGATGCCATCCAGAGGGACCTGGGCAGGCTGGAGAGGTGGGCCCATGCCAACCTCATGAAGTTCAACAAGGCCAAGTGCAAGGTCCTACATCTGGCCAGAGCAGCTGTGGCTGCCCCATCCCTGGAGGTGTTCAAGGCCAGGTTGGACGGGGCTTGGAGCAACCTGGGCTGGGGGGAGGTGTCCCTGCCCAGGGCAGGGGGGTTGGAATGCGATGGTCTTCAAGGTCCCTTCCAACCCAAACCATTCTATAATCTCTCCCACATCCTCTTTTGGCAACAGTGCTATCAAGCCCAAACCTTTGTCAAGGTCAGTTTGTACCCATGCTCTTGGGGGACTCTTGCCTACATCATCTTCCCGTTATTTCACTTTATCTTGTCAATTTGGTATCATTTCTCCAAGCTATCGGTTCCACTATCCAGTCTGGCTCCTTCCTGCCCAGGTTCTTCCCAGGCTGGTGACACCTGCAGATTTGCTAACGGTACTTTCCGTTGTACTTCCTTAGTCATTTAGAAAATAAGAGTTGGGTTTTATTCCCAGCTTTGGTGCTGACAAAGCCTTTGGGCAAATCGCTTACTCTGTTTCCCTGCTCAGTGAGGGGGGACAAAAAAAAAAAAAAAAAAAAAAANAAAAAAAAAAAAAAAAAAAACAACAGCTCAGGAATATGCAAACACCGATCCACCGAGAAACCCTGTGAGCTCCTGACCTGGGAGGAACCGAGCGCAGAACCCAAAGTCCTCTCCTCGCAGCATCTCGCACCTGCCCCCTCACTTCTAGGGGCTTTATACTCCACTGATTGGGCTGCAGCAACTCTTTTATTCTGATATAAATGACAAGCCCTGGTATATTTTATTCCCTGGCATAAATCTTTAACGCGTTAGACAGCATAGTAAGACTAGCTACGTATACTTATTATACACACTATTGCTGTCAAGGTTTTATTTAGGGCAATTCTTTTATTAATATTATTATTATTCCACCAGAAAGTTCTTATTTGTCATAAGACTGAAGTTCCTTAAGATCAGCTGAAAACCTAATGAGCACACACTGTGACATTAATTGGGACGCTATTACCTGTTTTGCTATAAACACTGCTAATATAATAATACACCTCCAAGTCTTTCACTTACAGAGAACATTATTCACATTAATCATTTAATAATTATTGCACAGACGCTCCGATCTTCTCTCAGGATCTAATCTTGGAACCTTTTATTCAGCGCGCACTTATTCAGCAGAGATTTTTTGCTGCAATAGGTGAAAATGCCTTTAGTGAACTCAAACCGCAGCACGGGAAGGGATCGGTATAGGCGTCATAAGGAAAGAAACAGAAAATTGAGAAATGTTAAGCTGCAGCATTGTAAACGGCACACCGTGCTTTCAAAACCAATGGTATTTATCCAATCTTAATTCCATAAAATAAAAGCAGACAACTTATCACCATGACAAAACTATGACTGTTGGCTTTAGCGCTCATCCCTTGGGAGTTTCGGACTGCAAGGCCAGAAAAATCCAACGAGATGCTACAAGCACATGGATATATATAATTTTTGCAGAAACTCCAAGCTGTAGATGTGAACGTGGTCGCTAGAGGGGGGCGCCTACGCCTCAGCCCACCCTACCTGCCAGCAAAACTTGCAAATTTTCCTAGACAGCCTCTCTAACAGCCTGGCATACACACTAACAGGTTACCTGAAGCGTCACAGCTGTTTCACAGCTTCCTTCTTTTTCTTGATTGTTTTTTCCCCCCCTCCCTCTTCAAAATGAGGAACAGTTGGACATCATTTCTGATGCTCAGGCCAATTTGCAGAACACAATACAGCTCTTTAGATGCTTAAAACAATAGCTGTCAGGTCCATCCCCTCTCTCCGCTCCTCTTAGATCTCACTACATGATAAAGATCTCGTTTTACAGCTTAGGAAGCTCCATCATCCCAGGAACAAGAATGAAGAGGGGGTTAGGGACACAACCCCACCCCCTCCAATTCACGGGAAGTACCTAAAACACTGAGGAGCGGCATTTCCTGGAGGCTCAGGCCATGCCAAAGACCCCGAGGAATTTAGCTGCTGTAGGAATACGCAACACCTCAAGGAGAAGCCCATCTTAAGGCTTCTTGCAATTGTCACCTTTTTGGTTGATGGTGAGACTTGTCCCCATTCCCGGCGGTGGCAATACTCCCATCGCCTTCGCTGCGGCGCGGTGTTGCCCGGGACTAGGCAGCGCTATGTCACTTAGGGTTGGGGACAAGCTTGGGTCAACCTCCCCCACAGGGTAAAACCAGCAATTATTGCGCTGACAAAGACGGAACAAGGAAAAACTCCTCCAGCAGCGGAACAGCCCATAATTGCCTACAATTACCTATATATGCGCACATATGGTACGTTTAAGCCTGATGCAGCCCACTCCAGAGCAACCCCGGTGCTCACGCGAGTTAGCGAATCTCTTTCCTCCAGGTCAGTGAGCAAAACAAAAATGACTAATACAGGATCGCGAAAAAACTCATGTCGTATCTTGAGTGTATAATGTAGCAGCACTAATGGAATAGGGCTGGAGAGGAACAGCTCCGCGCTTTCCGTAATGCGTCAAACATATTTGCTCAGGAACGTCTGATTACTGGGATTTTATTTTTTTTTTTTTGGCATTTTTGAGTTCAACTTGGGCTGTGAGGGCTCCCAGGGAGAACGGGCCAGGGTGGCTCAGCAGAGGGCGAGCTCGGGAACCACAGGTCCGCCGGCAATCCACGTGTACCCAAAACCTCCCCGGACCCCTCCTGCAGCGAAGTACCATAGATCAACCCGAGGTTTATGCAACCAAATTACTCGGAAGCCCCCCGCCCATCCTCTCCGTCAAATTCCCTCTGTGCTATTTCTAACAAAATAATGATTTTCCTGGGATACCTTTTCCTAATCACCGCTGCGTCCCTCCTATGCCACATAGCTATTTTATCTTATTTTTTTTTATTTTTTTTTTCTCTCCGTGGCTGAAAAAGGAAGAAACGGTTGACGGATCTCCCATTGGCATGTTGAGAAATTCGCTAGTCTACATGTAACGGCAGGCATCAGAGAAAACCAGGGAGACGCCAGCGAAGTGTCAGAGAGGGATAGCGTGACTACGTGCAAGTGGAAACAGCATTCAAATCCAGATAGATTGATGCAGTCGCCGTTGCATAGAGAACGGACTGGGATCTTGCAGCTCTAATTTAATTTAGTATCCTTCAAAACCGAGAAGTTGCCAGCTTGTCAGCCAAGCAAGTATTTGACAGCAGTACCCAGCTATAAAGCGCTACGTAGTTCTCCCGGACCTACATGAATCAGCCCTTGAGAAATTCAGCTGCAAAGAGCAGATAAAGGTGGAAGAATTCCCGCCTGTCTCGGGCGCTTTCATACCTGGATCGTCTCTACCCGCCAGATACCGTTTCCGGGAGGTGGGAATCCTCTCTCTCCCCGCTTAGAAATTATAATGTAGGAAAGGATTTACATAAATGTCAGATTCTCAGTAATAAAGAGCTGTACTCCCGCGGAAAGGCACCGCGCGACAGCAACGTTGCCTGTCAGCATCAGAAGGAAACTGGCATTAAGCACAACAAAGAGCAGACCCCAAAAAAACAATGTTCTTCCACCCATTTCAAGGGAAGTGACAATAACGTAATTGTTCGCTTAATTATCTGACACCCGGTGACAAAAGGAATCCTCGGTGTGAAACTGTGAGGGCCAAAAGTCTTCCTGCAGGGATGAACTGGGCTGTTGGAGACACCTCCGAAGTCTGCCGCTAAAGCGGGGAGGATGAAACAGCAAGGTTGTACGTATCCGCGAGGAAGACGGAGACTTTCGGCTGCTCAGAAATCTCCCCAAGGCCTGCTTAACAGGAACACAGAAATCCGAATACGTAGGAATGTACACCTCCGAGGCCCCAACATACCACCCCAGCAGTATCCGACGTACCGAGCCGTGCTGCGTGTAGAAAACTTCAGGCGCTATCGCGTCAGCGCAGTCAGGCAGCGGTGAGGGCCCTGCAAAAATATAACGCCCTTACACGCAGCAGGCAGTATTTTTCTGTCCTCCTCTCTGCATAATAAGCTTGGATTAAATTATCTTCCTTACCAGCGGATAAGTTAGCATTGGGCTGAGCTTTCCAAATGGATTACGTTTGTCACAAAAGCTTGAACTATGTTAACTGGAGGAAGAGGAGCGTGATCTCGGCCGCCCGGGACATCGGGTACCTCCGGCTTAGCTCTTCAGAGCCAGGGAGCGTTTGTACCCGCATCACCCACCCAACCTGTCACAAGGACAGGGATATCTTTAGTCTTTCCCATAGACACTATTTACATTATGTAAAATACACCACATTTAGTGAAAGCAAAGGACCGTGAGGTCTAATAAGGAGGCAGGAGGGAGGGTCGTCACCAACCCCTGACAGCTCAAGGGGTTTAGACATGAAGGACCCACCTTTAGGCAAGAAGTCCCAACTTGAAAATACGCCTGGACGTGATGATCCGTATACGCTGCGATTCTATTTTGGTGTGTTTCTATTCAGTAGCCACCACCGGACACAGATCCTACGCTCGGGAAACAGCGTGCAAATGTAGTGTAGAAAATGGAGCCGTGAACGCTTTTGCTTTGGTTTTCAAGGGCAATAACACACTTGCACAAGAGCGCTGAGCATTTAACGATCTTAAGTGCTGACAACACTTCTGAGAAGAGGATCTGGCAAGCAGAGGTTAAATCTCTTGCCCGCAGCCACGCTGCAAGTCACCTTCGGAGCCGGCAAAGTGGGACGAGACCCAACTCCAGCACTACCCTCCTTCTCTAGTGCCTGGGTTCTCACGACATGCCAGAAAAACCCTGAAACAAGTGCGATTGCAAGTGCCTGCTAATTCTCTGGAGGAGTCTCGAGCTTCACTTGAACTGTCGCTGGCAATTCAACGGTATCAAACACAAATTAGACATTTTCCCATGCAAGCAGCTCACTTTCTCTACCTCCAGCCCATTCAAAAGGGAATACTCCATCACTACAATTCAGGTCAACAACACGGTCTTCATAATCCAGAGTAAACGGAGTAACTTCTCCTTTTAGGATGACCATATAAAAGCTGGAAAGGATTTCTGGACTATCAGAAATGACCATCTCCGGGTCTGACAGCAGCTGGAGATACAGACCCCGGGCTGCAGGACCCAGCGTGCGGACCAGGAGGAAGGCACCTCTCCAAACTGGAGAGATGAGCTGAAAACTTCACTGCAGCTGAAGGAAACCCTAGACCTTGCCTTGGGAGATGCAGCAACTGCAAATGGAAGGGGCTGGATCCAGACGCAGAGAGAAAGGTCCACCTAGGATAGGGGAAGAAATCCTCTCCGGGACTGGGAGATGCCCTTCAGTCCACGCTTTCTGCTGTTCGTCACCCAAAATCAGTGGCACCTTGCACTGCTTACAGCATGGAGAGCCTGCCAGGAGATGCATCTCCAACTCTCAACCATCATCTCGCACAGACAATACAGTCCCAAACGTTCAAAACCCCTTCTTTCGAGTGCTGCTCAATGGGATTCCTGCAAATTGGTTTCCAATGGCGTTATGGTTGTTTCTTCTGACAGTCTTTTGTAGTTTAGATTTCTCTAGCGTGACACTAAAAAAAAAAAAAAAAAGACCTCAGAAAGTGCTGGTCTGCACATCCCCGTCGCTCAGTTCTTGTTTGCTCAGGCATAAAACTGTGGCAATTCCATCTGTGAGTGCAATTACATTCTGTCCCTGAGCTTATACACAACTTCAAGAGTCTGAAGGTGCTGTAGTTTTATAGTATGAAGAATATTTAAATGATTTTTTTTTTCCCTGGCAAAAATCCATTATTGTATCACGAGTGACATCTGTAAAACCATTTTCTTTTATTTTACTTTACATTAAGCCTTAAGGGCCAGCGCCTCCTTCACAAAATGATAAATCCTATAAATTAAATAGGAAGAAGCAAATTTCTATGTAACAAATCACAGCCTAATTTGTTAATCCATTACTACCTAGTCAGAGATTCTCTGTTCCGAGTCTTCATTTGTAATTCATGAATATTTCACGTGCACCCAGGCATTACCAGAGGAACGCTACGCGGCATTGTTCGCAGCCGTTTTACAGGCATCGCCTGCGCACGGAGGATGGAGAAAATAAAAGGTGTGTTGTCATTCCGCCGAGCCGGTGAAAGGCAACCAGAACACTTGCTCTCTGTCACCTGCAATGATGCTCCTCAGCACGGCGAGACAGGGAAACTAATGACAATTATGTCAGTATTATGCTGTCACTATATATGGGGCGCACATTACGGGTGGAAGACCTCCTACTGCAGCGCAGCGGCAATCACCGGTAAAGCGAGCAGGTGTTTGTAGGGATCTCCCATCAACAAAACCATTCCCTCGGCAAAGAACTACTAATATGGTCTCCAGTTTTTTGGCTTAGCCCACTTGTCAATATCACAAGCGACGAGGCCACCTACCACTTTCCCAGGGGAGGTGACAGGAAAGCACGAGGGGGAAAGCCTGGCTACCAGCCTGCAATGCTTTTTGGCTTTTAGTGGAAAAATACAATATCGGAATTTAGTATCGACGGCGCGGGGTTGGTAAAACCCAGCCCGGGCGGCAATCTGCCTCCAACAGCTGATGGTGCTTGACAGTTCAGAAGAAACGAGGGGAAAGAAACCCCACGGCAAGCAAATTACAGCATAACCTGCTGATGAGAGTCCCAGGGAGACCGGCAGAGCGTTCACGTACATCACTACCCCCGGAGGGCAAAATGCCTCTTCGCCCTGAGGATCCCCGAGATACATCCACAGCGAGCGGCGTCGGGCTAAGCTGCTCCTCGCCTGGAAATCCCAGGCTCCTCTTCAAAGCTCCGGGTACCTTTTGGCTTGCTGAGCCCTCCAAGATTGTCTCGCTGCTCTTTTTTGCTGTGGGAAACCAATGTGAGCAGCCCCGTACTGGGGAGTGACCCTGCAATACCGAGCCAGATTGCATCGGGGCAACTGAGAAAACACCACGCAGACGCTGAACAGATTTTGTATTCCCAGGCGCTTGCCACCAAACACGAGTTAGGACAGGGATATGCAAGTGCTATCTCTGAAAATACTTCAGGAACAAGGCAGACCAAACAACACAACTCATCTCAGAGCCCAACCTGCTCTTTTTCATTAGGTTTTTTTTTTCTTGCAAGAGTGGCTTATTCCGGCTGCAGCTACACCCCAAATCCTGGACACACACGTCGCCTCAAGAGCATCCTTTGATCCCCACCCCACTCGTTCTTGTCTCCCCTTACATGTAAATTTTTGCACCGTGAATAACATCCTCCTAAAGTGTACTGCTTTGATTTATTTAAAAAAAAAAAAAAAAAAAAGAAAAGAAAAAAAGCTGTTTAAAATGGTTGGCTTCCATCAGGATCTCAAAAATACACCGAGCACCTAACGACAACTATTACCACTGCTGAGGCCAGTCTTTATTCTTGTTGAAGTTTCTGGGCCCTTTATTATCATCTCCAGGGCAGCAAAGAGCGAAGTTACGTCCCCACGAGCTACCGGCACCAGTTCCTGTCCTCCCACTCCTCTCCGCTACTCCCTCTTCGCTACATCTCAATGTCCAAAGAACTGCAGACCGGGTTTGGAGAGGAGATACTTTCATCACGAAGCTGACACGCACGACCTTAAGGAAAGGCTTTATAGTGAACCAATTGTAAGTAAATATTGGAATTTAAACTGATGAGAAACAGATTGGGCTCTGCCCATCAGAGCCCCAAAGGCCACGTAATAAATGGGTAGGTAACAACAGGTCCAGCTCATTGAAATGCAGACGTTATTCACTGAAATTTCATATGCACCGCTTACTCTCCACTGCCTCCTTAACAGATGTCAATGAATCAGATACATACGTTCGGTGAAATGAAGTGCAAATACCGCTGCCAAAACGCCAGGGAGGAGGGAAGGGGGAAGCTCAGCCCCACACATCCCTCCACGCGTCCTGGCTCCAGCAAGTCTGCCGGCCTGCCCCGCAGGAGATGCTCCTACTCACGGCCCGCCCCGACACACGCAAAAGCTTCTCTGCTTTTAAGTTTCATATAAGCACATCAAGACGGATTCTGAAATCAGACTGCCACGCGGTTGAAGAAGGAGAACGGTTTATACCCGCACATCCCTGAGACTCAAAGCCCCCCAGCATTATTTCTGCCATGAAATCTTAAAATATCAGGATACTCTTTTTCACCAAGGGATGTTGGAAGTTGAATTATTCAGTGGTGGTGACTAAAAATCAGCGCGGGGCTCCAGGCAAGACTCTGCGCCACCAGCGAGGAGATGCTGAGAGTATTCCCTGTGCCAAGCACCATCTGAACCAGGTATAAAACAGCCGATTTGCTTCTTGCCCTCTCCCACCGTTGACTCTGGGTTTTCAGGGCTGGCTGGTACGTATCCCAGGCTTACAGCCCTCCATGCGTTAAACGCCAGGTCTCTTCTGATCCAGCGGGATGGCTCTTCATTGAAGCCATTAATTCACACCAGCAAAGAACCCGGCAGTATATTTAGTTTCCATTACGTGACTCGACCCCTTCTTGCGTTCAAACATCAAGAAGTTCTTTTCTGAAGCTGCTGTGAAATGCCTTACCTTCATACAGCTCTTAAAAGAACATCCTCAACTTAAATATCACCTATACGTTCGTCTATAATTGTTTAACTTAATAGAACAAATAACACCCAGTTTTACCATAATGGAGAGCAAACAGAGAGGGAAACACCTCCCTCTGCGTTTGCTTTTCTGCATTTGAACAGGGTTTCCACAAACTCAGCTTCATGTTTCTTGCAAGCATCACCCGGTAACTTTCTCTCCTGCGCTCCTCACTGCATCAAGGGGATTCAAATCCCCCAAAACAGTAAGAAAACTCAACTGTAGTAATTATTACTAAAACCTGAAGGTTACTAAAGACTTCACAAATCATAAACACTTACAGAGATTCATTCCAAAGGTGAATTTAGCTAAAAATCAGGATGAGTCCCTCCAGCGTACTCACAGCCTGGCAGCAGAGCAGGACCAGAAGAGGTGCCTCTGGGGCAGGTTTCTGCCTGAAATCCTCGCTGTGTGATGGAGGACAAGTCTCACCTGGCCGCGAGCAGCTCTGCAGGCAAGGCAGGGAGTCCTTGCAGGTGACCACAGATTAGAGGCAGGTGGCTCCGGTCTCCATCAAAGCTGCTGCAGGGCACAACTACCTTCATCAGACGTCCCCATCCTGGTGCTGCCCCGTGCCCCTGCTGACCAAAACACAGTGTGGCCACGCGACAATCTCAACCACGGAAATCATCCCCGTGACTCCAGACTTTCTTTTTGGCTCCGCTAGTTTCATTTACCCCCGTAACCAAACAGAAAATCCAGCCATTAGCAACAATAAACCTTGTTGAGCTTCATAGAATCATCGAATGGTTTGGGTTAGAAGGAACCTTGAAGACTATCAAGTTCCACCCCCCTGCCATGGGCAGGGACACCTCCCACCAGCCCAGGTTGCTCCAAGTCCCGTCCAACCTGGCCTTGAACACCTCCAGGGATGGGGCAGCCACAGCTGCTCGGGGCAACCTGCGTCAGGGGCTCACCACCCTCAGAGTGAAAATTTTTTCCTAATATCTCATCTAAATCTCCCCTCTTCCAGTTGGAAGCCATTCCCCCTCGTCCTATCACTACATGTCAACGTAAAAAGTCCTTCTCCAGCCTTCCTGTAGGCCCCCTTCAGATACTGGAAGGCTGCTATAAGGTCTCCCCAGAGCCCCCTCTTCTCCGATCCTTGCCTTGAAACTATAGAGCATTTCTTAATGAGATTTTACAGGACTGATGTCCCGAGTCAGAGATTCACCATTCACTTCAGTCACTTCACTCCCACCGCTTTTACATTATAAAATTGCTCTTAGTGGTACACAGACTAAGAGCACCACCCAGGGAGGCATCTATGAAAGTATACAACTCTCCGTAGTCACCCTTACAGCCCCGAATTTACTGCTACCTCACGTAACGCTGGTGTTTTACCACCTTTGTTGTCGTAAAATATTTTCATAGTGATTACGGGATCCAACAACGCATCATAAACCCCATCGTTTAGGCTAGAGAACTCCATAAAAATATCTGAGTGATTAAGGCGTACGGCTTGGAGGGGGGGAGGTCACCCAAGCTGGGTGGCGGAGTCCCTGGTGCCAGGAGCATCCCCAGGTCTCAGGGTGCTGCTCGGGCTGAGGTGCGTAAGAAGAGCGAGTGTCCCTCGCCAATCGCGTTTGGAAGTCGTATGGCTTCGCGCAGAAAAATGTCAAGACTTGCTGGTCCAGAGGGAATGACAGCTGGAGTGTAACTGTAGTCCTCTTTCAGAGAAGGAAAGAAAAGGGAGTCCCAAGGCTGCTCCAGGAACTATTAATAGATTTTTACAAAATGCCAGTTTAAGGTACGTTGTAAAAGCAATTTGTAGTTGTGATGCCAGTGACAATCTGTCCAGCCCTTAGAAATCTGCAGAGGTTTGGGGAATAGAGGCTCCCAACACCCCGTGTCTTTGGGGTTTTAATATCTATTTTGGATACTGGCTCCCGAGCCCCACTTGAGACGCGCACACCCCAGTGTGAGGCATCCCGCAAACCTCCTCCCAGCGCCCGGGATGCTGCGGGGCTCCCTGCGTGGCACGTGGCCAGCCCAGGGCTCCCCACGGCACCCCGGGCAGCTCGGTTCCTCGCCAGGTCGGCCTGGGGACAGGGACCGCTCCGCTGCTCCAGGGCAGAGCTGGGAATCGGTTCAGATTCCCAAATTCTTGGAGGTTTTGGAGACACCAGCCCCCTATTCGCCTCCTTCTCTGCTCCCACAGCAAGACACTCACTTCTTGGTGCTGGCTGAAATTTTCCTGATAGGGACACAAATGATCTTAAATCCTCAGGCAGATCACAAGACTTACATCTTCTAATCCTATAAGGAGATACCCAGAATAATTTTGATGCAGTTCGGGAGGTCCTAGTTCAAAGTCTTCAATGCACCTATTAAGGAATATCCCAGACTTACAAAGTCAAATGCACACAGAGATTTTCAGAAAAAATCCACGTGTGCAGCTTTAACGGTTCCCAGACGGTGTTCCCCACAAGTACTGAAATGCAGATCACCACCCTGTTATGGCAAACAGGACTTACTCTTCTTTGTCTCTTCTGCCTCTGGTACAATATGAGCAATACCATTTTTCAACCTCGTTAAAAGCCGCTGTTATATAAATTGCTGGATCTATTAGTATATCTTAATTACGGCATCTCGAGCTGCTCTTAGCCTCTTGTGGGACAAAATTGTCATGATTTATACTATACTAACAATGATATTTTTACATTAGTAAGCAATTAAAGGACTAAACAGCACCCACGGGAAGTCTAGAAAATCTTGGAAGGACCACCATCATCCTGAGTTATATCTCGCCTAATTGTATTTACAGAAACCTTATGAAAGAATAATACCTTGTCAAAATATTTGCGGTGCTCAGAATAAATGTATGTATAAAAAGCGGCATTAATGGCTTGAATTTATGATAAAAGGAAATCATAAAGGGGGAAAAAAAACAAACTGCCCTTGATAAGGTCACAGAGAGAAGATGATCACAGGGCTTTAGATTTGTCAGCCTGGATTGTTAAAAAATGTGGGTCATTTTCAGGCAGATCCTCGCCAGCGATGCGGAGATGACAGGTGTCATCATTACAGCTTATTTTTTTAATGTTTTTTACAGCGATGACGGCTGTACCGTATTAGCAGCAGCGATGCTCTTACTGCGGCGTACATTCGTTGGGACAGGCTGGAATCAAAGCCGGCAATATTTTCTCAGAAAGGCACAGGGCACGGAGCAGATGCTCCTTCCTCCTGCACCGGCTTCCGCACCTCCCGGCAACGAGATGCAGACAGCTCAGGAAAGAAATCAGAGTGGGGTTCAGATGTTTCAGAGAGTATCAATGAACAAAAGAAGTCATAGCCCGACTTTGGCATGGAAATGAAGGCATCCTCGACTGGTTACAGAACTACAAGAGGATTTCTTATCACAGAATCACAGAAGGGTTTGGGTTGGAAGGGACCTTGAAGACCATCCAGTTCCAACCCCCCTGCCATGGGCAGGGACACCTCTCACCAGCCCAGGTTGCTCCAAGCTCCGGCCAACCCGGCCTTGAACACCTCCAGGGATGGAGCTTCCACAAGTTCTCCGGGCAACCTGTTCTTCTGCCACTGAAATCCGTGGCGGGGGGCAAGGGGCAACCATCAGAAATGCCAGGCACTGGGGTTTCATGTTTAATAAGCAGTCCAAAGGATGTGGCAACATGTCCAGTATAGGAGATGTGGGTCTGCACCTATATAATCCAACTCCCAACAAATGTAATAGAAATAAGCTTCAACCTGTTACCCAAAAAAAAGTGTAAAACCCAAAGCACCTGGAAACATTTGAGGGTTGTCACCAAAAAGTGGATTTTTATGCTCCACGAGATGACCACCTCCTTGCCTTGGGATCATCTGTGGGACCAGTGCACTCCTGTCACGGGGAAACCTTCGCTCAGGTGCTCACCGGTGCAGAGAATCACCCAAATTTGCCAACCTTATGAACTTCAACAAGGTGAAGTGCAAGGTCCTGCATATGGGTAGGGGCAATCCCATGCACAAATAGAGGCTTCACAGAGAGTGGATGAAGAGTAGCCCTGAGAAGAAGGACTTGGGGGTGCTGGGGGATGAGCAGCTCACCATGAGCTGGCAATGAGCACTGGCAGCCCAGAAAGCCCCCACATCCCGGACTGCATCCCCAGCAGCGTGGCCAGCAGGGCAAGGGGGGGATTCTGCCCCTCTGCTCCGCTCTGGGGAGACCCCACCTTTAAGGTCCCTTCCAACCTAAACCATTCTATGATTCTATGATTCTGCTGCCTTGGCTCCACGCATCTTCCCATCACAGCCTCTAACCATCACCTGCTCAGAAAAGAGACTGTCTTTTTCTTTCCCTGGGATTCCCGCAGCCTTCCCAAGGATGGAGGATAACATTTTATTATTATTATTATTATTATGAAACAGAAATGTGCTCCTACATGAGAGGTTAACAAGGTTTTAAAAACACTCTGCTCGTCTTCTTCTGGTACAAATGTAAAACAAGCCATTTCGACTGATGGTGGAAATGTCACCTCTTGCATGAATTATGAGGTTCACGCCTCCACGGCGAGAACAAAGCCGTTACTCCATTGCATACCTTTCCAGATAAACAAAATTTGTCCAGTCTCCTCTAAAGCATTACATATCCTTAAGTTGAAATACCAGAGTAAAGACGCAGGTCAGTGTTTAGTCTTTCCAATTAAATATCGCGATCTTCATTTTATCACTCTAGTAGCAGTCCAAGGAAAATTTGGAAGGCCAGTTAAACATATTAAGTACATATAATCTAAATAAGCTCCCGGTTCTCTGCTCCTCGTAACCAATCCAGCTAAATATCCGCTCTCTCGTGTTCCTCAAAATGATTAGTTTATTCAGGTTAGCTCATATATAAATGTCAACGTAGTCGGAATAGCTGTCCTTTCCTTTTTAGCCTTCACTTTATCCTTTCATCCCTATCTCCGGCACCGCAGAGCAGCGTAAGAGGGTTTTGCTCGCTCGCATTGCTGTAACTCTGCTAATCAGCGGTCTAATGGTGTGCAAGAGTTCAGTGAATCAGAATTCCTCTTAATTAGTTTCTTTGCTCCCTCCATGACGGAGGTGCAACACCAATGAAAAATAGGTTTTAATTATTGAAAGTTTCCCATTGAATTTAATTAGAGTCATGCGGTCGGAACCCCACACCTCACTCTAAAAAATTAGTGCTATTGGTTTCCTAAATGAATTGCAGTAAATATCGCCGCTAAAAGGAAACGCTTTCATGGAAGAAGCGATGACCCTCATAATTCAGTATGCAAATCACGGAAAAAAGCAATACCCACTTTCCTCATCAATCTTACATATCCTAAGAGGCATAACAATATTATATCTAACTACCAATGTCTATGGAAGATATAATGGGCTCAAACAGGTGACGTTATAGCAACGGTATCAAGAGTCGCATTAATAAAAAGAGAAAAAGAAAAGACCGAAAGATATAAAACATAATACCTCTGCTGTAGAAACGGGAAACGGGGCATCAATAAATAATCTGGTCAGACAATCACCGATTATTTGGGTTGGAAAGGATTTCTGGCAGAGCAGTAAATCTACACCCCAGTTCTGTGGCACAATAACCCAAACTGTCTACAGGCAACAGGTTTTTGAGCCTCGCGTGCCCGTGACGACAGATTTTGGTATCTTAATTCCCGACTTGCGTAATTTCCCAGCAGATACAGAAACTTCAAAGGACGCCGTTGGAAGAGCTTTTCACAAAGCGATGTTTGCAACCAGACTGAATTTGTTTCTAAAAAACTTCCCTTCGGTTTCTTTCTGGATGCGTATTTAGTAGACAACTAAATGACTGAACTGCACAAATGAATAACGCCTTCGTATAAAAGACTGAGGTTTCGAAGTATAAAGCCGTGACTCTGAAAACTTGCGCACGCACAAAGATGAGCAGGGAATGCAATTATTATTTTTACAGTTCATATATCTACTCAATTTGAGATTCCTTTGAAATATCTGAAATACTAGGAAATAATTGAATACATTCCAGCAATTTTAAATCGGTACCGAAAAGTGCTGCAATACATAAATATACATTTGCATGCATAGGGCATCGTGCATAAGATTTCCCAGCTAAATGGGACACCGAACTGTTGGCTGCTTCTAAATATATTCATGAGCAGCATATGCAATCACAACAAATGCACGTACAGAATAAGTAGGCATCCAGCATATATTCTGCAACGGAGCCTTGCAAAATCCTTTGCTCTTCTAAAACTCAGCTGCAGAAGCCCAAAAGCTTCAGAAACGAGCGTATTTTTACTGCAACTATATCTTCTGGTGGCCAAAATACACCGAGAGAAAAGACAACTGCGTGACTTGAGGACAGGCTGAGAGAGCTGGGGGTGTTCAGCTGGGGGAACAGAAGGCTTCGAGGAGACCTTATTGTGGCCTTCCAGTCCCTAAAGGGGCTACAGGAGAGCTGGGGAGGGACTTTTTCCAAGGGCATGTAGTTATAGGATAAGGGGGGATGGCTTCAAACTGGAAGAGGGGAGATTTGGATGAGATATCAGGAAGAAATTCTTGACTTTGACGGTGGTGAGACACTGGAACAGGTTCCCCAGAGAAGTTGTGGCTGCCCCATCCCTGGGGGTGTTCAAGGCCAGGTTGGACGGGGCTTGGAGCAACCTGGGCTGGGGGGAGGTGTCCCTGCCCAGGGCAGGGGAGTGGAACTTGATGGTCTTTAAGGTCCCTTCCAACCTAAACCATTCTATGATTCTCTGGGCAACCTGGGCCAGTGTCTCACCACGCTGTGTTGGTTACGCCAACGCAGCTTCTCCTGGGCTGCATCCCCTTGCAAAGTGGGGACACGGCACACACGCTTGCCAAGAAAACATCTCTGGCCCCAGCAGAAGGTTACATAAAGGTTAGATAAAGGATGCGTCTTAAGACAAGACTCTGGGGACTTATCTCTTGAGATGATACTCCAGGATGGCATACAGCCTCCTGGAAATTAAATTTCCAGCCTAGAAATTTCAATGGTGCTACGCACAGCAACTGCAGATTCCCGATCTCCTCCAGATTTTGGGCATCTCCCGCTACAGCGCTTGTTAGAGTAGGAATGAAGAAACTCCATCATATTTGACTGACTGGAGACGTTTGATAACACTATAAATAATTCTCATGTATATGTATCTGGTGCTATAAATCTAGAGAGGGGACTGGGAGAAATGGAAATCAGTGCAAGGCAGGATGAAGTGGAAGGAGCGGGCTGACGTTACCTCCTTCCCTTCCTCTCCGTATGCCCCCCAAGAAGTTATCTGTGCCTTTAGCCACCGTCAGCCTCTCCTTTTCATACGGAGAATTGTGTGCACTCATACCACTGAAAAAAAACCTAACCTGGAGACAAATAAGGAGACACAGAGAGAGGAAAAAATTCCAGTGAGGGGCAAATAAGCAATATAATCCACCAACAGAGAAAGACAGACAGAAGATTTTATCTTCTAAATGTTCTTGCTCTCTTGGTAGGGATTCCTCACTTACAAACCTTCCCAATAATCCTTCCCCTCCTAATTCTTTTCTTTGCCGTGAGGGAGGTTAACGGGCAGTACCCTAATTGCAATCAAGCGCTCCCCAGTCTTCAGTCGGTGTCCTCGGTGCTTCACCCCCCGCCAGCTGACCGCGACGCCCCGTCACCCCGACGGATCCCTGACGTCGCAGCAATAACGGGGCTAGAGTCCCGATGACAGCGATGGGAATTCAAGGATGATGCTGAATCAGGGGAACAACCCACCGATAAAACCATCTCGGTGGGAAGCTGCTCAAGCAAGCTGATGGGCCTGATGCTCTTAAGCGCCTGCAGAAAATTAATTAATACACACTATTAAATTGTGAAGTACAGAGCGCTCTGCCGGGGTATAATTTAACAGTTAAACGCTACAAAAATTAAGAAGTTATTTTCCATTGCGCTGTAAAGGGGTTTTGCGCAGAAGCCGACACAATAGCAAAGGGGAAGTTCACGTGTTGAGCTGTTGAACGAGCCCTACTCTGTAATTAATTAACAGCACGCAATGAAAAGACCACCGTTCTTTTGTTTCTTCCATTCAAAATATGTACCCAAGAACATGAATGCTGACTAACAGCAATTATAACATTCTAGAAACACGACAGAGAGTTTATGGATAGTTGGAATAAGAAAAGACGGTGAAGACACAGGCACTCTCCACCGCGCTGGGGGGTCTCTCGTGCTCCTCTCTATTTCCTCTCTTGATTTAGAGGCACGTTAGGACAGCAAGGATCAAATTCAAGCTAACAGAGCATGTTGTCAGCGTTTATCCTTCAACTCTGGCTTAATGGATTAGTTATGGGTGGAAAAAAAAATAAAATCTTTACAAACACAATTTTGGAATTAGCAGGAGAAGAATATGAAGTCCAAGTCGCGGGGAGAGCTGGGTCGAAGACGTTAACGTTCAGCGCGGTGCGTCACTGCGCGCACCTCACGTCACCCCCCGAGACAACCAGGGAACAGATTCCTCAGTTTTAATTTTAATTAAGATTAAAGGAAAAAAAAGTTATTCTGGTAAAATCGAAATGGAAAGCTTGGAAGTATGTTGCAGAATGAGCTGCTCCCACTGCTGTCCCTCAAACATTTATTTTGCATTGAGGTGAAATGCTGCGTTTCACCCCAATTTGCCTATTTCATTACACGTTGAATTTGCCTAACCTTAATGTTTGACATTTTTTGCCATTAAACATAAAGTGCTGCTCAAAATGAAATACTGAAAAGTTTTGTTGGAAGATGCGAAAATAAGACTTTTAAAGCTTTTAAAATAAAGCGTATGTTGGGTATTTTCTACATCCGATGTTCCATATCCAGATGCGCTTCTTAGCCAAACTGTAAGCTGTAGCTGACCTGAATTCTGGAAAATTTGTTGTTCTGGGAGGCAGGAGGGGCAAAATAAACCAGGCTGCCTTTGGGTTGGCATTGTTAATTCGTCCCAGAGTTTGTTTTATGGTCTTTTGTGGAAGAGGGAAAACCAAGCTGCGTTGTGAGCATCACACCTTCCACCAGTGGGAAAGCGTTGCTGAAAATAAGGTTATTTTTCCACATTTCCTGAAGACAGATTGGATCCAACCATGCACTTCTGGACAATTATTTTGCAGAAATTCGGTGATTTCGGATGCCTCGTTCCCAGCACTGGCATGCTGCAGCCGGTGCTCTCCTCCCGCACAGCACCATCCTCCCGCGCAAATTCCTAACCGGGCACTGTCCTGGTCTCATCCCATGAACCCAAAGGAAATTTTCTCTGACTTTAATGGGCTCTGGGTAAATGCTAACCATGGCTCTCCCTTCCAGTAATTACAGTTATTACAGTAAGACTTCTCCAAAGCAAAGACTGCTGAGGGTCACCCCAGGAAACCAGCAGAACCAGTAAAGAAGATACAGGCACCAAAATCAATGAAGTCTGCTGTGCAGCATCTTCACCACCAGCGATGGCGTTTAAGCTGCAAAGAATCTGCTCCGAGCTCTCAGGGCGGACAGGATAAGTGAGTCTGAGCTTGTAAACAGCCAGTGTGATAAAAGAGTTGTGTTAATCAACAAAACCTGCCTTCCTAAGTACCACTTCGAAGTTGCTTTTCAGAGTTAAGGTAACCTAAAACTAAGAAAGCAAGTAAAAAAAAATGAACCAATTCATACATTTTAACTGCCGGAGTTACCACATCATCCTTTTATCTGTAACGTCAATGGCACACGAAAACTGACCTTGAACCTCTGGAGCTGAAGAAGTCCCATTTCGGTACTGCCATTTGTTCTTCCCTTCTTTCAGGGTGTATAAAGCACCGTGAGGACTCTTCAAAGGATGCTCATGTCTTTTGACAGTTTTACTGAATTACCAGCAAATGTATGTCGGGATTTCACAAGGGAAAACTCTAAAATCAGGGAAATTTAGATTTCTGTCAAAGTAGTCAAGAGAACAAGTGCGATGAGACCACTTCTGCACTAAAGGAGCAACGTAGCTCCCATCCATCAGCCCGCAAGTCCTGCAGCAGCTCTTCATAAACACAGCCATACCCGGCCACAAACGGCACTCCCCACCATTCCGCCGCCCGCTTTCTAGAGTGAGAAGGTCAAAGCGACCCCACATGTCCTGCACACCGTGAAAAGACCAGATGACAACCGTGCAAGGCCGGCAGTGGTCCCCACCGTTGCTTGTGAAGGTACCTGGGCACCACACGCTGCAATTTTTCTTCTCATCAGGGAGGGGATTCTGCCCCTCTGCTCTGGGGAAGACCCCCCTGCAGTACTGCCTCAAGCTCGGGGGCCACCAACAGCAGAAGGACACGGACCTGTTTGAGTGGGGCCAGAGGAGGCCATGAAGATGCTGGGAGGGCTGGAGCCCCTCTGCTGGGAGGACAGGCTGGGAGAGTTGGGGGTGTTCAGCCTGGAGAAGAAAAGGCTCCGGGGAGACCTCAGAGCCCCTTCCAGTGCCTAAAGGGGCTCCAGGAGAGCTGGAGAGGGACTTTTTACAAGGGCATGTAGTGATAAGATGACAGGGAATGGCTTCAAACTGGAAGAGGGGAGATTTAGATTAAATATTAGGAAAAAATATTTTCACTGTGAGGGTGGTGAGCCCCTGGCCCAGGTTGCCCCGAGCAGCTGTGGCTGCCCCCTCCCTGGAGGTGTTCAAGGCCAGGTTGGACGGGGCTTGGAGCAACCTGGACTGGGGGGAGGTGTCCCTGCCCAGGGCAGGGGGGTTGGAACTGGATGATCTTCAAGGTCCCTTCCAACCTAAACCATTCTATGATTCTCTCGTGCAATCAGATGTGCTTCAACCAGAGGATGAAAATACAGTTGCCCTGATCACACCACAATGCACAACGACTGAATAATGGAGCAAACCAGCTTGCGTACGTTCGCCACGTCCGTGAGCTAGCTTCACGTTGCTGGAGGCACACCAGGCTTAGCAAGACTGAGCCCAGCAGAACCTCAAAATCCCAGCACCTCTGGAAAATGAAAAAAATTCTCCAGTTTCTACACAACTCAAGGCAAGTAGAGGTAACATCTACTGCTAAGTTGGGGGGCAAACGACCAAGGAACCTTGGAGGTCATGAAACCTGTGAATTTAAAACTTCCCTAATGTTCCCCGAGCCTTCTAACACCAGTTCAATAATAAATCAGGGCAGGGCGTGCCTTCTGCAACGCTAATAACTTATTGCCAGGTAGTCAAGGAGAGTTTTTATGCAAGTAGTGATACTCTCAGCTTGAAAGACAAAATCTCTTTGGAGTCCCAAGTACTGTTGCTTCAGGAGACGCATATGAAGATCATTAATTACTGTCTTGCAACTTGGCTGTGGGACCCAGCAGTTTTTCATCTTTAGAGTACTCGGTTCGTATTTGAAGCACTGTGGAATTGAGGATAATGACTGGCGATTATAACAGGCAGAAGCAGCAACATCGCTTTATTGTAACGCAGCATGCTAAATGCTTATGGACTAGAAAGGAAAGAATTAGTCCCCTTTCTGAAAAAAAAAATCTGAGCACGTTAATTACTTGCTGACCACAAATGTTTTTTTCTCCGGATTTTTCTTTTGAAATTCACGTCATGCTTTGGCGTTTGCCGGCAGCCCTGGAACCAGAGGGCCCAAGCGAGGCAAACACACAGGTATTTTGGAAGGTTCTTCTGATTGTTAGTACGCTGCTGCCCTGCAGGAGGCTCTACTCAAGCAATGTTAAATATACATAGTCCTTTTTTCCAAAGCAAGTTAGATAGAGATTTAGTAGTTAAGTGGCATCTTTCTTCATTAGGGCGTGAAAGAAGAGAAGGAATGAATGAGTTTTAAAATAAGTGCCGCAGGAAAAAAAAAAAAAAACTTACTGTCTCTGAGGTTAATAGGAAAAAAGCCATTAACTTCAAAGGACAAATATTTCATTTTGTGTTTCCCCCTTACCAGAAAAGCAGCATTCCATAACTACCTAACTCCGCTATTACTTATGACTCGCGGTCTAAAGGAAAGAAGGCAAACTCAGAGGCGGGCTGTGCTCGCCTGCCCCAGAGCTGGTCCCAGTTATGTCCCATTCCAGCTGAGCAGGGCGAAAACTGTGCCGTCGCACCCGCAGAAGCTGAGCTTCTCTCTAGCGTTTACAGGTTTCCGCAGAATCGGCAGCATTCCTGAAAGAAAACTTTGTGGGAATTACAATATGCTTTACAAGTTAAGTTTGCATTAATGCTTCGTAGTGGGAAAATGGGAAGCGTTTATTAACAGACACAATAATAACTGTTGATCAATGACAACCACTATTTATGGTTATGCCTTTCACTTTCTTCTCTAATTAAAACCTCCAGTGGTTTTCTATCAAAATACCGATCCCAACTGCTAATAATTTGTTTTTATTTTTCTTGCAATCACCGTAAAGCAAAAATACCATTCCATTGTGCGTATTTATTTTAAATAAGAAACAAACCGGAATGCAAACCTGCATCATCTCCTGGCAACAAATACAACCTTGACCGTGAACTCAGATTTACCCGCTCCACGCAGGGCTATCTCTTGCAGATTAATTAAGGGGAGCAGCATTATTATTTTGCATAGCAATTTTTGTCACAAAGACAAATTAAAGGAGCCGGGTCGGGTTCTAATGACGGAAGCTGAAGCCAATTGAGAAAAGCCGTCGGTGACTTCCAGTTGACAAGTGCGGCGGCAAGCCATCCTCCCCCCGTCACCCCAGCCGAGTTGAATTTTCCACTCGTTTTCATTGTCGGAAATTTAATTTGGCCTCTCCCACGCCAGCGGGGGGCGGGGGGGCAGTCCGTGGCCCCTCTGCCCCCGCCCCAGCGCCAGCCGAGACCCCGCGGCGAAGGAGACCCGACTGATACCCCGTGTCGAGAGGCCACGTGGGCTGCCATGAAAATTCATTGCCGTCGCAAGATTGAAGGCCCAAACTGATGCTTTTGACAAGCCTGAAATCAGCAAATGAGGACGGTGAGGAGAAAAAGGCGTGAAAACTTGGCTAATTTTAAAGGCCGGATCTCTTCTTTCTCTGGCCCCACTTGTTTCTTTTTCATTTAAACGAGTGTAACATTAAATGAATTGCTTTTATTTTCTCCTACTAAGCCTATTAGGATTTAACTACGGAAAGTTGAAGCAATTTTTTCCTGCTTAAGTTCCCTCCCTCGCGCAAGGCCGGGCTGCAGCTGTCAGCCCTCCCGAAGATTCAATGAGATTAGTCCTAAATGTTCTTAGCGTCATTTCAAAGGTTGTAACCGCATTACTTCCTCAGACTAAATTGTTTTATCGCTTCCCTAAGTCGAGTAAGAGGTCAGAGAGGAATAGAAGCGGTTTTGAGATGACCGAATTTTTCAAGATTGTGAAGCTCTCGGTGGCTCCCAAAGCACAGGGAGATACGGGGTGCTTCCAAAACTGCTTTCGCACAGTCTGCGCCGGCCTCAATCAGCATACGCGGTGTCAAAGGCTCATTAGTTAATTGTGGTTTACAATGTCATAAGGGAGAAAAGATTCACATCCATAGGGCATAAGCAAAAACAAGGTCCAACCCTACTAAAATCAAGAAATCAAGAGTCTTTGGAGTAAGGGCAAACATCCCTGGAGGTCTTCAAGGCCAGGTTGGATGGGGCTTGGAGCAACCCGGTCTGGTGGGAGGTGTCCCTGCCCATGGCAGGGGGGGGTGGAACTGGATGATCTTCAAGGTCCCTTCCAACCTAAACCATTCTATGATTCTATCATGGGTTAAAGGGACAACTCCAAATCAAGGCCACCATACCCACCAGGCGCAGTCTCTGCCTTTACCTTTTGCAGCAGAGGGACCCGCTCTAACGAGCTACAACAAGTTATTCAGACTAAACATGACAAGCAATTAGTACTGTTGGAGAACCCTTGTGCTAAGACCAAGTGTCAACATGCACGAAACTCCTTAACAGCCTTCTGGATAAGAGCATTACGTACAGTATAAAGAGGTGACAAACATGCCCCAGCTCATGAAACCCATGAGAACTTCTTAGGTTTGAGAGAGCTGGTTTACCAAACTCAATACAAGTGGTCAGAGAAAGAGTGGCCCACAGCTGCGAGGGGCACTCATGGACAAGACACGCTGCGTCTCCACATCGCACCTTCTCAGGCTTATTTCCGAGGGCTAAAAATATGTTCTGTATTTTCAGGGGTAAACAGCCTTTTTTTTTTTTTTCAGTATTGGCAATAACTACACTGTTATTGTCCTGTAAATAAAACCATGAAGCGATGAAGCTTTTCACACGCGTGGATTAACTCCCAAACCTGCAAAACTCGAGCAGAACCACGTTGTGGATTTGGGAGTGCCCACCATGCACGTGCCAACCCCGAACAGGTTTTGGCCATGTTACCGCACAAGAACCATGACTGAAGCAGTTTTGGAAGTTTACAGGGACAACATATTTTTGTTTTCACTCCAAACAGCTGCCTTTGAAGTTTTTATACTCTTCATTAGGACTCGCAGCTGATCTCCAGTCCACCTCCAAACCGGCGTGCTCCGAGGCTGCTAATTTGGGCAGTGAGATTAGCCCTGCTTAGTTCAGCTCTTTCTCATTTGTTGGAACAAGGCTGCTGGTGATAGAGGAAACCTCAATTTGCATGTTAATGAGAGCGTAAGCGGATTTAGGCCATTCACGCCAGTGTCCATCTCCAATTAGCTGAAGAATTTCCATTCTCCGTTTAAAGAGTTAAACAGTCCCATCAAGGAAACAGCACTTCGTTTAGGCACGAGTCAAAAGGACGGAGAGCCTGTTGGGAAGTGTATGCACAACTTCCTAATCCCTCCTCATTTAATAATAATTGCTAAACCATTTGGTCAGTACTTAGGGTTAACCAAAAAAAAAACAACACACCCACCGCCTTCCAGCTTCCCAGAGCCTGTTTTGAGGAAGGATCATGTACCAACTGACTTAAAAAGCACGAAAAGGGCCAAAACTCCCCACGCCCCAAGCTCCCGTTGCAAACAGACAAACCTCAACGCAAAGCGTGTGCTTAGCGCTTTGTTTTGCTTCATCAGCGATAAATACGGTCGCTACACTCTCAGCACGCTTTAAAGCACTAAGAAATTCTTGTTGTCAAGCAACCCCTTTGTTCGCAGGGAATTATATTTTTTTTTTAATTATTATTAAGCTTGGAACAAAAATGCAAATGAAATATTTTAAAAGGCATTCTGCAGCATCCACTAGAGAAGAATATTCTTATCTCCTAGCGAAGTGAAAGGGACCTTTTATATATTCTATTTAACCACAGTGGTGTGAAAAACACAATAAAGCGACGCGGCTTTCTCACCAAGAGGTCTGAGCATGTGTAGTACTTCACAGGAGGTACAGAACAGAAATGAAGTGGTTTAGGAATATGCTAACGATGACGAGAAGCCGGCGTACGTGGGAGAAATGCAATGTACTGAAGGAGAGACACTAGAAGAAGATTTTAAAAAGTCCTGAGTTTGGTCCTCAGGTTGCTCTGTTGCGACACCCAGGAAAACTTCTCTAACTCTGCACTTCTCACCATTAAATTTTGCATATTTAGCGGGCCAGGGCTGGTCATAGGAAATGCTGGTTTGGGGAAGGCAAACCCGTATGGCTGCACGTCGGTCCCCAGCACACCCTGTTGGTTTACGCTTTTGGGCGCAATAGGAAAAATCTTTAGAGCTGTTCATCAGCCCAAGTTGTGGAGCTCTACTGATACAACGCAAATGGGAATTAATATTCATTTAATGTCAACACACCGCCAGGTGCGCCCTTTCATAGACATTTAAAGGGCTTCCAAGCCCCTGAACTCAAAGAGGCGGGAAGCGAGGGGGAGGTTGGAGCGGGGAGAAACCCCCTGTCACGGCCACCAGACCCAGCAGATCTCCAGCACTCACCATCCCTCAGCCCCTCGGCAGTGGGGAGATGCTTTGTCTCGCACTCACCATCCCTCAGCCCCTCGGCACAGGGGAGATGCTTCGTCTCTCTTCTCTGGCCACCCTGGGAACTCAGAGGGGAGTGTTGGAGACGAGTTATTCGGAGCAGGGTGGTCGCAGGGTGCCTCCTTGCTCATCCTAAACCTCCTTGGGAAGCAGTAGGGCTTTGGTGTAACGGCTCAGCATCAGTTATCCCCCTTGTACGCACGGGTACATGCCCTAAGGGCACCGCTGCTTTAGGGCTGGCAAAGAAATACCTCGGGGAGAGGGTAGGAAGAGCAATAAAATGTACCTGACTGCAGCAAGAGAGGGGAGTCAAAGAAAAACAGGTCCATGCTTAGGACCACCACCTTGACTCCTGCTCCTCCTGCGACGTGGCAGGAGAGGCGGAGGGCTGTGTCCCCCCCAGCCCCGCTACGGCAGGCACCGGTTAAGATCAACCAGAGCTCAGCTAGTCAGTGGGGATTTTACTATTTACCTGACAAACAGATGAAAAAGCAGCTCTTCCAGTGAGCGCTGCTGCAAGCACAAAAGTGTTGGGCCCGATCCCGACCTGGCCGCCTGTGGTGTCCTGAGTCCCCGGCAGATAACTGATCGATGGCACGAGCAGGGGAGAGTTACCGGGGGTTGAGTCCGTATTTACGCTGGTGCAATGAAAGAGAGAGCCAACCACACAGTTCAGAGACAGCCAAGAAAGAAATGTAATTGCTGCAGGCATTCCCGCAGCGTTCCTCCCTTTAGCTCGGCATTAGACAGCCCTCGGACACAGCAGCAGGCAGTTAAGGAGCACAAAACTCTTGGAAACAAGCTCGGCAAAAGCCAGGGGAAAAAAAAAAATCAACTTTCCTTGCTTTTCCCTTTCAGAAAGTGTTCCAATCCCGCTAAACAACCCGCGGGGCGATTAAAAAGGACGCGCCCAACTCCAGCGAGTTGAATAGAGCCACTCCAAGGACGAGACCTTAAACAGATGCTTCTTTTTCTTATATAAAGCCCCTATGGCTTCTTTAGGTAGCCATTGTCTCACCCGGCTCCCCTGGGGACCGCTTAAAAAACCACCTCCTCCCATCGACGAGATGCCTCTATTGTGTGTGTCCGGCTGCGACCCGGCCCAGCGCTGCCCAATGTGGGGTCCCACACCGGGAGACCCCCGGGAACCCTCGCGGCAGCGGCGTGGCCAGACCGGTCGAGACCACCGATGTCCCTCCAATTGATTTCACCCACGGCCGTGGCTCGGGGGCTCTCCTGTCCGCGGGGCACACACTACAGAAGAGCAGAGGGAGAGGTCTGCTGGGATTTACATCCTGGTGTTTCTGAAATAAAGGGAAATAGGACCATTTCCTAGAAAACAAAAATATATTTCATTAGGTAACACAACGTGCCCTGAGTCACATAGATATAAAAATATATCTACATCACCTGAATGAGCAAAGGCTTAAATTCATTCCTTTTACACCACAAAAAGTAAACATTGCTCTACTATTTACTTATAAAATTTAATTGTGTGAATACTCAAATGTGGGTAGTTATGAGTCAGCTAATGAAAGACAAGAGAGTAATCAATTCCATATACATAACGCTGGGAAGTTAATACCCCACTGCTCCCATTTAAAAATACCCACTAATGTTTAGAGTTTTAAAGTAAACGCTGACGTCGGTGTTTCCAAACTGCATCTGCGTTTTTTTCCTTTCTGTGTTATGTTTTAAGAGAGAAATTGGGAATAGGGTAATTGCGTACCTTTTGTACGCATCTATCTTCCCCAGCTTTTCACTCCGGCAACAAAGGAGCCAGAGAAAACGGGGTCGTTTCCTTCTCCTGTTTGAAGTGGCATTTTCGTTAACTACACGGGAGTCATTTTTTTTATGGGGACCAAAACACACCTGCGTGAGGAAAGCAAGGGGAAAACGCAGGAACTGTTGTGCAGGGATGCAGTACAACACCGTCCTTCTGCAGGTAACGTCCCTCGCAGATGCCCAGGTGGGCTTGTGGACTTCTCCTGGTCCAGCGGTGGCTGCAAGTGGTGGCTTGAGGAACGGCTTCCTCAGAGGACCACGTCTGGGTCACCTTTGCTCTCGGGCAAATAAATGCTGACGCGCAACTCTCCGTCCTATGAGCTGCACAACGGCCAGGTTCACGGAACTCATATTTTTAACCATCCTTTTGACGGACCACAACAGTGAGGGACTCATGAGCTGAGGGCATTGTCCGGCACGAAGAAGAGGCGCCCACAGTGCCACGGCACCAAGAGCTGCCTCCTGCGGCACCGGGGCCGGCCGTGCCCTCCCGCTGCTGGGAGGTAACCCAGGGGCCGAGCAATTACTGCATCGACTGGTGGCCACAGTCCCTAAGTAACAGCGGCGACGATCCGCCTGCCTGCCAGATGCCCAAAATACATGGGGTGTCCCATTAATCAAAGGACATCTGCCCTCCCGCTTTCTCGGTAGCGCCGCAGCCCCTCGCTCCCCCGGGGACAGCGTGTCCGGCTATAATTGACTCTGCTCCTGACTCCACGTTTTTACTATTATGCGGGAGAGGAGTATTTAGCCCAGGGAAAAGGATAACTCGGCAAATTCATTTCCACATCTGAACAGATTGTTTTAATGAGACTATGTATGCGTTTAAATGCTCTGCTGGAGTTTTCCCGAGATCTCAGACCTTTACAAATCAAATCCCCTGCTTCGGTCTCCAGACAGCGCTAAGGTCAAACAGAAGACGCCGAGAGAGGCACAACCCTCCTCGCAAAAACTAATCCTTGGGTTTGCTCCGCACGCACAAAATTTTTTTCCCTCTATAATTTAATAAAAAATTTATCGGATTCCCTACCTTGCTATCGAGTGCTAAATTAAATATGCAGACGGAGAAGTGAAATGAGCCGGCTGTCTATATCTGAACGGCAGCCGAGCCGAACTGGGGACCTGGCGGTAAACGGAACATTTCCACGACACCTCACGCTCTCCTAGAGCACAAAGGTGAGATACATCTCACTTATCCCCCACCACTGCAACATAAATCCTTATGGAAAAAACTATTATTATTTTTTAACAGCCAATAGGCCACACAGTCACTTCTTACCTTCAGAATTCATCAACTGTATCCTCGACAGAAAATTTCTGTCCCTTTTGAAGGTCCAGAGACTCCGCTGAATCAAAAGCTTTACACGTGGTGTCTCCATTCAATTGTCTTTAACGTTAGGAATTACACAAACGGGGATCCTGACAACTACACAATTCTGCCAAAAGATAAACTGTTTGTAATCGTATCTAAGTAGTAGCGCTTTACAAAACCGGGCTGCATTATCTAGGATGCATTGCTAGTATTACTCACTCAAACACAAGCTTTTTTTCCGTGATAAGGAAGAGGCTGCATCTATCTAAGCTACTTCTCCTACTCCCTCCTACTCCGGGATGTTCAAAAGTTGGGGACTAACGTCTTTTTAGGGAAAGGGTATCCCATTTTCTGAATGCAAACATCACAACAACAAAAAAATCAGTAACGTTTGGTTTTGTACAATACTTTTTCTTTCCTCTAAAAATAATCCTGGTGTAGCCTATGTGTTTCTAATTAAAAAAAGGCAGAGATTCAAGACAAAATTTTGCGCGCGCAGATTGCCACCGGCAGGCACCGCCGCTTACCCCCTTCCCATCTGCTCCACGCACCGCACCACGGGAGGCCAATTCTTCCACTCTCTCTGCTCTGATGGCGTCTTCTTTTGTATTATTTATTAATTAAAGATTTCACGGACCTTATTATAAATAGGTGTTCACGACTCCAAACGACACCTCTGGGCTGTAGCTCTACGGAAAAGGAACCAATGGAGAAGAACGAGCTTTCCTTCCTACCGCTGCACAGGTGGGAAACCTTTCCCTTGCTGGCAGCGAAGAGGCATTTCAAAGGACCGGGACACAGCGCAGGTGAACACACACCCTCCTGCTACCCAAAATACTGTTAAAAACCATGGAAAAAATCACGCGGCCATGAGCCACGCAACAGGAATTTGTAGGTTTTATTCAGCCTGTAGACCAGAAAGTTCTTATCCCGCCCTGTAATATATCCCATTGCCCAACTACAGCGGGAAAAAAATGAACTGTGGTCCCTTTCGCACATCTCAAGCGTTAAAAGGGGAAGAAAATCTGGCAAATGCAGAAATATTAAAATCCAAGTGAAAATTTCTTCGCCAGAAGGGGTACCCACCATCTCTTGCTCAGTCTTCAGCAGTGGGTCTCCATCACCCACGACTCCTCTTCCACGGAGCAGGGTGTTGGTGCCATCATACAGGCACAAAATATTAAATATGGAGCGAATACGACTTGCGTGAAGAAACCTTAGAGCAGCAGATGAAATTATGTGGACTGAACTCGTGAAGCGCTCCATAGTTTCTGCTCAAGACGACAAGGGAGCGTTACGCTGTCTGGTCTGTAGTCACACGCCATTAAGTTTCACTGACTTACACCTACATTAAGCCCAAAGATTTTAGCTCCGTTAAGGCACCTCAAACCACACGTGACTGAACTCGCTGCCAGAAGCGGAGAACAGGAAAATCCACCGTTGTCTGAGGCCCTGCAACCAAGTCCACAGCCATCACTAATCTCCAGGGCCCTCATCAGGACCGGATCTCGGATCTCCCCCGGCACCTTTAGCGGGGCTTTTTACATCATCCCTTGCCATCGTCATTCTAAACGCCAAAAGGAAAGCAGCCTCAAAAAAAGTCAAACAGCCACATTGTCTCCACCCCAAGGCCACCGAGGCAGGATGAACACACGCATACAACGCAGAGCTCCAAGAGGCACTAGGATGTTGAAGATGTGATTTGCAGGTTCGTCTCCTGTTTCACAGAATCATAGAATCATAGAATGGTTTGGGTTGGAAGGGACCTTGAAGAGCACCCAGTTCCAACCCCCCTGCCATGGGCAGGGACNATATCTCATCTAAATCTCCCCTCTTCCAGTTTGAAGCCATTCCCTGTCATCCTATCACTACATGCCCTTGTAAAAAGTCCCTCCCCAGCTCTCCTGGAGCCCCTTTAGGGACTGGAAGGCCACAATAAGGTCTCGCCGGAGCCTTTTCTTCTGCAGGCTGAGCAACCTCAACTCTCCCAGTGTTTGGGACAGTTTGGCTCACGCTTCCCATGTAAACACAAGCCAAAAACGCCGCTGCCGCTTTTTAGTGCTGCCAGTTAAGTTTTGCTGGTAATAAATCACATTATTCGATTCATTTCATTTCCAAACTCGCCGGTGTGACGCGATGCTGCGCTAGCTATTGAACGGGGAGAATTTACAACAAATCTAACGGAGTTAACTGATCAAGACAACACAACGGTGAGAAGCTGCTTCCACCCCTTCGTCTGTTCATTTAACGCTCACAGTCACTCTTGATTTCTACCCATTATGAAAATCAAGTGCTAAAGGTACAACTGTATGCAGGTCCCAAAGGTGTATTTTCTAATAACACATCTGCAGACATTTAAAGCTTTTCAGATGAAAACTGGGGTAGGAATCTACTGGTTTAGGGTAGAAACAACATGGTAGGGGGAGCGGAATTAGATGGTCTTTAAAGTTCCTTCCAACCCAAACCGTTCCATGAAAATTTGTAGAAATCTGCTGGTTTGCAGTGGATCTGAAGTCTGAATGGATGCACTGATGCAGTGACTTGCTGAACCCTTTGTGCCTCCACACCACAGAAACCGAAATCCTCGTGTTAGCGTGTGTAAAGGGCGGTTGGGAGCTGTAAGCGCTCATGCATCGCTCCATCACATCCAAAGAGAGCAAGGAAACGGTGCTATTCTATAAGCTCTCCTGTAGCTGACAATATTTTTGGAATTTGACACGGGTAAGACAAGCAAAATTACCATTAACATTGCATAAAAATCAGGAAACATGTTGTGTCTCTTATTTAACCTTCCTCCTCTCACAGCCTTTTTTATTCTACTCGTATCTTGATGCACTTACTGTTCATTCATTTTTCATGGATTTAGTTTCCATACTCTCATGCAGATTTAACTGCTCTCAGGCTTGTCATTTTTTAAATCTCCCTTCTTTTAACTTTCCTTGCAGCAGATTTTACCCTTTCGAGCTTCGTGTTTTTCTCAGTATTTTTATCTCTACCGCACTACTGAGCCTCCGCGCCGAGCCCGGCTGCGCCTACAATCCTCTCGGCCACCCCAGGTTAGCAGAGGTTGGTAAGAGCTGTACCTCAACAGCCAGAGAAGAATATACATATATTTAAATACAGCAATATATGGCCCTAGAAAACACGAGTGGGAATTTCATTACAGTAGATGTCCCCACTGAGCCCAGCCAGACGTGTTCGAGCCGCTCCATCCCACCGAGACAGTGGTGTCACTGGAGAAAAAGACGATCGAGAGTGAAGGGACTCAACAAGGTCAGTGAAATACCCAGGAACGTAACTCATTTCTTCTAAGTTTAGCTGCGTTTCTGACCTGGAGTGGGTTTTACATCCCTAAAGGCACAGAATTACCTGCATCCAGGTCCTAAAGACAAAATTGTGCTGCAGAACTAAAGCAAGAAATCAGCTCATAAGCAACGTATTCAAATAGTTTAAATGGGAAATAAATATTTTTTGTTACATCTCATTAATTTAATATAATAAATTAAATATAAACGCATATGTTTTCATATTCAGTTGCAATCTGACCTTGAGTTCCCACTTACTAGATTTCCAAGTACTGGGATTGTATGTTTACAGTCATTTGTGCGATGGCCATCAAGAACAAAACATTGGGGACCGAATGGAAGATTTTTCAGAGGTAAAGGCAGTAACCTGTTACAATCTGAGCTGAAGATTTAAGTCTTTTTGCATTAAAGCTGGAACACCCCTGTATCCTCTCTGATGTGAGGACCAATGTACAATGAACGTGCGCAACAGTCAATTCAAAGAATCATAGAGTGGTTTAGGTTGGAAGGGACCTTGAAGATCATCCAGTTCCAACCCCTGTGCCCTGGGCAGGGACACCTCCCCCCAGCCCAGGTTGCTCCAAGCCCTGTCCAACCTGGCCTTGAACACCTCCAGGGATGGGGCTGCCACAGCTTCTTGGGGCAACCTGCGCCAGGGGCTCACCACCCTCAGAGTGAAAAATTTCTTCCTAATATCTCATCTAAATCTCCCCTCTTCCAGTTGGAAGCTGTTACCCGTCGTCCTATCACTGCATGCCCTTGTAAAAAGTCTCTCCTCAGCTCTCCTGTAGGACTGGAAGGCCACAATAAGGTCTCCCCGGAGCCTTCTCTTCTCCAGGCTGAACACCCCCAACTCTCTCAGCCTGTCCTCCCAGCAGAGGGGCTCCAGCCCTCGCAGAATCTTCATGGCCACCTCTGGCCCCGCTCCAACAGGTCCATGTCTTCCCTATGTTGGGGGCTCCAGAGCTGGAGGCAGTACTCCAGGTGGGGTCTCCCCAGAGCAGAGCAGAGGGGCAGAATCCCCCCCCTCGCCCTGCTGGCCACACTTCTTCTGATGCAGCCCAGGATACAGTTGGCCTTCTGGGCTGCGATCGCACATTGCCGGCTCCTGTTGAGCTTCTCGTCAAGCAGCACCCCCAGGTCCTTCTCCTCAGGGCTGCTCTCCAGCCATTCTCCGCCCAGCCTGGATTTGTGCACAGGATTGCCCCAACACAGATGCAGGACCTTGCACTTGACCTTGTTGAACTTCATGAGGTTGGCATGGGCCCACCGCTCCAGCCTGTCTGGGTCCCTCTGGATGGCATCCCTCCCCTAAGGGATTAAGACCCTTAGTGAGGTCTCTGGGCTCTGCTGCAGTTTTAGCCATATACCCAAATACAAGCGGTAACTTCAGCTCACAGTGGAATAAAGTACAATTTATAGTAAGTACACGTACGAGACCTGCCCAGACATATCTGAGACTATCAACTGTACCTGCCCTGGACGTGAGCTGTAAAATGCATCCTCAGCTCTTTGTAGAAGCTAAGGTTTCCGCAAACCTTCCAATCTCAATTTGGCTTGCAAAGAGCATCTGGTCTCCTGCAACACTTGTTTTACGTATCCATCACAACTGCAGAATTTCAGAGGGTTCCTTGGAAGTCGTTCACGAGCTCCGCTCAGACAACTCAAACTCCTTCCCGTACGGTGGAACATATTTCTTAGATGTCAGCACCATGGAATTAAGGTTAGATAAAGAGATCATTAATAAACCTTGGAGAAGCATAACTCATCTGTGGAAATTGTAACGACAACTCCAAATGATAAAATACAAAACAACTCTTCGTCTCTCCATCACCCTGCAGGTTTTCACCAGCAGGGATGATGGGTTCAGTTGAAAAGGCAAAGTCTTAACTTCCCTAATGGTTTCTTGTAAAACCTTTCCGTTGCAAGATAAGATTATTATGGACTTGCTTATTAATTAGGCAGGCATTTTTTGCAGCCCTGAACAAATTTTCACAGAGAGGAAAGAAGCTTTTTATGCCATTCTGTTAATCCTGCAGAAAAATCGTCCCACCTGTCCCTATCCAACACGTGTGCCCCAGCCATTAGACTGAAATAGCAACTAATTACATCAAAAATCAACTGCTAATTATGCCAAAAGATAACATTTCACCTAAAGAAGTCTGCAGCTCCCCTGGGAAAAAAAAAAAAAAAAAGCTCTTTTGCTCCCATCAGCAGCATCTTGCAGAGAAGGCTGTTGGATTCTTAATCCCCAAATCAACAACAAATCTTAATCTGCACACTAACGGGGCAGGGGGCGATGCACAGCGATAGCCATGGAAATGAGAAGTCCTACACCTTAGGAGGAAGCTCTGGCTAAAAGCGAGGGCACATCCTATCACCCACTGCCTTCTAATTTAGCAGTGCTCTAAACGATCTCGTAGACGACGGCTCCTTCTCCAACCTCTCTCGCCTTTGTGAGCCAGAGAGGGGCTGAACGAGATCTCCACTTAATGGGTCCCTTTCCACTGATTAGGAGCAGGGTCGGTGGAAAATGGAGCAGATGTCATTAGACTCCATTACAGAGCACAGCTCATCTTCTGGCTGCCGGCGTCATGTTTATTCGTTAATAATGGGTAAGCTTTCCAGGGCCGATGCTTCTTGCAGATGAAGGGGGGAGGCTTTTTTTTACTGAATACACAGCACTAAATGACAGAGGACAGGTCGTAAACTTCCCGTACCTTCAGGATTATGCCAAACAGGGGAAAGTCGGATGCGCTACGGGTTGGGTTCCTTAGCAAGAAACTTTCTGCAGCTGCCCAGGATGGGGACGACGCGAGCACCCATGCTGCAAAGGCCCTTAGCCATGCTGCAGCCATCAAACCTCATCCGTGACACTCCTCCCGATACTGGGAAGGGATCTCAGTGCAACCCATCGATTAAAAGGCAGCCCTGTGACATGGGCTCACAAAAAAGCTCAGCAGCCAAGTGTCCAAGTTCTTCTATTGCCTTCTTAACTCCAAAACAGCTACTTTCTTAACTACAAAACCACTCCTACTCGGAAGCGGACATCGTGAACCTAACCAAGCAACGCAAGCAAAGGGCTTTGGTGCTCTTAATCTCTCCCACTCTCCTCCTGCAGCAAAAGACAGTTGGGGCTTTTGGTCCATTATGATAGAAGCGAAGTTTATTAAACGTTTCAGGGACTGCCCTGTGCCCCCAGGTGGCTGAGGGATGCAGAGAGGAGCTCTGTGGGCTTCTCTGTACCAAACTGCTTACAGGGGGGTTGGAACTCGATGATCTTCAAGGTCCCTTCCAACCTAAACCATTCTACGATTCTGTGATTTCCAGGGACCCTGACACACCAGTCCTTCCAATCTGGTGTTGTTACTCTTGTCTGGAAAGAAATATAGTTAATGCAGACAGTGATTATCATTAAGTATCCACAAAATGTCACACTCTCTTAAGGCACAGTGGAAACCAAAAACGTTTGGGTTTGTGTCGATGTGTTAACGAAATGAAATAAACATTGTGTTAGGGACAGTAAAAGACTGCACGTCAAATCAAACTATTTCAATTTGAATATTTCACTATACAGACCCCGAGCTTCCTAAATTTCATTTCAGTTCTACTATAGTGTTATTTCTTTTCAGTTAGGCAAACGAATAAAATCCATTAGTCCCTTGGCTCTGCAAAGACAAACCTGTGTCAAAATAGATTTGATGTTCTGAAACCTGGTACACGTTGCTCCAGCGTGGGGCATGACTCCAAAAAGCGCTCTCTGCTTGTTGCGCGGCATTAAGAGATTAATGTCATGAAGTCTGAGAGAGCGGAAGCCTCCCTTAGGTGAAGACAGAGGAACCTTCAATCCATCCCTTCTTTCACCCAGCACAGCAAAGATTAATTAGATAATCACAGAAACACAGAATGGGTTGGAAGGGACCTTTAAAGGCCATCTAGTCCAAGCCCCCCACCATGAACAGGGACATCTCCAACTCCATCAGGTTGCTCAGAGCCCAGTCCAACCTGACCTGGAAAGTTTCAAGGGATGGGGCATCGACCACCTCTCTGGGCAACCTGGGCCAGCGTCTCACCACCCTCAGCGTAAAACAATTTCTTCCTTATATCTAGTCTGAATCTCCCCTCTTTTAGCTTAAAACCATCACCCCATATCCTATCGCAACAGGCCCTGCCAAAAAGTTTGCCCCCCATTATCACTATCTGATCACTAAAATATTAACAACGGATCATGATTTCAACGTATTTTTACCTTTCTAGAGCTCCTCTGCGCATTTGTATTACATACATGCCTCATCAAAATGTTTGATTTTATTCCTTTCCTTTTCAAATTTTTAAAACACTCTTTTCTACTTCCTTTGCCTGAATCGCGATACGCTCCAAGATAAACAAAACCTCAGTATCTGGGCGCAAATGCAGAATAACCCAGCGATCCATCAAAAAAAAGCTCATCAGTGGCAACAAAGCCAGAACGAAGATATATGGAAATGACAAAGTTTTATCTACATCCTCTTAGAAGTTTTTCAGGGGGAAGGGGACTACAGGGAAAGACAAAATGGTCTGAATCCCGGCTCCAATTGAGTTTCCTGTCTCCTTTGTGTGGTTTCAGATATGAGCAGAAATGAAAGAAGTGAAAGAAATATCGCCGAGTATCCCCCTGTTGTTATTCTTCCCACTAAGACTGCTGCAACTCCATTATCCCAAGAATTTCTGTGCAGATCCAGCGCTCAGAGGCCTCTCTCCATCCTTGCTTTAAAATCCTGACTCTAAACTTCCTCTGAGAAAAAGAAGGACTTAAACTGGAACTCCATTTCTTTGGTCCATCACTACACTTACGCCATATGTTATAGGTACAATTTTAATCAGCACGAGAAGTTTAAGCAGAGGGATCATTTTTTTACACAATTGAAAAATTAACAGCAAATTGGGGGGAAAAAAAAAGTGGTGTACTTCATTTTGTCTTAATATTCCATGTGAGTTAGCCAAGCTGGGAGTAATAGGCAATTTATTTCCTGCAGTATTGAAGGGACATGTGTTAATCATATGCATATTACTCTCCCTTTTCATATCGATATTATTCTACCCTTCATATCACATAATTGCTCTTAGTACCATAACAATTGCCCATACCCTAAACACCACTTTTAACATTTCTAAGGAATTTTTCTTACTCAAACAAAGCAGCATATGGATGTTTTGAGAATGCAGCTCCGAATCTCTATTTCTTCATCCCAGCAGGATGATTAAGGAATCCGTTACACCACTCTCCTTACCAAATACCGCTGACCCGAAAGCTCTGGAGCCACGCTCTTGCTTCCGTTTGCCATCTGCACGGCACGTTAGTGGCCGCATCCCTGCCTCGGGGACGGCAGCGGGGCTGGCTGCCCCACCGCAGAGAGGACAACAAGGTCCCCGAGCCATTTACGACCCATCACATTTTTGAGGGAAACTGCTCCGGCGTTTCCCTGCCCTCTGCAGCCTGGATCACTTTTCTGGACTCTTTGGCAGGACACCCCTTTTTCCTCAGCTCTAATTAATCCCAATTCACTTTCCTGGCAGCAATTGCATGAAACGAGGTGGCAGATAATGGCAAACACTGGTAACTAACTGACGGTAACCACCCAAATATCTTGAAAGAAAAAGCATGGAGGAGAGATAAGATGTCATCCCAAAGTTAAAACACTTGTTAGTATTTTTTCCAAGGGCACATAGTGATAGGACGAGGGGTAACAGCTTCAAACTGGAAGAGGGGAGATTTAGATGAGATATTAGGAAGAATTTTTTCCCTGTGCGGGCGGTGAGCCCCTGGCGTAGGCTGCCCCGAGAAGCTGTGGCTGCCCCATCCCTGGAGGTGTTCAAGGCCAGGTTGGACGGGGCTTGGAGCAACCTGGGCTGGGGGGAGGTGTCCCTGCCCAGGGCAGGGGGGCTGGAACTTGACGGTCTTCAGGGTCGCTTCCAACCCAAACCATTCTAT
>VZSZ01012048.1:741045-753459 GCA_013398815.1 Ibidorhyncha struthersii
TGATCATCAACACCACCGGGAAATTCAGGGCAATCCTACAGAAACACCTCCCCGGAATATTGTCCCAGCTCCCATCAAACCGCAATCCGTTAAAGTCCTCAGCCTGAGGGTATCTTCATAGAAAGAAAATTTGAAACGTATTTGTAACTACTTTCCTCCCTCCACTCCACCTTTTCCCTCTTGGGTCTCTATCAGCATTTCTTTTTTTTTAATTTAACTGAAAAAAAGGGGAGTATTTTCACAGATTAGAAGGTGTCACAGGGGTGGCTCATGGACGCTCATTGATTTCAGTCTGAATACAAGTTTCGCACCACTTTGCCGTGTCAGGCCTCAGGGGAACAATTGAAAGAATGAATTCATATTTATTGGGGGTTTTAAGGCCTGTTAGGTTTTCTTTCTGTCAGCCACAATGGTGTCTATTTAACTAAGATGAATTATAAACGTATGAAAAGAAAATACTGATTGCAGCAGAGAAAGCGCAGAGATATATCACAAACAGCTTCATCTCAAGAGCACATGTGGCATGTGTGTTACTCCATCAAAAATGCAATCAGGAGCACAAGAAAGATATTTATGGCTGGGCTGCAAAAAGCCGTATGCTTAAAGCATGCCATAATAGGAAGACAAAGCTATAAAGGATATTGTAATAATCAAGGCCGGCTATACTTTTCTTGCCTTGCATCCTTGTCAATACTTCAATTCTTTTTTGTTTTTTAAAAGGGCAATTTTCAGGGAGAAAAAAAAAATCTTCCGCGGGAGGACTCCACCTCATCTGGAATAGTTTTTCAAACCGAAGCAGAGTGTCTTACGTCTCCATAAAATAAAAATAGAGGTTTTCTTACAAATCTCATCATCACAGCCTCAAAGCATGAGTGCACTTTACTATTTTCTCCCAAATTTCTAAATAAAATGTAGACAACGGGGAGAAGAAAAGTTAAAATAACTCCAAGCTTTCATTAGCCTTTCCTTGATAGGAGCATCCGCAGCCACTGCTGAACACTTACTCCTTCAAAAATCCTGTTGACGTTAACTAAAGCTCGTTAATGCTGAGGAATCCGAGTCAGGGAGGCCTCCGGGACGCTTTTCTGTATCTCCTCTGTACGCTCTTAAACGCTGAGCGTGCAAAATTACCATAGGGGAAACTTGGTTTTCTAAAATTATTCCATATTAAACTGAGCTGAGCAACAAATAATCTGAGTTGCTGGAGCTGGTGGATCCCTTCAAGGTTGTTTAAAGGAGTTCCTCCGAGATTTCTGTGATAATGATAATTTAGGTCATTTGTTTCCACGCATTGGCATATGTTCTCCTTCCGTTACTTGACTGCAGTCAGATTCACCTAATGAGCCACAATCAGAGACAATATTTGTTCAACATCCCAAGATTCATTCGGAAAATGATAACATAATAAAAATAAACGCATCCAGTTCTACCAAAGCTTCAACTAAACCATTATTTTACTACTGACCAGACTGTATCACTTCTCTTGGGCTAATTTACTGCATTCCAACAGTACGCCTGCAGCAAAAGTTGAGGCATTACTTAACGTGGGTGAAGAAGGAATTTGCAATTCTGTATTTTTTTGTCATCCAGGCTCTTCTGAAGAAGTTCCGGGAATGGTCTTCAGCCCAACCTCGGCACCGTCTGCACGTATTCCAACCAATTATTCCCCCTCGCCAGCGCACACAAAATGCAACGGCGGCAGTTTGACTGTTCGCTCGCACAACTGATACGGGGAAAAATACTTTCTGAAGTCAAAAAGCGTTACCCTCATTTTGCCTTAGGAAGGAGCCCTTATAGCGATGCTAAATAGTCCGTAAAAGTCCTCGTCGTCGCCCGGCGCAGATGCTGGCTGAGCCCGGAGGCGGCGGGGAGTTGCAAAACCCTGCTCGCGCCAGGCAGGGAACGACAGCGGAATGAAGGATTTCCCAGGGCATGAAACCCAAAATCAATCAGCTGAATTCAAATGCCTCTTTGGGCCTTGCATGCCATATAACCCCGCGTTCCCCCGGGGAGACGCCGTTGTGCTACGCTCGCTCCTCATCAAACTACGAGGGAAACAAACGACTTCGGATTTGTGCCTGTGGCAGCACCATCAGGACCGGCCGGGTTTATGAGTCGGCCCTTTTGAGGGCGGCACGGGACATCAGGGCAGCCCCCTCCCTCTCTCCCCTTCATTCCCCTGGCCTGATTTGACCAAGTTACTCGTATTAGGGGTTCTAATATTCACAGACCTTCCTTTGACCCTTCCCTTTGCCCTGCCCTCCAAAGGGTAGGGCATTGCTCCGCCATCCCTGTCCACCCACACCGTCCCCTTCCCCGCCGCTGTCCCCACCACGCTTTGGGAGAGCCGAACCCCCGTGGTCCTGCCAGTCCCCAACCCCACGGCCCAACCCGAAGGGCGTTCATTTCCATGGTGGCCCTGCAGCTTGGCAGTTCCAGCTACCTCACTCGATATTTGATGGCTGGACAGAAATTACGGAGAAATTTAGGATTACACTTTGACTCCATCACGGGACGCCCTTGCCCCATTTCGGCAGGTTTCGGTGCTTCAGGTGGAAGACAGCTCTGGGTACAGGCTTGTTCAACACAATTGGCACAGTGCTGGAAACACACATTTCCACTGCTAAAACCTGATTTTTTTTTTACTGGACTCAGCAGAAGTTAATGTAAATAATTGCCTGTGTTAGTACAAATTAAGGACTCGTGCTCTGGCAACGTGCTGACTTCGACGCGCTCTAACGTGTGGGTTCGCTGAGCTCCCGGAGGCACAGCCCGTTTTAATCATGTTTCCCAACATCTGAGGGACTTTGCATAGAAGCTCAGTGTCCTGAGCAGTTCAAGGGGGTGTTTGTGCGTGGGATGTTGGGATAAAACTCATATTGCTTTTAGCTGATCATAATTTGTCTTTCGGTTTGGCCCACAGCTCAAAGACAGCCATCAAATATTTTTAGTACCGTCGTAAAGAGTGGTCAGGAGTTCAAATTCAAGAGCACGAAGAATTCTTTGATAGATATACAAGATGCCACATAAATATATGATCCCGGGTTCAGGAACAAATAAATCACGGGGAAAAAACAATTTCATGTTACCTAATATTTTAGAGGAAAAAACAATTTTTTTTAACCTTACTCTCAGGGGGTTAACAAACATATTTCGACATAATATCAAACATAAAGAAAGATGCATAAAACATAAGATTAGAAGGCTCTGAGAAAAGCCGGATCTTTCATTTAGTTCTTTTATCTCATCACTCAGTAATCTGAAGCGAAGAAACGCTGTTGGCACTGTTTAGCAACAATTCATCAATCTTTTCTCAGTGAAAGTCAAGTGCTCCTTACTCCAATCCCCGATTTTGGAGAGCCTCCTTTCTTGCTTTGACTTTTAACTTGGGCTCCTCGCGGCTTTTTTTTTTGTTTGCCGAGCAGCGTGGCAGGTTGGGGTCGCGGCGGAGGCGGTAGATTAACCAGTCCCGCTGAGCAGGGAAACTGCTATTGCCAATCCTCGGCGAGAGAATTAGTAAATGCCCTCATTAAAGCATCTTTGGGAGCTGGATAATGTTTCATATATTTCAGAAAGACCCATTTTACACTGGAAACCAACAGAAATCCCACTGCCCCTTTATGCAGGCAAAACATTTACCTAAGTGAATAGAGCAGGTTCAGACGGCAGCCAAAATCTGGAATAATGCCACTGAATCACATTAAGGAAACTTGGGATTTTCTGTTCCGACAGATTGGAGTTTCACCCGGCGAATGGGGGACTGAGGCCGTTTAATTCTCACGTGCAGAGATCCCCCAACGTAAAAGGAAGGTCTCCCCAGGGTAGCTTACGCCATGCCACGTTGCAGGGATACGGGGAAGCAAGCGCTGTGCCCAGAGGGTTTTTCTAAACACCGGCTTATGTATCATTAATAGCAAACAGACCATGAACTTTGATTTTAATATAACACTACTTAGTTGTAGCATTTGCCATTTAATGAATGCTGAAAGCAATAATAGGCTAAAATCTGGGTAAGGGCTTTTTTATAGCACAGGCTATTACCGCTGCATCCGACGGGTCCGTCTCCGCATTACGGCTTAGCTTTCGCAAAGGGCAATGGCACGAATAAATGCCTCTCGCGCCGTGGCCGCGTTCCCTCTTCCCCTCACCCCAACCAAAGGACGTGCTGAGTTCTACTCACGCACCTTTGATCAACTCTGCCCAACTGGCCTTTTACCCAGCACAAACTATTTCATGGCTACGGTTCACGGTGCCCATCTCATCTGCAGGCAGAATTTGGAACCCCTCCTTCACCGGCGGCATCCTGATGAAGGTCTCCGAATCATTACCGCCTGCTGAACTCATTAGATGGAGAGGAAAGAGAGGGCGGGCTGGGATTTATGAACCACCTCCTCATCTTGTGGCGTCAAAAAATAAATTCTGGGTTTTTTTCTTTGACACATCCTGAAATTTTGTTCCTTATTAAACATGAACTCGCCTCCAAGGTTGAAAACTCAGGCAGGTTTCTTTTTATGGTTTTAAGACAAAGGAAGGAGAAGCGGAACAAAACCAAGACAAAAATACCCTCTTCGAAAGAAACTTAACTTCCTTGATGAATGAAGTGAAGAGTCAGTGAAGAGCAGACGCAAAAAAGACGCTGCTAGCAGAAGACATCAGATGGGTCTGCTGAGGAAAAATAAGATGGCAATGGGGATAACTGGTTTAGGAGACCTCCGACTATTAGTGAGGCACAAGCAGTTTTAAACCAGTGAGGATTTAACTGCTTTTAAGAAAAAAAAAAANTCAGCCAAGAAGGAAGGATGCAATTTAGCAAAAGCCACTGCCGCAACGAGCTTCCATACGGATGGACGGATAGCCGTTCTCCTTGTCCCGAATGGGTTGGTGGCATTTCCACAGGGCTCCCACCCCCACCTTTCTTCTGGTAAGAACCTCTGATCTTTCAAAGAACCGTCTTTGGAGAAATCCTCCTCCTGTGGACACAACCCTCGTTTCCAAACTCCCGGGACAAGGCACTGCCACCCCACGATTCACTGGGAAAGTCCCAAAAAATGAAACAGCAGAGTTCAGGCTGTTTCCGAAGCCAACAAGCAAAGCAAAGCTAAACGCGGCTAATAGACTCCTGAACTGTCCTTTAGAAACGAACAGCAGAACAGGCAGTAATTTCTCCCTATAAGAACCTCTTGGTGGTTCCTATCAGGAAACATCTATTTTAAAACACTTTGAAGGTGTTTTCTGGGCTTCACGTGTCGCCTGAATGAAGGGCCCACTTCTTTTAGAGTAATTCATACGAACACTTTTTGGAGCTATGAGAAAAACAAAATTCCTACCCAAAGTTAACCGCACCCAGAGCATCCTCCACCAGGACCGCAGGACACCGAGGGCATCCGCGTCCCCCCGCCTGCGCCGTCACAGCGCTCACAGATCACCGCAACGCTCATGCAAACGCACAAAAATGTCCTACCCAAATGTCATCTATGCCCTGTAATATTCTTGGTGAGTTCAGCTTTGGGATTTTCAGTGCAAGTCCCGTAATAAATCTTGCCACGCTTCCGCGGTTTCCTTATGACAGTGTCGCGCACAGATCTGCTTCATGTATTACCACTGTTTCGTGCAATCCAAATATACTCTTAGAGCAGCAGTGCTACTATAAACACAGGTATCAGCAAATTCATTCCGCATTATGACTGCCATAAATCTATCAGGACTTGTCAGCCGCAGAAGGGCCTGAATTGTCCGTAAAACGACAGTGCTTAAAGCTCAGAAATCTCAGTAACATCAAAACAAAACCAAAAGCGCGCCGCTAAATGTCGCAGGTCGGAAACAGCCCCATTTTTAAAGGAAAACTACACCACCAGCAAAACCAACGTAACACTTCCCTTTCTCTGCAGCGAGAGGCAGGTGGCAGATGGACTCCGCCGTTAAAGGTCAGCGCTATAACTGACAGCCCCGCTCAGGGGGCTGCTCACCCCAGCCCATCACCTGCCCGTGAATCTCATGGAATCACGGAACGGTCGGGGTTGGAAGGGACCTCCGGAGATCATCCAGTCCAACCCCCCTGCCAGAGCAGGTTGCACAGGACGGCGCCCAGGAGGGTTTGGAATGTCTCCGGAGTGGGAGACTCCCCCACCTCTCTGGGCAGCCTGTGCCAGTGCTCTGCCACCCGCACAGGAAAGAAGTCCCTCCTCAGGTGTAGATGGGACTTCCTATGGCCAAGTTTGTGCCCGTTCCCTCTTGTCCTGTCACTGGGCACCACTGAATGAAGACTGGCCCCATCCCCCTGGCACCCTCCCTTTAAGAATTTAGAAGCTTTGATAAGATCCCCCCTCAGTCTTCTCTTCTCCAGACTAAAATCTAAAGATCTCCCCCCCCCTTTGGATTCTCCCACCTCAAAGAGCTTCTCCGCACATCCCATGGGTTCACAATATCTACCTAGAGCGTCTAATTCATCACGTCTGATATTTTAGGCTTTCACTTCTTCAGGATTTTAAGGACACATGGCAGGAACACAGGAAAAACACGAGACTGCGAGCAGGATGCCAAAAGCTCTCTCCTTAAATCATTCAGGAGCACAAGTCCTGTTAGCGACCACCTCCTAACGTCTCCTTTGCTTTCAGATGCTCCACCCAAGGCCACACATCATATTCGTCATCGATACGAAACAATCTCTCGGCCTTCCCTTCAGGCAAACCCGATTGAGCAAGGGTTATGGTTTCAGAAATGATCTCTTTTCTGCGTTTTATATCAAAAACGTTTGTTTCGAGGGGTTTACGTATTGCAGTCTGCACTTGATTGCGGTGGATCACTGAATAGTGCAGATTGGCCCCATGCAAAGAGATCCGGTGAGCAAAGCAGGGCTGCAATAATGCACCAAAGCAATAAAGTTGGGCTTCAGAGGTGCAGAAGGATCTCTTTCCAGCCCTCGGCACAATCCAAACCAGCAGCTGCTTCAGCTCCGTCCGCGGGAGGAATTCTCGAGGATCCTGCTGATTAAAGCCAGGAGCTGAAATAGAGGATGGGCGTTTCGGGACGGCTGCATTCATTTTGCATGAAGCAAAGGTGCGATTGCATCTCATTTGACTGCACAATGGAACAGGAGGCAAAGCAAAAAAGCAGCAAGCGTAAGGAATAGAAAAGCCCCGGATTAGTTTCCTTTAACAAGGTAATCCTGATGGAAAAAAGCAGCGCGCTTTAATCATCTGGGCCGCGCGCTACATCTTCTACCGAAAAGAAATGATTTCTTGTCAGACCTAAATGGTCATGTTTCACTGAAGGAAGTTGAGTCTCGCTGGGGGACGTAACGAGACGAGAAGGAAGAACATTATTGCCTGGGACAGCCGAAGCTGAATTGGATATCACAGCACAAAGGCACCTGAAAAACACACAATGGGGAAAAAAATCTGCGCTGACAGGTAGGGAGGAGTAGATTAGATGACCGGAATACCCTCTTTATCTCGACTCTTTATTATTCTACGAACCTGTTTGATTCTCAGGAACAGTTCAAATTCCTGCCCCAACAAAGGCTGGGTTTAGCCTGGCAAAGAAAAAGGCAAGCCTCTGATTTTTATTATCCCTGTAACTCCTTTTGACAGAGCTCCTCAGGTGGTGAAGCGAACAGCGTATCGAAAGGCGCGAGAGAAAGGGTGGGCTGGGGCCAGGATGGTAATGAGAGGTGGGGAAACGGAGTAGCTCTTCCATCTCGCACGGAGACAGTAACGCTCAATTTAGGTAATGTGTCTACAGTAACCCAAATAATCCGGATCGTAGGGAATGGCGAGTATCAATCTCAGCAGCAGCTAGAAAGCAAGCATCGCCCAAGAGGAGGCAGCCAGCAAAGCGGATTGCTATCATTACCGTGATGAATTGGAAATTCTGCACAACGCTACAGGTGCAGGACGGGGAAAAATTCGCTGGTCTGCACAATCACAAGAGCTTCAGAGGCACCGCGGCGCTGCCTCATCGTAAAGCTGCCCCAGACTGTTCCGCGACCCTACCCAAGGGGGCCGCAGGAGCAAGGGAAAGGGAGACAACAGAGATTCCCTGTTTTCTTTACCACCTATTAAAAAAACAGCAGAGAAACGAAACAAATCTTTCCACCGCTGGGAGTGTGATGAATGCTCCTTGCAGAGTACAGCCTCACGAAGCAGAGAGGGGTTTTTTCCAACTTAGACGGAGGCAGGCATGGATAGAGGCAGCTTAAGGAGGGAGCATCCGAAGGATCCACTATAGAAAAGCAATTGGTCGGTCGGCAGAGACGACTTCGGGAGCAGCAGTTTTCTAAGTGGGAAGGGTAAGCAGGTCAGCAGATTACAGAAAAGACTTAAAAAGCATCAACGTTGCTACTTGACACTAAGATGACAACGGTAAGGGGTGGAAGAAGTCAGAGAGGCCTTCTTCGGAGCTCAGCTAGGAGAGGAGTGGGTGGGATGAGCTGGATCTGTCTACCAAACAGCGGGAAAACTAATAACAGTTGCAGAGGCAAAGCTAACCGGGGACGGGAGGGAAGGGGTAACACAGCATCTTCGCAAAGCCTGGGAAAGTTTGGAGGAAAAAGTTTAAAGCTGGCCAGCTGCTATTAGTAACAACTAGTGGTTGCGGTAGATTTGCACCTTTACAGACACATACGATCCGCGGTTCTGGTCGCACCACCTCTCGGAGTGCTTATATTAATAAACTTCATCTTACCAAAACTGGTAAGACATTCGATGAAGCTCCCAGTTGGGAAGAACCGAAGGATTTGAAGCCTCAAATAAGCCCATTGCGGATGTGCTGCTGTCTGGGTCTGGAAGAGATGAGGCATTTTACTTTTTTCTTCTTTTTCAAGTTGGAAGATAAAACTAGATGAGAACAAAAATGACAGAAGACTTCACGGAGAATTGAGGAACCCCATTTCTATTGCTCTTCATGCACTCCACCAAAGGCACAGTTAATTCTGGTGGCACAAGAGACAACCGACGACACCACCACCTCTGCAGCCCCGTGCTTTCACCTGGGCCAAATCCTGCCATATATGGCAAAATAAGAAAGACCAATTTTATAAATGCCACTATAGGGCACTTAGATAACAGAAAATAGATCAAATTTTTTTTGAAAAAAAAGCTTTTTAGGTTTTTTTTTTTTTGGTTAGGATTTCAACTTCAAAGAAGAACATGTGCATTAGATTAACAAGGTACACCAAGCACCCGGGGGGGGTGCTCATACATAAAGGAATCAGAGTCTATGGGGTACAGTGCCATTGTACTTTTGCACCCCGTGGGCATCTCCAGGCTGGATCGGGGCAGTGAATCCATTACTGAAGGAACATTAAGAGGAAGCACGGAGGACGTGGAAGATAAGCAGTGGTCAATGGAAATTTCAAGAGAGGTACAAGGATCAGCTAACGGGAGAAGCGATGTTTTCAAAGCCTGGACAGCAATGGAAAAGGTATCCTGTCAGGGAGAGAAAGATAAAAGCGGTAAACAGGGCAGCAAAAGTGAACCGCAGATAAAATAGGGAAGAGAGGAAACCAACAAAGGCAGATCTGACATTTCCAATGCTCTGCTGAAATGCATTTAAGTTGGGGGATGTCAAAGGCTGAGAGTATATTTCCTCCTGCAAAGCTTAAAAGGACCACACCATGGGAGTTTGGAAACCAAAGTCTCTGCCACCTTCATAAGTTTTGCCAAGTAAAAGATCCATCCAGTTATTTGAGATATTCAGATATACGCTTGCCTCTGGCAAAATGCATCAGACGGAGAGCAAATCCGGCCAGGTAGGAGAGCCCAAGGCTCTTCTGTCTCCTTTGTACGCTCATATTTCATATGAAAATGCATTTAAATAGGGTACTGATGTCATGGGCACTCCAGAAAACCCTCTCAGTGTCTGGAAATAAAAGGATCATAAATATAATTAAAAAAAAAAAAAGAAAAACAAAGAAGCTAGACAAGGATAAGGCAAAGTACTACAAGAACTGCTAAGTGCAACAAGGATCAAATCAGATGTGCCATGCGGAGACGACCCTCTTCATTCCAGTGCTCTCCTGCAGCACTCAGCCCTTCCTCGGCTGCACGATTTACACGAGGTGGTATCATGGTGGGACCTAAACCTGGCTCACCTCCCTCAGACAAGTGGATTCCCCACACTTTTAATCACACTGCTGCAGCTGGGCAGGAAAGGCAGGAGCAGCCACAGCTTTTGGATTGCTGCTGTTTCTAAATGAGACCTCTTCAAGATGACTTGGTGCAGCAGCCACAGGAGTAGATTTGCCCAATTCACAGAATCATAGAATGGGTTGGAAGGGACCGTGAAGATCATCAAGTTCCACCCCCCTGCCCTGGGCAGGGACACCTCCCCTCAGCTCAGGTTGCTCCAAGCCCCGTCCAACCTGGCCTTGGACACCTCCAGGGATGGGGCTGCCACAGCTTCTCGGGGCAACCTGCGGCAGGGGCTCACCACCCTCACAGGAAAGAATGTCTTCCTCATATCTCATCCAAATCTCCCCTGTTCCAGTTTGAAGCTGTTACACCTCATCCTATCACTGCATGCCCTTGTAAAAAGTAAAAGCTCTCCTGTAGGTCCCCTTTAGCGACTGAAAAGCCACAAAAGGTCTCCTCAAAGCCTTCTCTTCTCCAGGCTGAACACCCCCAACTCTCTCAGCCTGTCCTCACAGCAGAGGGGCTCCAGCCCTCGCAGCATCTTCGTGGCTCTCATCTGGACCTGCTCCAACAGGTCCATGTCTTCCCTATGTTGGAGGCTCCAGAGCTGGAGGCAGTACTCCAGGTGGGGTCTCCCCAGAGCAGAGCAGAGCAGAGGGGCAGAATCCCTCCCCTCGCCCTGCTGGCCACCCTTCTTCTGATGCAGCCCAGGATACAGTTGGCCTTGTGGGCTGCGATCACACATTGCAGGCTCCTGTTGAGCTTCTCATCCCCCAGCACCCCCAGGTCCTTCTCCTCAGGGCTGCTCTCCAGCCATTCCCCACCCAGCCTGGATTTGTGCACAGGATTGCCCCAACCCCTTGCACTTGGCCTTGTTGAACTTCATGAGGTTGACACGGGCCCACCTCTCCAGCCTGTCCAGGTCCCTCTGCATGGCATACTGCCCCTCCAGTGTGTCTACCTCACCACACAGAGGTCCCCGCCACCTCAGCAGCAGCAACACAGCACCAGGACAAGCTCAGAAGGCTCCTTTCCAGGATTTAGCAATCCCAGGACTAGCTCCTTCAAAGCCACCCCAGCTCTGGCACCACGCGCTGGCGTCGCTGCCTCATCTCTGCATGGACACAAACCACCGCAGCGGGGTATGACCCTCCTGGCATAACACACTCTCCTTTCCCTCTCGTGTGCCAGCTCTGCTTAGGACGAGAGCTGTCACTGTCAGACTGTCGTCGCCCTCACTGTAAGTGAGTAATGATGAACGACAGGATCTGGCAAACGGGAATGTAAAGGAAGCAAATGCACACATCCAGCAACCCCCCTCAAGCAATACCAGCTGTGAACACAGCCTTTTTGGCCATCCCAAGCTATTATTTGCTATGCTTCGAACGGATTTGAACTTTTCTGAGCCTAAAATCCACTGCGCAACCGTCCAACCACTTTGTGGTGCGGTCACCAATCGAGACCATAATGACTGCAGGTAGATGGCACAGCAGGTCATGTTTGGAGACCGCCGATTCAGACCTGAAAGGCTGAGAAAAAGAGAGACCAAAAAAAGTCATTGAAGACACCGAGTGGTCTTGGGAAAGATCAGAAAGGCTGTGGAGCAGCCGAGGGTCTGCGACTCACCCACGATAAACAGGAGGGGGGTAGAAGCTTTGGCATCAGGAATGAATTGAGATTCGTAATCCAAACTCCGAAGGAATCACTGTCTGTCTACTAGCCCCATTCTAATTAGATGATGTTCTTCCAAATAAAAAATAAAATCTGAAACAACGGCAGAGATTGTGCGCGGCTCTACGGACCCGGAGGGATAAGATACAACGAGGTTGAAGCTGAAAAGCATCTCTATGAGCCGCTGTGCAGCCAAGCGAGTCAGGACCAGTTTACTGGAAAGAAGGACACTCACAGCGCTTTGCAGGTGAATCTTGCAGTGATTGCTATCATCATCAAAGATGCAATGGAACTGATTAAAGTGGAGACATCTCCTAGAAAGAGTCTGCACAGAAGGATAACAATTAGCAATTTTCCTCAAACAGGCAAAGCGGCACTCACAGGATAAATTAGCGGCAGCAGTTTCACGTAGCAATTCAAGTACCACCGAGGCCAGAAAAGAGGCAGCAGCTCCTCAGTCGTATATTTATCAGGAAAAAAAATATATTACAGAGGAAGTGGATTATCTAGAGATGCCATTTCTCTCTTAGAGAAACACGCAATTGAAAAATGAAGATTTTTGAATATAAAGTATAAGATTTACTCAGCAGCTTTTGAAACTGTCTCCTGATTT
>VZSZ01012048.1:762506-816515 GCA_013398815.1 Ibidorhyncha struthersii
CCTTCTAACCTAAACCATTCTATGATTCTACGACTCTATGGATGCTCCATCCTGCTGTGCCAGCCCCCCCGGCTCCACCACCGCTGCTCTGCCGCCATCAGGAGGCAGCGGCAGCGATGGTGGAAGTTTTTCTTTCCTTCCAGATCGTCTTTCCATTCCAAAGTGCGGCAGACGCGCTGTTGGTCTCCTACTCTCTGCATTGTTCTGTCTTTCCAAATCACCATCAGGTTAGTTTGCTTTGCATATCATTTCCCCTCTTGGAGATCCCGAGACATCATCACAGGTAATGGATGCGATCCAAAGTGCCCGGCTGCCACCGGGATCGGGGAACGGCTGCCGCGTTGAGCTCAGACATTATCCAGCCATCAGACATTATAATTGGTAATATTCCGAAGCCGTATGCCTTTTTTTTTTTTTTTACAGCAGATGAGATGACATTTGGAATAAAAAAATAAAAAAAATAAAGACAGCTATGAGTCCAGATGGCTTGAAACCTACAACAAGGATGAAAAAAATGACAGAACTGTGGGGAAAGAAAGGAAGGAAAGGATGAAAGGAAAAAAAAAAAACAACGCAGACCTGGCTGCATAGATAGAGCACGGGGAGAAGGAAGCCTTTCATATTTAGCAAGCCAAGTACCATAAATCCAAGAACACCCTTTTGAAACACGCACATTTACACCCGTATTTGTAAGCTGCTGAGAGAAGTTGCAAAAACATTAATTTCATGGTGTGAGCATAGCCTCCGATCTCAAAAACAAGCCAACTGTTATCTTCGTCTCTATTGTGAGCACAAGATTGCGTTAGAGGGAAACACAACCCGGCGAAATGTCAAGAGCAATTAACTGCTGCATTTTTCACGCAACACAAAATGGGCAAATTTTATAGGGCTCCTATAATTAAAGTTAATAAAAATGAATATACAATTCCCCAAAGGACTGCAGGTGATGATACAAGTTTCGCTAACCTCACCACAGGCATGCCCTCCCCAGTTACCTGGCGCTCCATTAAAACATTGGAAAATGTCCTTTTGCCACATTTCTCACAGCTCTGAAGCTGAGTTTTTGAGCCACCCACGAAACTCTCGGCAGATTTCTCTTCGCAAAATCCACTTCAGTGACCCTTTATTAACTCAGTGATTGTGGCAACAAGCTGAGCACGCAGAGGAGTGACACAGAGCGGGGAAAGATGAAATGCTGAGTGGTGTGATAAGGTGCAAGACGAGGTTTTGGTGCGGGCTCCTGAGGACGGGCTGTTTGAAGGCAGACGATGCTTTGTTTGTCACCGAGGACTGACAGGAGCCCTCCGCTCCCGCCTGACCTCAGGCAGCTCATGTATTACTGCATGCTTCAATTTAATGACTTTAAAACATCCATAGAAAGCTAAAGAAGAAGAACCATTGGCAAGTGGTGAATTTACCAAAAAATGTGGGCAGTCGGGAAACAATTTGTGTTTCCTACTGCATTTACAGGAGAAAATGCAAAGAAAGACGACAAACAGAAAGAAGGTGGTGTCAAGGCTTCTGCCTTCCTCACTCTGCTTCCTCTCCTCCTGCTCAGGGAAATGTCATCATTTTTCGGCTCTATTTTGGGTGCTTCTGGCAATGCCAGACATCCTGCAAAGTAATACTCATTGACCCCAAGTGCAGGACTATAATTTCTCATCACGCAGGCGAGTACCCTCCTCTTCCAAAATACTCAAACAACTGAAGTGGAGAAGCTCTGTGGGAAAAGCCACGAAGCCCCTCAAGTCCCAGAGGATTTGGGACACTTCCAGATGGGGGGGGGGACCGGCCCCATCCCCTCAGTCTCCACCACAACCACGCAGCCCGCGGCGCAGGCTGTCAGATGAGAAGGACTGTCCCTCTCCCCATCTCCTCCGTGAGTCATTCCTGCAGTCCTTCATCTCTCAGAAAGGCTGAGAGCGTAATACACTGGTGTGGGTTGAGCAGAGAATTTCTTTTGACGTTAATTGAATTTTTCAGATGTTAATTTTAATCAGGAAAGGGGGAAAAAAAAAAAAAAAGATACATTTTAAATCTGGTGTGATCCAATCCCCTTTTTCTTCCCATTTCAGCTGCTGAACCAGGGCAGTTGGGATGCAAACGCTTCCCCACCGGAGAAGGCCCTGCGGATTCTGCTCAGAGCGAGATCCCACTACGGCAGGAGAGAGGACAGTGCCTATTAACCCAGGATATCTTTCCAATTTTCATCTCCTATTCTGCTAGTATTTTTAGAAAGCACTTACATCTGTGTGATTTTTTGATGAAATACCTCCTGCAGCGCTGCCGGCTCCTCGGGAACACCTGCAAGAGGGAAAGCCAGAGCCAGAGCAGCGACCAGAGCTGGGCAGAGACGCGATCTCCACGTGGGCTTGTCCACCGTGCATCCTGCAGAAAAGCTGGCTGTGCGATGGGAAACCTGAGCATTCAAGACCGTGTACGCTGTTGTTTTGTGTGCAAAGACATAGTTTTACTTTAAATGGACAGAGCAGAGAAATGCCCAAATTTCGGTACACTTCCACCTCCAGAATAACCTCATAGGGTCGCTCTCAGCTTTGCTCAAAGAAGCTTTGTGGGAGCTTCCCACTCTGTAGGAGTTCTTTCCTTATCCAGTTCCCCTTTCCTGATTCTTCTTCACAACTCAGACCCAAAGCCATGGGTTTGTGACACCCCACAACCTCCCCGTCAGCCCAGGCAGCCAAGAGCTGGCCAACCGGAAAGCTCTAGGGCTCCCAACAGGAGGAGGACAACATCAGAAGGACATTGACTTGTTGGAGCGGGGCCAGAGGAGGCCACAAAGACGCTGCGAGGGCTGGAGCCCCTCTGCTGGGAGGACAGGCTGGGAGAGTTGGGGGGGTTCAGCCTGGAGAAGAGAAGGCTCCGGGGAGACCTCAGAGCCCCTTCCAGTGCCTAAAGGGGCTCCAGGAGAGCTGGGGAGGGACTCCTGGTCAGGGAGGGGAGCCACAGGATGAGGGGGAAAGGTTTTAAACTTAAAGAGGGGAGATTTAGATGAGATATTAGGAAGAAATTCTTTCCTGTGAGGGCGGTGAGACACTGGCCCAGGTTGCCCAGAGAGGTGGTAGATAGCCCATCCCTGGAGGTGTTCAAGGCCAGGTTGGACGGGGCTTGGAGCAACCTGGGCTGGGGGGAGGTGTCCCTGCCCAGGGCAGGGGGGTTGGAATGAGATGGTCTTTAAGGGTGCTTCCAAACCCAACCATTCTATGATTCTATGAAAACCAAAGCCACGCTGGCTACCTACAGATGAGTCTTCATCCCCGGTCTCCTCGGGTCAGCAGAGGGAGAAATGCTTCTCAGCAGACAATCCTCCAGGTAAGAACTTCATTAAAAAAGGCAGAGAGAGCACAAACAAATCTCTTTCTTGGTGAACCTTGATTGTTCCTTCTTACGATGCAGTCCACACAAGCGGCTCCATATGCAGCACACCATCAAACGGCATCTGTCCCGGAACCGCTCGGAAGCGGAGTACAGAGTGCCACATGGTGTTCCGAGCCTGCTCGGGCATATTTTAACAGCAGGGGACACGGGTAAGCTAGAGCGCACCGCAATGTCTCTTATCAATTCCTTTTTTCTTTTTCTTTTTTTTCTTGCCTTTTGGTTTTTTTCTTTGATGTTGTTTAAAAAAAGCCAAACTGCAATATCAAACAGAGCAGACCTTTCAAAAGGTTTTGATAACAGCAGCCTGCTGAGTCCTTTTTAAATGCAATTATTTTATGTGGGACTAATTCAGAGATAAAAGTCAGCTCTGTGAATAGAGCTTAAATCCATTCCTTGCAAAACAGGCCCTTGAATTACTCCTGTTTTGAATAAAGTGCTTGATACAACACGTTCACTGGATAACAGCAGTGAAACGACCCCTCGTGAATCCCACTGCCATGTTTCGAAGCCCACATCGTCACCAAGGGAAAAAAAAAATAAAAGCCCGTAATGGCTTAACCTGGCTTGTGGTGGGGTAAAACAGAGGGAAGACGGGGGGGGTCTGCCCGGCCGCTCAGCCGTGGGGCTGCTCGATGGAGCAGCTCCTGCTCTCCGGGGGTCCGGGCAGCGCAAGGGGTCTGTGACCACCGACTGCATTCCCATTTAGGGCTTAAATTGAGCTGCTATTCACAAGGACAGAGCGCGGCCGTTTCTCATGCTTCGCTCGGAAAACCAGTATAAATGGCCCACTTACGAGAGCGCTTGTTATGTACGAGCGCTCGTACGTTTGAGGATGTACCAACACTTCTTAATTTATTCTTCAGCTACAGTTGAAATCCTCTTCTGGCAGGCAGGTTTTCCGTGTAAAACCTAGTTTGTACCAATTTCTGGGCACCTTGCCACCGACGCTAGATTATACACAAACAAGCATGCGCGCGCACACATAATCAGCGCCTGCAATCACGTATTTAATCAGGAATGGATTAGGCAACCTTTACAAAGTTCAAGCTGCCGACTGAAATAAAGAACCACCCCACTGAAGAAAAAAAAAAAAAAGGTGTTACAAATGGTTTAATGGACTTGGCATTAGGGATGCAAACTCGCTTGTTTGCCCAAATGGTACTTTCAAACCCTTTTTTCAGCTGTTTCTTTTAGAAGCAATCAACCCTGCTTTACACCAGCTTGTGTTTCAGTGCTAATAATATCCGTCTACAGTGTTTTAATTAAAGGAATCACAGAATGGTGGGGGTTGGAAGCGACCTCTGGAGCTCGTCCAGTGCCACCCCCTGCCAGAGCAGGGGCACAGGTTGCACAGGACGGCATCCAGGCGGGTTTGGAATGTCTCCGGAGTGGGAGACTCCCCCACCTCTCTGGGCAGCCTGTGCCAGTGCTCTGCCACCCGCACAGGAAAGAAGTCCCTCCTCAGGTTTAGATGGAACTTCCTATGGTCAAGTTTGTGCCCGTTCCCTCTTGTCCTGTCACTGGGCACCACTGAAAAAAAGACTGGTCCCATCCCCCCAGCACCCTCCCTTGAAGTATTTAGAAGCATCGATAAGGTCCCCTCCCCTCAGTCTTCTCCAGACTAAAAAGCCCCAAGTCCTTCAAACTTTCCTCATCAGAGAGATGCTCCAGTCCCCTCATCATCTCTGTAGCCCTTTGCTGGACCCTCTCCAGCAGTTCCCTGTCCTTCTTGAACCGGGGAGCCCACAACTGGACACAGTGCTCCAGATGTGGCCTCCCCAGGGCAGAGTAGAAGGGGAAGATGACCCCCCCTCAACCTGCTGGCCACACTCCTTTTGATGCACCCCAGGATGCCATTGGCCTTCTTGGCCACCAGGGCACACTGCTGGCTCATGGGCATCCTGTTGTCCCCCAGGACTCCCAGGTCCCTTTGCACAGAGCTGCTCTCCAGGAGGTCGGCCCCTAACCTGTACTTCATCAGTAGAGTACTTCATCAGAAGGAAGAACCTCCTGTAAAGAAATCGCATGACTATTTTAACAGCGTATTCAGTAGCGTCTTGCTGGCTGAGAGAGCCCGGGGGATTTCGCAAGGCTGGCGGACAGGAACACCTACCAGGTTCGGCATTACTACCTGCCCCTACCCAAACTACCTGCTGGTGGCCGGGCACGCACGTGTCCACAGAACGATAAGTTCTGGTAGATAACAAGCCATAATAAATTCCCAGGCATCAGAAGGGTAAAGCCAACACATGGGAACTGAATTGCCATCGTCTGTGAAGTACTTCAGCAGAGCATTTTAATTAAAATAAACAATTTAATTATAGCTAAATTAGAACAATAATAAATTAGTTTCTTGTGGTTTTGGCAAAAGCTACTTAAGAGTTTTGATCTATTTTCCTTTCTTCTCAGGTAAACATCTTAATCCTTCACTGGTGTAAATGTAAGATATACTCCTCTACATTGATCTTCAACTGCAAAGAAACATCATTCACGGTTCAGTATTTTTGTTTGTTATAATTTTAGTTTTGCCATAGCAAAGCTTTCCTCTCCTCCCGGAGCAGACAAGCTCTCCCAGAGCCAGGACGTCTGCCCACCGCAGCGGTCACAAGCCCTTGCACGGCAAGGCTCCATCACTCGGAGGGACCTGCGCTAACAGAAGTCCCTCCGACTCACATCAAACGACCTGAGATCTAGACGAAGCTGACCAAGCCAAGACAACCTTCGTACACCCCAGCACCCACAAAGGTTATGCAAATGATGGTAGAGGTGACAACCCACCCAGTCCCCTACCACCTGCTTATGGACGCGCCACCATCCATGAATTGGTCTAAACCTTTTTTTCCCCACAGACATCACCTGCCTCTGCGCCAACCCCGGCAGCTATGACCCCAAACTCCTTCCCTGCTGCACAAAGAAGTGCTTCTTTATCTCTATTTTTAACTCACACTCACTTTTAATTTCTTCTCCCCGTCATACAAACCAGCGAGGCCCCAAATACTGGACCAAAAATGAGGAACAACAGATCACACCAAACCCAAATTTACCAGGTCACAAGGGTGATCTGACCCCACGGCGCTTCCCTGGGGCTCGTATCAACCACGTCGGACTCTCCTCCTGCATTAGGGGACTTCACCTCCCACCCTTTCCCCACTCAAAACTCGCCACCGCCTGCAGTGGGAACAGCCAACAGGTGAGGAACGGGGAAACGTGCCCTGCATGCAATATTTAATCCCATGCCTTAGACACAACCTGAAAAGGACACAGGTTTACCGTTTATAGGGAAATCACTGAAAAGCTGTAGCATTTTGGTTGCCTCATCAAGTAAGATTTAAAATTGAAAAAAAGCATAAGTTGGTTCATTTTGTTCTAAAAACCAGCCCTGGTATTCTTTAGCTGTTTTCCAGCTCTGCAGGCTTTCCAGACACTGACTGCTAATGGATTCCAGCAAGTCCTTCCCGTTGAGTGAATGATTATTATTCACATGGTGCGGTGAGGGAAGTCGTCAAGGCTAAACACTTCAATCTCTAGTCTCGAAAAGTTGGATAAACTCAGGAGCGCCGAGGGCTGGCAGCTCCTCTAGAGGAGCTTCTTCCACAGCTGAAGTGGGAACCACGCTGCCCTTCGCAGCCTGGCGTTGCCGGACTGTGTGATTTGGGGAAACAAAACACGGTCGGAGCTTTGAGCATCCTGGTTGGACCGAAAAACAGCCTGGAACAATTCTGCAATGCCCAGAGCTAAATGAATCCAAATGGTGTCCCAAGCTCCCAGCAAGATTATGGGACATTGCTCTTCCTATCTGCCCGGGCACGGAGCAGGACAGAGCTGCTGACACTGCCCCACCACTGTAAAAAGACCAAAATAAATCGCTACTCACATCTGCTATCCATCTGCCTCCGTTGTTTTTTTTTTTTCCCCAGCCTTCAGATATATTTGGCATATTGTTCTGGTATCTGTAGCAGTTATTGTAAGAATGGGGCTATAATTTTTAAGACAGTCCCATTAATGAAACACTGGAAGAGAGACAAGTCAAAATAGAGAACATAAAATACCCAATAGCTAATTTACAATCTTTTATTTCTGGATCTTAGCTGCATTTGCTTCGTAACAAGAATATATTCTCTGCTCCTCTCTTTCCCCCATTTTCAATTTCCTGGGTTACTAAAGTTGAAAAATTCATTAATGAAAGCTCTTTGCATCCATAACTCAGGGCATAGAGCTTCTTTTCAAACCTGGCAATAAAGCGTCATTTATAGCTGGAAAGAGTTAGGGCTGGTTAGATCAAATACCAACCTAATCCCACTGAAAGAAACAATGTTGCAAAAGTAATTGCTTGTTAGTAATCACCCCCCAGCTGCAGCACCCTATACTGCTGCCTTTGAGGAGCGCAACGCAAAGTCAAAGGAAATGCGCTGATAGAAAGAAAAGACTCTGGAAAATCGGAGGAATCAATTTGTGCTTAAAAGGCGTAATCCAGCAAAGGAACCGGCAGGAAGAAAACTTGCCCACCACGTGATGTCGAAGGAACCCAACGCGCTTCGGACTTGGGTGAATCAACAATACAAAAAGAAACCACAATTTTGTTTTTCTTCGTTTTTAAAGATTCTATTCAAGACGGGGAAACTTATCGCTGACATGTAAACCGAGACCAAGATTTACTCCAGCGCTAGTTCGAAGGAAGATGCTTATCCCCAAAGGTAAAAGGGCCGAAGCTGCTACCAAGATGTAGCGGATACCTTCGCCTACTTCCCCAGCACGCAAACCTCGTCTGTGCCGCTTCTCGCTGGTGGCCGCAGGCACAGATAATCCAGCATTTCCAGACAGATTTTCTCTCTCTTCCAGTGCCAAATACAAAAAAGAACTAAAATTTCACCTCTGGTTGGTTTTTTTTTTTCATTTGATTTTTCCGGGCGTACATCGATAGATAGCACAAGGCATCGAGTGTAAATACCGTTCCCTACATCTATTTTGGCAGTTCGGATAATATAACCAACAACATTTTACTAGGGTTTATCGCCACTTAGAGCGGTTTTGCCTATCAACTGCCTTATTGAGTGATGGCAAGAGAAACAATTTTCTTAATAGAAGTGACCTTACACCTTGATTTTCTCCCTTCCTTTTGCTTCTGAAGTATCCGGATTAGACTAAATCCACCTCCCCGCTGATTTCAGTGGGACAGACAGCAAAAAGAGTGGCACGATGGTGCAATAATTACCATTTCAGCTTGTTTATACACACACACACATACACACACATATTTGCACGCTTTCTCCCCCCCTCCCCCCCCGAAGTCTTCTGGAGCAACCAACCAGCCTGGTCTATGTCTGGAAGGTCAGTTGCTTAATGATGCTTGCTTAATTGCAATTCATTACATTTCAGCGCTATGTAAATTATTACTCTCCTGCCTTAAATAGGATAAAAGGTCTTAGTAATCCTCCACATTTGCGTAAACAAAGTTGAGTTTTGCTATCTGGGGCTGCACCTCAGGTCTGTGTCTCCGTTCCCAGAGGGTTTGGGGAACAACCGCGTTCCCAACCCCTCAACTCGAGCATCTCGCCAGCCCTGTCCTTCCTCGAATACGCAGGACTTCTGTTCTTTGGGAAAATTACTATTTTTAGCTGATGAAACATGGTATAAATCACCATGTGGGTCAATGCTTGCTAATTACCCATGACTAAGTCCCAGTTTAATGTGTACTGACATAGAGATTTCCAAATAATAATGCCCTCTCCCTTGCTGCACTCCACAGTCATAAAATATACATTAAAGAGACCTCTTTTTCGGAGAGCAGGTGCTGAGACTCAGCACTGACAAAAAGGTGCTTCTGGGGTGTGAAATACGTTACTGAATTAGCAGCGAATGCATTAGTTAGGTCAGAGTTACGCTTTGAACGTCGAAGACGGGGGCCGCAGCCACGCCGACTCCCTCCTCACCCTTTCAGCCCACCTTCGGGGGACAAATTTCACTCATCGCCCGCAGAATACAATCCGGGCAGAGAAAGGGGCATGGAGAAAGCAGCGTGAAGCAGGATTAGAGTCATGGGAGGTCGGGAGGTTTGACGGAAACGGACTGCGAGGAAAGCAAGGCTTTCGACACCGTGTCCCACATCATCCTCGCAGGCAAGCTTAGGCAGTGTGGGTTAGATGAATGGACAGTGGGGTGGGTTGAAAGGTGTCTCGCAGATAGAGCTCAGAGGGTTGTGATCAGTGGCACAGAGTCTGGAGGTCAGTAACAAGTGGTGTTCCCCAGGGGTCGGTACTGGGTCCAGTCCTGTTCAATATATTCATCGATGATCTGGACGAAGGGATAGAGTGTACCATCAGCAAGTTTGCTGATGACACAAAACTGAGACGGCGGCTGACACGCCAGAAGGCTGTGCCAGCGTACAGCGTGACCTGGGCAGGATGGGGAGTTGGGCAGAGAGAAACCTTATGAAGTTCAACAAGGGCAAGTGGAGGGTCCTGCATCTGGGGAGGAATAACCCCAGGCATCGGTACAGGTTAGGGGGTGACCTCCTGGAGAGCAGCTCTGTGGAAAAGGACCTGGGAGTCCTGGTGGACAACAGGATGCCCATGAGCCAGCAGTGTGCCCTGATGGCCAAGAAGGCCAATGGCATCCTGGAGGGCATCAAGAAGAATGTGGCCATCAGGTGGAGGAAGGACATTCTCCCCTTCTACTCTGCCCTAGGGAGGCCACATCTGGAGCACTGTGTCCAGTTGTGGGCTCCCCAGTTCAAGAAGGACAGGGAACTGCTGGAGAGGGTCCAGCAAAGGGCTACAGAGATGATGAGGGGACTGGAGCATCTCTCTGATGAGGAAAGTTTGAGGGAGTTGGGGCTTTTTAGTCTGGAGAAGAGAAGACTGGGGGGAGATCTCATCAACGCTTCTAAATACTTCAAGGGAGGGTGCTGGGGGGATGGGACCAGTCTTTTTTTCAGTGGTGCCCAGTGACAGGACAAGAGGGAACGGGCACAAACTTGACCATAGGAAGTTCCATCTAAACCTGAGGAGGGACTTCTTTCCTGTGCGGGTGGCAGAGCACTGGCACAGGCTGCCCAGAGAGGTGGGGGAGTCTCCCACTCCGGAGACGTTCCAAACCCACCTAGAACCTGTGCAACCTGGTGGAGGTGACCCTGCTCTGGTAGGGGGTTGGACTGGATGATCTCCAGAGGGCCCTTCCAACCCTGACCATTCTGTGATTCTGTGAAAAATGAAGGTTATGTTGTACATACAGAGAAGGTGAAACTATCAGGCAGCGCGCAAGGGGAGACTGGTCCCCAAGGCCACTGTTGCAGCAAGTCAAGAGACCGAATCAATTCCCAACTCAATGGGCGACCCCTGGCATGTTTATTCTCTCCTCAATGTCATAAATTATCCTTTCATAAAATCCAATGCCCCCAAAACGCCATTTAAAAAAGAAACCCCAACTTTCAAGGCCACTAAATGAAAGCAACGCAATTGTCTATCACACCATCTAGAAACCCCAAGCAGTTAAAGCCAGGGAAATGAATAGTTAATGATATCATAAATCTTACGCTGCCACGTAAACATAAACACATTTTTTCTTGTCATGTCCGAAGAAATAAATGTTTTATCACACCTTAACTCTGCCACATTGAATTATTTCCCCATTATTATTACTATTTTAAGCAAGTATGTCTTTCCTCCAAAGAGGCTCTGTTAGGAACCAGTTAGCCAGTTACTTATTTGTGAATGGACAGTGCATCTTCAGCCAAGTCCTCCTGGGGAGATTTAGGCATGTCCAAATTCAGACTAAACAGAAATTTGTCTGACAGCAGTGACTAGAAGTCATAAGAGCAACTCCCTGGCCGCTTAGGAGGTGAGACGAGAGGGAACAACACAGGTCCGTGGATTGGCACTTCTCGACTGTGCCACAGAAGAAGAGGAGATGGCAACTTGTGCGCAAGGAAGGAGCTCTGGGGTTTCTCTCTTGTAATACCCCAAAGCGCTCAGCAGCAAAAAAATGCCTACGGACAAGCGTTTTGCCTGTGAAATTGGGGGAAAACCACATCTGTTTATTTCTTAGGATAAACCCAAAATAAGTGACTGTTTTTTTGGAGCTTTCCTGAATAGGAGCACCTCTCTCCTACAGCTGCCGCCCGTGTCCTGGAGATGAGTGGTACCCAAAGGACGGCACCCGGAGAAAGGATGCGTACAAACTACCAGCAGCCAGAAGGAAGACTGTAAGATCCCATTTCCCATGGTGGTGTAAAAAAAAAAGGGCCTGTCCAGGGAAGCAGGGGAAATAATAGCGGCTCCATTTCTGCCTGGAAAGGGGACGCTCCAGTCTTGGGGGAGCCCCGAGTTCCTAACTCACCTATGCGTTCAGGGCACGGCACGTGCAACTTTCTGAGGCTGCGCAGAGAAAATTTTACCACTTTTGTAAACGACTTTGAAATCTGAGTGAAAACTATTATTTAAGCGCAAAATATAATTACAGTGAAGATCAGCATGTAGAATGCTGCCGGGGAAAGGGGTGTGACATTACTCTTAATAATTAGGCAGAAAAACACAGAGGAAATGGATTATAAATAAAAAAGGAAAGAAAGAAAGAAAAAGCTAAATTAAGCTTAACTAGCAAAAAAACCCTTTCAAAGACCATTTGGTATTGTGTCTAAACCAGCAAAGTGGAGCCGATCTTAGCCACTAATTCAGCGTGCATCACCCTTTTCTCAATGCCTTTATCTGCAAATACGGGCTAATAATTGTTCGAATTTCTGATAGGCACAAGTAGCAATCTGACAGCTAGCTTTGATTTACTGTCACGTATACTTTGAGAATTTCCCTAAAGTACTCACAGTTCTTTGTGTGAAAGAATGGCTGCAGAAGTGCAAAGTATTATTATTAATTGTTATTATTTTGCAGAACGCTTCAAACGTGGTACAAAAAAAACCTTAGGGCTAGCAAACCAGTTCCCAGAAAAGCAAGCCTTTATGGCAAAATGGCATCAACTAATGAAGTCCCCCCCAAAAATGAAATAGTTGGATTGAGAGACAGCTTCATATGAAGGGGTGGACCACCAGAGTCAGTCAGATGAAGTCCATACCCTCCCAAGCATATCATATAGACGTCGCAAATCTTTACGTAGTGCATAAAGACAGTTATATATTAACTAGTATTATTATATATTAACTATATTGAGAACTTTGCAATACAAAGAGGCTCTGCAAAACCTTTTTATAAGGTAACCAAGCCAGATAGTTAAAATTATACAGGCAAGTCCCTCCAAGCTCCTTTTGTAGCACCACCAGGTGTCACTTGGGTGATTCTTTCCACGTACTGGGTACCAGCTTGGAACCAAAGGACCAGAGCAGGCACCTGGAGGCTTAAGGGTAACAACCTCAGTCTTGTAGGTCCAGGTAGTAAAATCCCGCAGCCTAATATCTTCCAGCTTCTGGGAGGTTTGCACAATGACCATCATGTTGTGAACAGTCCCTACTGCATCGCCGCAATTAATCCACTCCAAGCCTTTCCCTGCCTATAATCAGGTTAATTCCACCTATATTGAGACAGATAATTACTATTTAAGGGCTTTTTCTCCGCAGCTCCCTATAGGTTTTGAACACGTAGACTCTCTCCAATCCCCAGAATGTCCTATAGGCTGTGCAGACCAGGAGCACGTGTGCGCGCTCAGGACATCAGGAAAATGCCACCAAGGAGCATGTTTTCCTCCCTGGTAACGTTTCCCAGAAAAGCTGCAATTCTAGTAGACCCTCAAAAGAGATTTCAGCCCAGATTCTCTCAGCAGCAGCTCATCCACTTGGTCATTTGAGAGAAGATACGGGGCAGGGGAACTGTAGCAAACGCTCCCCAGGGCCTCTCACGGCACGAGTTCCTTTTCCAACAAAAGCCTTCCTCCCTTTTCTGGATGCTTTGCTCTTTCCCGAGGCTTCCAAGGACTACGTGAAGCCACACAAGGCTATAACTCACATGATGAAGTCCAACCCAGTTAGCTTGTGTGATATGAGGTTCCTTGACTACGCTGGCCTATTGATTAGTCTGTCTGAAAATGCTGCCTCATTTATTACGCTTTGATTTAAGCAGATAGAGCGCACCAGAAAGGTCACTCATTTTTATCCATTCCTAGTAAACAACACCCCCAATTCCATTACTACTATTTCCAAATCAATGCTGCTTTACTTTTCCCTTTGGAGCCTCTGGAGCATAGCTAGGATCGATGGCGCTTGTTCTGCCTTCGGTGTGCGAAACATTGCTCAGAGGGTGGTGCGGGAAAAGGCCGCTCCTCCGCTCGCTGCTACAGCAGAGACGCCACCTCCCATTTGCTTATGCAATCACAGGCAGCTGGCTAACGAACGCCATATCCAAATGCATTTGTCAGTGGTTCCATCCTTGGAATAGACTGAAATATTTGAAATATATGAATATTGAAATATTCATAAGGGTTTTTTTTTCCCCAAAAGCCTTAAAAACTAACAAAATCGAACCCTTTCCCATCCCAAAATGGACACTGCCAGGATCCATTTTTCCGAAACACATTCGATAACTACATTGGTGAAACACTCTCTGTTCACAGAAGACACAATTCCCAGTTTGAGCAAAATGAGAAGTTTGAAAATCGATCGCAATTCCGAAGCAACATATTGGAAGTAAATTTTCAGACTTTCTGACACAATTATCTTCCATCTCTACCTTTTTCATCTTTAAACCCAACCCAATGTTTGGCTCGCGGCAATAAAAGCCAACTGAGGCTGCCGACTGGGCTGCCCTTGGCTCTTGCAGGTGAGGATGAAGAAGGGAGATTATCTGCATCGCTGGCCTGTGCCGTTTGCTTGGATTACACTCTATTTTGATACACTATCTCCAATGTCATTGTCATTTTGAAGCCGGTAAAAAACCTCTCTGGGTTGTTCTTTAGTCCCTAAGCTGTATTTAAGAACCTTTTTTATGCCATTGCTGTGTTACACATTAGCTAATGCAGCATTTACTCCATGGTCAGATGGGACTGTTTTTTCAAACGGATTGCCACACGCATCTTGGGCTGGGGACGTTGCTTCCCTGCTTTTTCACCTGCTGTCTGTCCCTTCCCAGCTCTCACCTCGGCTCCAGCGATACAGCCCCAAGCGAAGCACTCCTGGGTAGACCTGTTACCTCCTGCCTACTGCTGCCACCACCGCAAGGGATGTGCAAATCCCCCCTTCCCTTCCTCAGCCGTTTATTAATTTACCTCTCGTTAAAAAAAACAGACTAACCACAGTTACCTACGCTGAGTCCGAGGGCTCTTTAACCTCCAGCCAAGAACTCTACGAAAGCCTCCCCCAAGCATTAAATGCAATAACTATCACACCTCGAACTCCCATCCCAGTTCACCTCTCACAATCCATTAGGTGCCACAGCTTTGCCGGCGGCCAGTGCCAAAACCCAGATTCCCTTCCTGCCAGGAGCGGGGGACCCAGCCGCCTCCCTCTCCCCAGCATCCTCCCAGTGCCTTTCAGCTCCGCATCGGCTTTTACTGGCCCTGTTTTTCCCTTCAACCCCTTTTTGTCCCAAACGTGAAGTGGGTGACACTCAGAGAAAAGTTGCTTCATTTAATATATGTTCCACTGGTGCTATACAAGTTACGGTGAAGTTTGGGGGACTTAATTATACATATAAGCCAATGTATGTTGGGAAGATAGCAGTCCAGCTATGCCAAACAGTAACTTCACATATATGTGCCTTCTAGGGATATTTGCTGGGAAGCTGGGAATTTTCTACGAAATGAGGCTTCTTTGTGAGCAGAGAAGGGAGAGGAGGTGCACAGGGCCGAGCCGTGGGCAACGGGATCAGTCCATGACGACAAAAGGCAACGAGAGACCAAATCTCCCTTCACCGTTGTTCGCGTAAACAGCATAAAAACGCAAAGAAAAAAAAAAAAAAAACTAGCTGCATTCCCACCCCAGGGCGAGCTGTAGCTTCAGGGCTCGTGGCCAGCAACCGAGGCAACGAGCAGCTCCCACTGATGCCAGCGCACACTCACACATCCACACACGGACACAGGCGCAGAGTATCTGAACTAATTGGCCGGCTCTGCTACTCCGTGCAGACAGCAGCTGCATGGGTAATGGTGTTACTATAATCAGATGTTATAAATCTCTCCATCGGTAACGACAGGAAGTATTTAGTCAGAATAAAATGTGCACTCTTCGCCTCTGACCCGCGCACGATTCCTGATCGCAGCACCAGCCCTTATTAAAACCGCAGCGCGGGAAACAAATGCAGATGTTGTGAGGCAGTGCGGTTTTGCTCCGTATGCTGCCGTGCCCTCTCGCTGCCACCACAAAATGCCTCGCAGGGCTGCTGCTGAATAATGCAACTACAGAGTCAAGTCACTGGAGAGGAAGAGCGAAAAGCAAGAGAAACGCCGGAGTTTTGGTGATGCTGTGACCGCAGGAGGAGAAGCCACAGGGAAGGAAGAAGCCAGACGGCTGTTCTCACCAGCAGAAAGTCAGGGGAAGATGTTCACCAGCCGTTGAGGGACTGCGTGGGCTGAGCCCGGGCACGGGGATGGGGCAGAATGGGATGGCCACGGCACTGGGGCTGTTTGCAAAGGCAGTGAGTGAAGAGCTGCTAAAAGAAGGCAGTGCTAAGGAATGTAGAGAGAAAAACAGGACAGTGTCAAAAGTGGAAAAGGTCACTCACATGAGACATGGTGATTCACCTCGCTTCATGGTGCCACTCCAACCAGGAGCTGCGTCACCCTCTGCTCCCCACCTCCAGCACCAAGGGGGAGCGGGCGCTGCCCACCTCTGCCCTGGGCTACAGTGGAGCCTGCACGCCCTCAATTTATGCATCGTCATTGGGTGTCCCAGCGTTCCCCAAAGCAGTTATATATCATAGAATCATAGAATGGTTTGGGTTGGAACGGACTTGAAGATCACCTTGTTCCAACCCCCCTGCCCTGGGCAGGGACACCTCCCCCCAGCCCAGGTTGCTCCAAGCCCCGTCCAACCTGGCCTGGAACACCTCCAGGGATGGAGCATCTACCACTTCTCTGGGGAACACAGGCCAGTGCCTCACCACCCTCACAGGAAAGAATTTCTTCCTCATATCTCATCTAAATCTCCCCTCTTCCAGTTTAAAATCATTTCCCCTCGTCCTATGGCTCCCCTCTCTGATCCAGAGTGCCTCCCCAGCTCTCCTGGAGCCCCTTTAGGGACTGGAAGGGGCTCTACGGTCTCCCCGGAGCCTTCTCTTCTCATTCTCTGGTAGCACACTTGATCCTGACAAAAAATACCAGTAAGGGATTCATAAAGCTGCGGATCCTTTCCTTCTTCATGTCTCTACTTCGCCGCGTCACACCTGCTTTTCCAAAACAGCTCTCTAAGACCATCCTAAATTGCTGGAAAAGAACGGGTGCATCTGAAGGAAGAGACTGCCGCGTTTGTTAGATACTTTACACAGCAAAATAGCAAACTGCTCAGAAACATCCATGGCAGACTACCATGGCATAACACTCAGGCCACAGTATGATGGCGAGATGCACGCCGACTCTCAGTGCTTATTGCCCTCCGGGTTTAGAGTTCCCCGTTCAATGCTATTTTTCTAAATCGATTTTACCACGAACTGCAGAGGAGTTTACCTCCTTTACGGGCAAAAAAAAACCCAACCAAGAAAGCAGCAGAAAATTTTAACCAGTGCAGCAGCCAGGCCTACGGTAGATGTGGAGGTGAGAAGCTGAAGTGCTGCTGTGGCTTTGATGTCTTCTCCACCAGGAACCACTAAAAGCATCGCTGGTCACCCCTGCAGCTAAGGAGCTGCATGATGTCTTCCAGCCCTTTACTAGCCTGACATGGCAATGAAGACTGTTGCTCTGGCAGAATTAGGGATGGAGGGATAGTGCAGTATGAATGCTGGGAGAGAGAACGGTCTCTTAAACACGAGTTGGTGAATTAATATCTAAAATGAGTGACAGAACTAAACAAACCAGGGACCAAACAACACGCTCCTCATGCTGCTCTCCACTACCTCCCACCCCCCTTCTCTAACGTGCACCTTGCCAAGTCAGCTGGAGTCACACCAGAAATAAACTCCGACACAACACAGAACAAACCAGACAGAGCAGGAACGCGGCCCCAGACATCACTGCAGGGTCAGGCTTGAACCTGGCAAGTGTTAGGGACAACTTTTCCATACAGACAGACCATCCCAGCTGCTAAATAATAGTTAGCTCGTGTTTAAATTAGCTATTTTGACATGCTTTGCCACGTGACGTGCTATTTCAGCTGCACTATGACATCAAAGTGGGAAAAGAACAGAAAATTTCCACCATTTGGGTACCACTGAAAAGTTTTCAGCTCAAAAACCCTCTACCGCATCGTGCAAAAGCACTTCCTCCCTACTGCAGTAGCCCGTATTCTGCTTTTGTTTAACTTCAAGTTCCATCACTTGTATTATCTTCTCCTCTCACCATTTGTTTCCCTGCAGGTTCGCTTTTCCTTTCGCTGGTTATTCTCTGTGCTGATACAGCACCTATTGTTATAAATCATTAAAGTTTGACTACACTGTTAATATTGGTATTCATGCGGAGTCGACACTTTAATAGCATCCACACGCAGAGATGCGGCATAGAGATTTCCTAATGGTTTGTGTTACCTTTGTTAACATGATTGCTCCTCATTTAACTACAAACCTTAAGACATTTGCCAGCGTGAAGCTCCTGTCATTAGGTGGAGCAATATCAATATTTCAGCGCAGTGAATTACATGCCCAAAGTTCAGGGAAATTAGCTAACAGCTACCCAAACTCTGCAATCCGTCATGACACACACACGGTAACCTGGGACCTCCGCTTCTGCCGCTTTACTGAATCCCTCCTAAAGGCTTATTTTTGCCACGGTGACAATAAAATGCTTCACACCGGTGGGGTTATTGGCTACTGCTTGCTGCACAGCTATTGTCTGTCTCCTGGATCATTTTCTTCTCCCCTGCTTTCCTCCAGCCACGTGTGACACAGCCTGTGCTTCGTCCTGATTTAACACGCAACATTTTTACACGGAGGATCGCTATTTCAAATATATGTGCTCATTAGCCTACCAACCAGTGCCATGCTCACCTCTCGCCATCCCAACAACAGAAGCAAAATCAGTACAAGGCTGACCCTGCTTGGGGTGGCCAAAACCAAAGAGGAAATGCCCAGATTTGGCCGTTCTTCCGCACACAAGGGATCTTTGCTCGAGCCTTGTTCAGGCAGTGCAGCCCCGGCTGAATAACCGCTCCAGGACGCAGCTCCCTTTTGTTAATAGTGGGATGGGACAGACACGGAAGGAAAAAAGCTCCTCCTTAAAATCTTGGCAATTCTACGATGTTAATTCTTATCTTCCAGCAATCTCACTACTTTGCAATGGCAGACACCACGCTGGATGTGTAGCACCGGACCGCAGACCTTAACGCATGAGGTCCCGCGTCCGTGCAAAGACAGCTACAGCAGCATATTACTTCAAAGTCTGCCATCATCTGCTTCAGTTTTAAAGGATCAAGGCAATAGATCATAGAATGATTTAGGTTGCAAAAGACGTTTAAGATCATCAAGTCCAACCATCAACCTAATGCTGCCAAAACCACCACTAAACCATGTCCCTCAGCACCACATCTACATGTCTTTTAAATACCTCCAGGGTTGGTGACTCCACCACTTCCCTGGGCAGCCTGTGCCAATGCTTGACAACCCTTTCAGTGGAGAAATTTTTCCTAATATCCATCCTAAACCCCCCTGGTGGAACTTGAAGCCATTTCCTCTTGTCCTATTGCCTGTTATTTGGCAGAAGAGATCGAACCCCCTCGCTACCCCCTCCTTTCAGGGAGCTGTAGAGGGTGATAAGGTCTCCCCTCAGCCTCCTTTTCTCCAGGCTGAACACCCCCAGTTCCCTCAGCCGCTCCTCATCAGACTTGTGCTCCAGACCCCTCACCAGCTCCGCCGCCCTTCTCTGGACACGCTCCAGCACCTCAATGTCTGTCTTGTCATGAGAAGCTTCAACAGATTCTCTCGTAGTGAGATTTTCAACAATTTCACATTAGGAAATGTTTCTACAACCCCGTTTATCTCATCACATGGGAAACTCTCTGGGCATCAGCCTGAAATCACCTGCATCCTACACCTTACTTTTAGCATTCCCAGCATTTCTGTCCTTTCCTCGTTGATTTTGAAACTCTTCAGACATCTTGCCCCCTTTATAAGTTGGGAAGCAACACACAGGAAAGCTGCGCTGGCTTCAGGAGATCCTCAACACAGCCAGAGAGCCCTCTCAAAGCCTGCACATTTCTACAGGACACCTAAAACACCCAAAAAGCTTTCCTGGATGATGCTGTTGCAATGAATTGGCGCGAGAAGCTCCCCCAAACTACAAATGCCATGCTTTGTCCCCAGTACGATCCTTTCTTCGCATGAGCCCAGTGGTAACCTCATTCCGCGATGGCTACAGGGCAGACATCTATCTTCCGCACTAACACAGCCTACCGGTGCATTTGCTCAAGATTGATTCTTCCACTGGGGGAATAACTTTCTTAATTTTTAATTTATTTATTTAGCCTTCACAGTTTTAGTAAAGAAGCTTCATCCCTGGGCTCAGAGAATATGGAGCAGGAGCGCGGCTGCTGCTCGTTATTCCTCTCGTGTCTCAGCAAACGTCTTCAGAAAGGTGCGCTTTGCTCACGGGACTTGACACTGCCTCTGTGCAGCAAGGAGAGGGGGGAATTCTTACCGGGATAAATGAAGGCGGTGAAGTTAAGTGATCTGCTTTTGGTGCAGGACACCATCAGCATCACGGTCATGATCAAAATGGAGAGGTTCCTCCGCTTCTGTTATGCACTTGGAGAGCACAGATGGGGATGGGCCGATGTCCCATGGGCTCCGCTGCACGGTCACATAAGCAGACGGATTTGCAAAGAGCCCACCGTGTCCTGCCCTGCTCTTTGGGGAAAACCTGGAGAAGAAAAGGACCTGGTGGACGTCGATCACCCTTCAAAATCTGTCCCCATGCAGGGCACTGTTTATAAACTGATCCAAAGTAATAACAGTAGAAAGCACAGAGTATGTGAGCAGGTTTTGAATGTGTCTTTTCCCTTTCTTTCCCTTGTTTAGTGTTTATTGCCTTCAGAATTCAGCTACCAAAAAAAAAATAAAAATGCATTCATCTTAGCCAGAAAAGAGAAACGTATTCTCCTCATAACATTTTGTTCTCAGAAGAAAATGAACTATATCTTGATTGTCAGGTAGCAATGAAGCTCAGAAGCTAAGACACAGAGGCAGCCAAAAAGGAGGAGGTTTCGCAGTTATCAGCAGCATCAGCTTCTGTCAGAGGGAATTTGATTTAAAAGAGAAAGTAATATTCAGATTTGGTTTACAGAAGCTGAACGTAACACAGACACGGCAAATAAAAGATCAAAACTTGCCACATACCTAATCCTGCCGCTGCTCAGGGTTTCTTCTGGAGCTTCCCATCCCAGCTACAGAAGGCTGGCTTTCAGCCACGTTCTTTCTAGGGTGCCTCCAGAAGCTACGTGGGGAATCTGGGGCTCTTAACTTCCCTCTGGACAGCCCAGCCTTACTGTAATAACGCTCCCAACTCAACCTTTGAGGTTTGGGCTTGGGAGCAATGGCTCCGTATTCTTTTAATCCAAGGTGAACATTGGGAAAGACTTAGGTTGGGAAGGACCTGTGGAGGTCCTTTGGTCCAACCCCTGCTCAGGGCATGGGTGAAGCCAGGCAGGGGATGCGGTCGGCTCACCGAGCACCACGATCACAGTCCAAGGAGTCTTCTGCATCTTCTGGTTGGAAGGACAACAGTGAAAATGAAAACAGTGTGAAGAGGCTGGATGGAGCAGGAAGGTCCAAAGCCTTGAAAAACCATCTCAGCAACAGCATGTGCCCTTCCAAAAGCGCCCGTGCTGTCCACGTTGCTGCCCATCATGTCCACGTTGTCACGCTCGCGTTGTCAGATCTAAGCCAGCGGAGCCCCACGAACACCTCCGACACTTTTTTTAACACGCACAGATCTTAAGTCGCAAAACCAACTTGTCTACATGAAAAAAAGCTTAACGGGGATGTTTCTCAAGCCTCTTATGGGCAAATTTGGCTTTTGGAATCACTGTTATATGGGGCTTTTTTTCACTGGCAAAGGTATTTCAAGCTCAACTTGTGTTTGTCACAGGGCTGTACATTACAATTACTTAAACATCTATTCTTTAAATATTAATGCTATCTGTGCAAATTAATCCCACCTTGTATTATGTTCTGAGGAGACATTTTATGTGCAAAATGTGCTTTTCACTCAAATTACAATAAAAAACAGAAGTAGAGGAATAGAAGATGGAAAAGCTCAATATAACCTGCATCTGTATGTATTTTTATTGTGAATTTAGATTAATTTTCCTCTGAGTCTTAAGGCACTTCACATTGATGTCATAAAGCAGCTAAGTCAAAATACCTGAAAGATTTAGATTTGGGGCCTTAATATAATACAGACATATCTCCCTTAGTTGGCAAATATCTTTCTGACCTTCATTAATGCCCATAAATATTTATTTTTTTTACTGCAGTGATTTAATCTCTCGGTACTCTGCAGAATCGTTAATGAATGGAGGCTGTGGGAGGGAGCCACCTCCACCAAAACGTGCTACTATCTCAGGCATCTCTTGAGGTGTCTGAAATACATCAGGAGATGCACTGATAGTATAAGCTGCCCTGATGCATGATATTATTTTCACCGGCAGGAAAAAGAAAGAATGAGAATCCAGTGACGTTGCTCTCAAATCTGGCGACGCATTGAACAACCATCTCTCCGGCGCTCGGCTTGTTTTGGTTCTTCTCCGAGCACGTGCTCGCAGACCGCAAAGAGGGAACGGCGTAACGGAGCCAGGCAGCCCGTTCGTTTGCAGCACAGGGTTGCTCCTCTGCGTTTTACAGATTTATTACTTGCATCGTGTTACCAGCAAGTGACCCTGGCCCACACAGGTCCCCACACGGAATGGGGACCCACCCCATTGCATGCAACCTCTGCATGGGTCTTCTACATGGGCTTTGAGGGATCAGTCCAGCTAATTTAGCAGGGAACCAAGTGGTGTCCTCTGATATTTGGCCACAAGTATTCAATCTCTTCTCAAGTTTTCAGCCGTTCTCCCCATGCACCACCTGAATTCCCACATCCACCTATGGATCAGAGGGAGTTACGTGCCCACCAACAGGCTGGTGAGCCACCAGGTTGATGCCCAGGAGGCAGATGGGTGGCACAGCACCAGGGAGGTGTACAGGTCCACACCCAACCATAGCTCTCTGTCCCACCACCACCAGACACCTTTGACAATTGCTTTGGCTGCGCTGTGAGCTCTTCAGCGAGGGGTGAGATGACATCTATCAACATGGATGTCCATCCCTTGTGACAGCCATGAGCCCCGCTAGTCACCAAGCTGTTCCAGTGCATAGCTGTGGCTTTGTGATGGCCACGGCTCTCTGCAGCACCTTCCCCATCCCACATCTCAGCTGCTTCAACACTGTCTGAGGTTTGAAGAAACACTGCTGAAAAGAAAGTCCAGCTTATGGACTCCACATACTAAAATACTATCTAAAAATAATTAGGGAGGCCTTCTGGCTTTTCAAATTAGTACCTTGGTTCCAGGGTCCTGGCAAAGGTTACAATGGCAAGCTGCGCTTTGTGATATTTTTATTGATCTCAGTATATTCCCTAATGCGAGGTTTATCATCAATTCTGTTCATTTAAGTCTGAGCACACAAAGCCTATTCAGTTCTAGGGCAGGAAAAAAGGGGGTTGAGAAAAGCCTTTAATTTCTCCTGTGTCCCGGAGAGAGTTTCAGCAGGAGAGGGAGAGAGACACTTTGTAGGAACACCAACTCCCAGGTTTGTTGGGCAGAGGAATCAAACCATGTCTCGTTTACTTCCACAAATAAGTTGGCCAAAGCAATGAAAGTAGAATAAATAGCACAAATGCATCACTAGTAACCTGCAGCAGACGATATATGAACATGACGGAGTATAACTCATTTATCATGCTCTTTAGTTAGTAGCGACCACGTACATTTCCATTTATCCACTGTTTAATTATGCACAGCAGCTCCTTTCCCATATATAGACATACCAAACGCAGTCATTCATCATTTCTATAGTTTATGTCTTATTCCATTTCGCTTCTCTCTTGTCTTTACTAGAGTTTAAACAGAGGCTTTTGTCCATGCATCCAACCCTTTCTCTTCTTTTTTTCCCTTACAAACAGGACCTCCCTCCCCCCCGCACCACATCCGCATCCTCCTCTCCATCCCCCAATCCCTACACATCCATCCCACATCTGGCTATCCCCACATCTGGCTGCTGCTGAAACCAGGGGGGAATTTTGCCGTGTGCTTCAGGGAGCAACAGGATGGGAATTGAATCGCTGAAGGAAAACAGGCGAGGGAGGAAGATTTCCCAAGGATTTTACCCTCAAGGAAGAGTCCTCAAGTCATCTGCCATGGTCTTACTTTTCCGGGCAAGGAAACCGGGAAGGCAAGAGCACGTCCCAGCACTCCCAGCATCCTCTGGCCAGCAAAGCAGGTCGCCTCTCCTCCCTGGGCATGCACCTACCCACTCCTCCAGCATTTTCTTTCCATTGTGCTCCCTCTCACTCCTCCTCCCCCACCATCTCGTTTTCTGTCTCTCTCTGTCCCACACCTCCCCCACATTCTTCTGGGTCTATTCTCCTCCCGATATATAACTCACATTAATGTCAATTGGAGTTATGCACGCGTACGAAGGGGAGAATGGACCTCTTGGAGCGGAGCTAATTAAGCTCTTCTTTAGAAGTCAGAGCCTGTAATCTCGCAGACATCAGTAGCCTGCTGTCAATCAAGGTGCATCCCGGGCTGCCAGCGATTCGTGCCTACCTGTTCGCTTCTGGTTTTCCGACAATTACTGATGGGCCGCCATGGGGGTGGGGAGGACAGCACCACGCTGGATTCTGCCTCAGCTCTAGCAAAGCTCTAGCAGCCCCCTTGAACGGACTCCGATTTTTGAAAATGCCTTGAATACACATATTGCCAGCTAAATTCTGACTCCAGACAAATCTGTGGAACTCCCCCAGTGCCAGCGTACTGCATATATCGATGGGAGCAATTTGCATTTAACTCTCTAGAAACTTTACCTCCTGCTAGCAGGCATCAAAAGGTGACATCGCCTTTGAAAAGCCATCTCAGTATAAGCAGGAAAGGCGCTACATCAAGGTGCTTGCTATTCAATTCAAGCTCAATTTATTTCTTCTCCGTTCCCCAACAGCCAGTCCAGCCTCCAAACCTCCCCACTAACGAGCTGCCATTGCCTCTACTCACGCTGAGCAAAGCCACCCTGGGCTGGAACACCAGTGGGACCCTTCCTCCTGCCACCACCCGTGGTACCTGAACCTTAGGCTGTTCTCCATCAGCGGCAAGCAAGCAGGCTGGGCACAGCCTGAGAGTCCGGGCATGGACAGTCCCTTTCAAGCACCTGGTAAAGTGTCAAGAGGCAGAGATGTTCAATGGAAAGTCCTCGCCCAGGCAGGCAGCCCCTCTCCCAGCCGCACACAGGTTCGCTCCCTAAGAGACGGCACAGCTTTCTCAGCATCTTCCTCCCGTCCCAGCTTACACAAGAGATCAGACAAGCTCGATTCAAGAAGGACAGGGAACTGCTGGAGAGGGTCCAGCAAAGGGTTGCAAAGTTGATTATTGGACTGGAGCACCGTTCTTCTGAGGAAAGGCTGAGGGACTTGGGGCTTTTTAGTCTGGAGAAGAGAAGGCTGAGGGGAGGGGACCTTATCGATGCTTCTAAATACTTCAAGGGAGGGTGCCAGGGGGATGGGAACAGTCTTTTTTTCAGTGGTGCCCAGTGACAGGACAAGAGGGAACGGGCACAAACTTGACCATAGGAAGTTCCATCTAAACCTGAGGAGGGACTTCTGTCCTGTGCGGGTGGCAGAGCACTGGCACAGGCTGCCCAGAGAGGTAGGGGAGTCTCCCACTCCGGAGACATTTCGAACCTGCCTGGACACCGTCCTGTGCAACCTGCTGGAGTTGACCCTGCTCTGGCAGGGGGGTTGGACTGGATGATCTCCACAGGGCCCTTCCAACCCCTGCCAGTCTGTGATTCTGTGATTCAGTTGTCCAGTAAGTCTGAACACCTCTGTAATTTCCAAACTGCCGGAAATAATGGATTTGCCATTTCTTTCCACGTAAGTATTTAATGACAGAACTTGAATCCAGAGAAATCCCTGTGAAATGTCTGGATTCACCTTCAGTTCATCTTGGAAAGGTGATTTATCAACCTGGCAAAGTGGACACCATCACCACTCTCCTTTTTGTCACCTTCTCTCCGCTGGCTGCAAGGCCCATACAGTTGTGCCTTCAGTTTTCCAACATTTATGTCCCAAATTCCCTCTCAGTTACACCATAAAACCAAAGCACAAGGCATGAACCACCCTGCACCAACACACACAGTCCAGCCACCACCAGCACCACAGAATCATACAATCATGGAATGATTTAGGTTGGAAGGGACCCTGAAGATCATCGCATTCCAATGTGCCGCAGGCAGGGACACCTCCCCCCGGCCCAGGTTGCTCCAAGCCCCGTCCAACCTGGCCTTGAACACCTCCAGGGATGGGGCAGCCACAGCTTCTCGGGGCAACCTGGGCCACTGCCTCACCACCCTCAGAGTGAAGAGGTTTTGCAGCTCCAGGCACCACCAACAAGTTTCTGGTCAGGAAACGGGGAAAACTGTGGCCGATGTGCCATGGGAGACTGGACTGAACAACCACACCAGCTTTTTCTAGCTTCATATTCAGTGAAACCTAACTAAAAAACTAAAACCACAAAAATTCAGCTGTAAAATCATTTAGTAACAAGCCGACAAGGAGATCACATTGAATACCAAGTGAGGGAACTATTTTAGAAGTTATAAAATATGCCTTTGGTGATTACCCCAAAGTAATCCAGAAGGAAATGCACTGTGGTTTGCAATGATCTGTAAATATTCTGTTTTCATTTGCACTTTTTACGGATAGAAGAACTTCAATATTTAAACCTCAGCTGCGAACAGAAAAGCATAAATATTATTTCAGATCCACACTCTGTTTAATACAACCTAAGGAAAGGTGAAGGTCTAAGTGAAGTCCCTGCGGCTTAGAATAGAAAGACGAGAATTTGAAACATGTGACTACCTCTTATACCAAGAAGCCCACTCCAGCTGTGAAAACACTGCTGCCCTCTTCCCTAAGGCTTTTACTGTGTTTCGTTCTTCTCCTTACAGGGAACAGCATCGCTGTCTAGCTTACTGTGATATTTTGCCGGATTCAGAATGGAAAATAACCTAATGGCCTAAATTCATCTGAGTGAAATCGGGAGAAAATCCACCGAGTTCAATTAACGGGTTCATTTTCACTGCCTCCAGATTTGTCACTTTGATTAAACTGCATGTTCAGTAGGCAGGTGGCTTCTGGGCACGGGTATATCAGATAATATATCAGTTATTTCCCCAAGTGTCGAACAAAGAAATCCAAAATACCAACAGAAATCTCCAACCCAGACTCACATTGCCCCCTCCCCAGTTGATTATAAGTCATATGAATTCTCGGTATGAGTCCAGAGTCCCCAAAACAGGTCCCAGAAAGAAACAAAGGGCTCTAGCGAGGAGGTGGCACGGGGACCTGGTGCCTGCAGAAGTGGGAGAGGGAGGGAAAGGTCCCCCCGTATCCTGAAGCATCTTGGAGAATTCAGTTCAAGTACAACACTACCGTTGGCCAGAAACTCCCTTTCCCTTCCAGAAATCTCCCTCTTTCGGCAAAAAGACTTGATGTTTCAGCTGTCACAACTCCTGAGGTGTAGGGTTCTGCCCACGGGGTGGGAATGGGGACGCAGGAAACCTCGCTGTGTCAGTCACCATCCATTTTATTTTATGGCCCAATTTACTACCAAATATCCGCTTTGTATCCAGTTTTCCACTTGACCACCTGAGTTGTACATGGGAGACGGATACTGGGAGCTCCCCAGATGCTCAGTCCCAGGGAAGGGTAGTTTCTGTCCCAGGGGATCCTGGAAAAGTCCCCTTTTCCCTCAGACTTGCAGGAGTAAACCAGAGCGTTGGCCAAGCTTGTCTCTGAGGGCTTCATGCACTTGTCAAGTTCTCAGCTAAAACTCTCCAGCCTCTTCACGAAATCTCACCTGCGTAGCCCCAAGCTACAGTCTCGAAAATAGCAAGTGTGACTGTGCTTTTTACATTTACAGTGACGCTGTGAAATTAATTTCATTAGGCAGGGCTTTGTTATCCCTAGACTCAAGACAACACAGAAGTGCTTGGCAAATAAATATGATTTCCTGACAACTGCCAGGATTTCATCTGCAGTTATTAACCAAAGAGACTTCATCAGTGTTACTCACTGAGGTTTATTTTGGGTTGTGGTGTTGTTTCTTTTTTTTAATTCGCTGCCTGATATTTTACAAAAGACATCTGGTACCCATTCCTGGGATCCTGTAATGATCTCAGACAGCCCAGAAAATGCTCAACAGCTAATTAAGTTCTGCTTTTAGATCAATCAAAAATCCTGCTATCCAGTACAGGTTTGTAGACACGTTCCTGCGTGGCCCTGACGCCGTCAGGGAGCAGAGCCGGGGCGCAGCCCCTTGCTGAGCACCCACAGGGGCTGTGGATGGACCCAGGCAGCATCTCTGGGGGTGCTGGGTCCCCTGGTCCCTGCAGGGACAGCGGAGACCCAGCAAACCCCCTCCCTGGTCACGCAGGGAGCCGTGGGCAGCTCTTCAGAGCAGGGAGAGGGAAACAGAGACCGTGTTCTGCTGCATTTCTGTCCCAGCCTCTCCCCAGCGGCAGGAGTGAGGATGCTCATCCGCTTCATTTATCAACGTCAGTTACACCTACAGGATTTAATACAGACATAACTAAACCAAAGCGTACACAATAGCTTTTACCTAATATTAATATCTGCTATTAGTATCTGTTGGAGAATATCTGTGATTGAATTTGTCTCTCTGTACATACCAGTGCAATCCTTCCTCTTTCTCTTCTTCAGCGGGAGCCAGACCCCCCCCAAATTACGACAGTAACTTCAAATTCATCAACCTGAAAGCTAAGTTGTTAGGGGTTTGGGGCTTTTCTTCTGCTAAATTTAAGGCTGTGTTGTCCTAAAAATGCAGGTCAGGAAATGAATTCCTGTGAGAGAGTAACACTGTGTAGGATACAAGAGCCTCATAGCCAGGATGAGTAATACCAAATATGTGAAATTATTTCGTCAATAATAAAAAAATCTTTATTATAGGATTAGATATAAAGTTAGAGCTCTGGCAGCAAAACCCTTCTACAGTTAATTCCACTCAGAAAAAATTGCATTAAAACTTTATTTAATTTTTTTAAGCCCAAGATATGGAGATCATCACTGAACACTTGTTCAGTTAATACAATGCTTGAAGATGAAATGACAGAAGCGCTCTAACTAATTAAGCTCTAAAATTTTGTAATATGAGCCAAATTCAAGTCCTCCATCATTTGCCTTTTTCATTACCACACATCTTGGGCTAAAAAAAATACTCTAGGTTTCTGGAAATATTTTTAAAATTCTTATAGCCTCTGGTTTTATTCTGACCTTTCTGCAGTAACTGACTGGGTTATACATTTATTCGCACAAATCAGACTTTGGTACCTATGTCCCTCTGATAGTACCCAGTCTCTAAAAATCTCCCCCAGGGTCTTCATCTATGTATCGATAACTCTAAACATGTAATTGCGTGTGTGTATGTATATGAGGGTTTATCTACACCTATTTATCTGTACCAGTATAGCTCTGAATCAAATATAAAGCTCCAAAAAGATACTTTAAACCAATCTGATCATAAATGCAGTCACCGAAGTGTCACGCAGGACCTGCCAGGCACTGACAAGTACCAGAGTGCTCATTCTGAGCATCACCATTCACACGCAAAGGCCGGTGACCATAGCTCAGGAGAAAACTGAAATACAAGGGGGAAAACAGTCCTTTCTGCCTTCCAGTCGTGGGGTGAAATCAGCTTTTTTAGGTAAGGGGACATTTTGTGGCCCAGCTCGAATGGGATGTGACTTCAGAAACCCTCCGGGGCTCAGAGAAGCCCCAGCTGTCGACCGGAGCAGTTTGTTAAGGTGGAAGATGCTCCAAGGGCCATGGATCCGGGGGGGAAGGCATTCCCCCAAACAGGCTGTCTGCGCTCCCCGTTATGGACCTGATGGTTCATCTCCGGCTCTCAACAAAGTCATTTACTGTTTTCCCACTGCAGAAATAGTTGCTGAGGTCATTTCACCAAACACAGGTCCCAGCTGGGACTTGCCAACTTCGCTGCTGGTTTTACTGCAGGGAAGGGAGTCGCGTGATTTTTCCAGGGCCAAATTCAAACTTCCTTCTGTCCTGTCCTCACACGAATCTTTTTATCTGAGACAAAGCAAAAGGGCCTGGATATACAGAGGAGGACAGAGGTACCCGAGAGAACCAAAAGCGCACCTCGGCTGGGCAGTAAATAGGCTTTCCCGCCTCGAGACCACACATTGGAAGGACAGAGGTTCAGCCATAACAAGCTGATGTATTATACAATTACTGCTAATAAAATCGGACCCAAAGATTCTTCATAAATCCTCTGGAAAGTACTTATGAAAATTTTAAGGGCCAAATCCTGCCGTTCGTGTCAGAAAACATGTCCCCTTGAAGCCACGTGAGCTGAGTGGCTGAGCCGTGCAGATCTCGGTCTCCACCGCCTGCAAACTAATGATTCCTGTCTGAATCTATCCCGGCTATTGATTTTCAGTCTCCGCACCCGCCTGTCCATCACTGCAATCAAGGTCCTGCTTAGGAGAGAGCAATTTATCGCTAAACTCTCATAAGACAAGCAGCACAAATTTAGGATCCTCATATACTCTCCCCACCACTCACTGAATTATACTGAATTGATTCAGATGGGTTTTCTTTTATCATTCGTAGCTTATTGTCATTTTGTCCTCCGTGATTTCCATGCTGCCCCATGACATAAAGCTCAAAGTCAAAAGATGTGCAGTGCTTGTTGCTAAAGCTAACAATCACCTGCGTTCTACAAGTTCCTTGTCCCTCTGATTTTTCCCTCCTCGGGAAGGTTGGTTTATAAACCAGCAGTGAGATTCAATCACCTACAAAGGGCCCCACGTATGCGCCACATTCACAGCGTCTACCAGGGTATAAACATTCCCTAATCCTTACCCATACGTACGACAGTAATTCATAGAGAGAACTGCATATCCTCTGCCTCAGCAATTATTCTCTGTTGGGTTCAGTTAAACAGCTTGCGAGATGTTTCGCCATGACCTTACGGTTCACCCAGCGCCACACCAGTGGACCTCCTGCTCCTCTGCTGCTAACGGATCATTAGTGATTCCTGGTGGGGTCCCTCTTCCCTCACCGACAGCTTAGGAGGCAGAAGAGAGTCTGCCAGGGAAATCTGGTCCATCTAATTTGGTCTCTGGCACACATCTGAATGTTGGTGCTTACTGAAGCGGTCAGCAGCTCGAAGCCCTTCAAGACCCCCCCCCCCCTCCCCGAGGCCAGCCTGTCTGCCTCAATCGTGGCACTAACTTGACAGAAAGGATTTTCCTCTGGAGATCTTTAAAGCAGCCTCATTTTCTCCAGTGACTCAAGAGGGAGCTTAGATGTTTGCTTTAGAAGGACAAGGACTACTGCCTCCAGCTCTGGGGCACCCAACATCAGAAGGACATGGACCTGGTGGAGCGGGGCCACAGGGGGCCCCGGAGATGCTGCGAGGGCTGGAGCCCCTCTGCTGGGAGGACAGGCTGGGAGAGTTGGGGGTGTTCAGCCTGGAGAAGAGAAGGCTGCAGGGAGACCTTCTTGCAGTCTTCCAGTACTTAAAAGGGACTTAAAAGAAAGATGGGTACAGTTTTTTTAGCAGGACCTGTTGTGATAGGATATGGGTTAATGGTTTTAAACCGAAAGAGAGGAGATTCAGACTAGATACAAGGAAGAAATTGTTGATGCTGAGGGCGGTGAGACACTGGCCCAAGCTGCACAGAGAGATAGGAGCTGCCCCATCCCTGGAGGTGTTCAAGGCCAGGTTGGCCGGGGCTCTGAGCAACCTGGTCTAGCTCACGGCAGGGGGGTTGGAACTAGATGACCTTCAAAGATCCCTTCCAACCCAAACCCTTCTGTGATTCTCTGGACACCTAGAATTTAGGAGCAGGTCAAGTGCCCGAGGGAGGCAATGCGCTCCGCTCTGTGGTCCCACAGCAGGTAGACACCACAAGCGAGGCTGGGTGACTCCGGGCCAGCATAACCTGTGTATAAGGACCGCGTACACAGAAAGAAATGACACTCACAAGAAAACCAAGGCCGTTCCCAGAAGTGCACAGGGCTGTCCTCATCCCTCCACATTCCCACAGGTGAAGGCAGCACTGCTTCCGAACTGGGGCTGAGTACTGGTGCGGGGGAACACCCAGAACCTGTTTCCTTAAAAAGTTTAGTGTCTTGTCTGTGTCATTAACTAAGGCATAACTTTGCAAGAGAGAGCAGCAAATGTCTGTGAGAAAAGTTAAGTGGGAATAATTACATGCACTTATTTATTATGCACTTGATTTACTGAAATATATTACCCAGCTTCAAGGACAACCCTTTTTTAAAACAGTAACAAAAATGAAAAAAAGGCAAAGCATTCCAGTAAACCAAGGGACAATGTTCAAAAGTCTCCTTAATCTTTCCAAGAACATAAAAACCTCCCAGAGACAAGCCCCATGGCTGCAACCTTCCCTTCCCAAAACAGCCCTCAGACCAAAAGAAGACCAACAGCTGGATCGAGAAATCCCCACAAACAAGGAATCTGTCCAGCTCAGATACGAAAAGCCCCTTCCAAAACCCGATCTTTTCCCATCCTTGGAAGCAAACCCAACGCAATTTCTCCTTGAGAAGTCCTAAGATCTGTTTTACGGCACAAGCCCAAGAGAGGCACACTGGTCCCTTTCCCCCGACTGACCCCTCTATCACACACTTTTCACTTCTGACCCATCAATAAACAGGGAACTTTCCGGACGCTATTCCTGTAAGTGGGAAAATATTTTTTACGTTTCAAAAGAGCGCAGGTAAATCAGGGTAATAACAGGATTTATGCTGCAGTAAAGCACTGAAAAGCTTCCCAGCTTCCCACAAGAGCACAAATAATTCAGCCTCTGGGCTGGCCCGGCAGTGACGGTAGGAATATGATGCTCGTGGTCCTCAGTAAAAGGCACACCCGCCCATGCTTGATAAATGCCCACACACTTGACGCTGTATTTCTTTCAAAGATTTGGGGCTGGATTCAGTTCTGGGATAAGCCATGCTAGCCAAGATAGCCTCCCACGACCCAGGGAGGACAGGAGGGTGCGCAGCCAGCGCTCTGGTGGGACAAATCCCCTTCAGTGACACCGACCCACAAAGAGTTTTCTGCCTCTGGTATTGTGTGCAGTACCACACACAACATCCACCATCTCACCTCTGCTCCAGAGGCGCATCCCTCCACGCATCCCTACAGCACATCCTTCCCTACCTCTAATGACCAGTGACAACACCGCTAGAAAAGGTATCCTGATTTTCATTTGCAAAATCTACTGCTCCTCTAGAAATCCTTTCCCTGTATGGACAAACAGGACATAAATGTCCATGAGTCCCGGCTTTTAATTAACCTAAACAGCACAAAGGACCGATCGTTAATTCACACCCCACCATCCCCACTCTCCTACGGAACTGCTCATTCCTGGTAGTCATACGCCAAACTTCTGGTTGTTTAGTTTGTTATTTAGGCATCAGACATTTGTATGAGCATCCATCAAACATTCGATCTCTGAACTCGGAGTCACAGCACAGCCCTGAGCTCATCTATCACGGCAGCCCAGCACGCAGCCGGTTGAAGATTCAAAACAGGTCTCTTAAAAAACATCATGTTTTGGCTTCTTGCGGAGGATGATTAATTTTTAGAACAAAATTTGCATAAAATCTTTCCAATCTATTTGCAATTACCAGAAATTGAAACAAGCGACAAACAGCTTTGAGCACGTGTTTTCAGCTGGGTGTTAACCAGAAAAACCTCCAACTAATTGAAACCCAAAGTTTCAAGTAAGAAAGTTGAATTATGACTTTAAAGTACTCAAAAGCTCAGTTTTAAACTGGAAGATGGGAGATTTAGATGAGATATTAGGAAGAAATTCTTTCCCGTGAGGGTGGTGAGGCACTGGCCCGGGTTGCCCAGAGAAGCTGTGGCTGCCCCATCCCTGGAGGTGTTCAAGGCCAGGTTGGATGGGGCTTGGAGCAACCTGGGTTGGTGGGAGGTGCCCCCCCAGGGCAGGGGGTTGGAACTGGATGGTCTTCAAGGTCCCTTCCAACCTAAACCATTCTAGGATTGAGACCTATTAGAGATGTGCAAATAATTGCCTTTTGGGTCAGTGAATGGTAACACAAACATTAGGGTGACAAAGATGTTTTTGCACAAAAAGGGGAAAAAAACAGTGAAATACGCAGACAACGCATTTTTTCCAGCTGAAACTATTCACAAGTTTTCCTTCAGTTTGACCTGAAGGTGTATGTGTATGTGCTCTAATGAGTGGAAATAGAAGGGTGCAAGGGACCGTATTTAAGAATGGGGTAATTACAGTTTCAGTGTAACACGCGGACCTGTTCCCTGATTTTTCTGTGCGATGCACATCTGCACATTCACACCCATTTCCACCCTGTTAACACAAGGGTATCCTTCCCTCCTCATTCACACAGTGCTCCCCTAACCTGCCTGGCCACTCCACGCATTCCCAGTTCATAGGCAGTGTCCTCCTGCTTTGCAATTTGCCTTGTTTCTCACCATTTCATCTCACTTCTCACTTCACTCCCTATAAATTGGTTCTTTCATGTTAAAAATTACTGCTGTTGCATTTAATTTGGACAACCAACTCTCTTCTCCAGTTTCTCTCTGACTTTCTTCTTTATGTAATTCTTTCCCTTTCTTCTGAGCATCTCATGCAACAACTCAGTTAGAACAAACTGCCCCAGTAAGTTTTTCTGGAAGAGCTTTCACCGTCACCTGCCACCACAATCACATTATATAGGATCCGCCCAATTAACGCCATCTCAGATAAGTATTACAGGATCGACCCAATTTCAGAGCTGAAGAAAGATGAAATAAGGAAAAGCAAGACACTTACTGAACCTCCTGCCCATCTCCACAGGGTGGAAAATACTCCTGCTGGCAAATCTACCCCCCCCCAGGGCATATAAAGGCCAACTAAATCCTCCCTTCCTTCTGTGGACTTTTCAGTCTGAGTGCTTTTGGCCTTAAAAGAAATGAAGATTATGTACAAGAAGAGGTGTTTCACAGTAAATGGAAATTATGTTTATTATTCAGTCTTTGCTGTTCTTACTGTTATTTTTTTCCCTGGAGAAAAGAAACATAAATACCATAAAAAGTCATCCTGGGGCAGAACCAGCGTGAGCAACTCTGCTGTCTCCTCCAGAGCTCCAACACGCTCCTGCCTTTCCTACAACGCAAAAAGCCACCAAAGCACCCAAGTCACTGAATGCAGAAGAGGCCTTGATCCCAAAACGCCCGCAGCCGCCCTGCTTTTTGCAGTAACGGAGCAGGGAAGACTCTGCTCTATTTGCATCCGGCCCAGTTAATCTAAACTGGTGTAAACATTGCGCTTCTTCAGCCCCGTGAGTCCAGTCCTTCCCAGGGCACGTCCTCACCGTGTCTGCTGCGTGGGGCTTCTGGTCATTCAGGCGTACGGCTGAGCGAGATGGGGATTAACCAGGTCTGACTGCATTGAATTTCTAATACCAACAGCCCAGTGGGAGCCACAGCAAATCCTCCGTGTGAGGGAGAAGGAAGACACCATTGCTCATGATTAGAGAGAACAAGAGCCAGCAGATGTTTTTTAGTGTGCTCTGGCTGGCCCTGGACAGGATCATGCTGTCCTGGTTTTTAAAAGAGTTAAAAACGGCTCGTTTTAAGGATTTTGGATATTGCAGTTACCATGAATAACTTTGTAAAGATGCATAACAGATGTCTACCTGGTCTCATTACATGAATAAACCTTTGGTGGTGGTGGGCCAGCAACAGCAGGAACCAAAACCAGGTCTTCTGCAAAGCAGAGGATAAGCAAGAACTCCAGAGACTTTCTCCAGAGACTGACACTACGTTAAAAGAGGCTCGACAGCTCCTTCACAGGTGCAGCCACTGCTGGGACAGAGGAGCACTGCACTGAACGGTGATGTTCACACTCTTCTCCAAGACAGACACATCTGGCAGCAACTGAAGTCTTAGAACCTGACTTGGTGTCTCGATTTTGGGTCTCCTCCTGTTTCCCAGGAAGCATACGGACACTGCTGCCTTCATAACCATCTCTGGCTCTGAACCACCCCATTTCCCCAGCAGTTTCATCCCTCAGTCAAATTTGATCGAAAAAGGGGCCTCTGAGCTCAAAAGTTAAGATGAAACTGATCTGGACAACGTGGTCTGCACTTAACTTGAGAGTCCTTTCAAGAAAGTTTGCCAAAGGACTTTTCACCATTCCTGGAAAGATCCCGGCACATCGAGGGGGCTTCACGCCAAGAGAGGTTATTTTCTAGAGGTTTGGTCACAGCAGACATTGAACCGTAGTCTCCCTGTCCTTCGACTTCACAAAATGACAAAATAAAGGAAGAGAAATCCGCAGTTACAGAAGGTGATGTCATGTACCTTTACTCTGATATTGATTGCCCATTTACACTACTTCACTTCAAAATAATGAGCAACCCAGAAATAGAAACATAGCCAATCAATTATTCTGCCCTTCTAATTACTCAAAGCCAAATCTGGTGGAAATGCAGACTTCCACACCAGCTTCTCCGGCATAAGAAAGGCCCTTTGGATCCTCCTGAAGAAGTGGGAAAACACAACATTGCAAACTTTACTGCAACATAAGCCTGAAGAGCAGGCGGCATCCCCAACGGTGGCATGGACTGGCCCCACAGGCAAGCCTACACCTCGCGTGCTGTGAAGGGACGTTTAATTAAGCTTTTATACCTGTGCAGGATTTGGGCTGTGCAGAATGGCACACCACCCATCACCAATTTCAATCTGGAAAATACCGAGTGCCTCCAACAGTAAACATTCTTGCGAGACGGGCATTTCCGTCACACAATACAGGAGCCAAATTATGTATGTAAAGCTCAGGCTTCATGCATTGTAAATCAATATTTCTCCTTCCCCTCTCCACATTTACCTTCTTTGCTCACGTAAAGCCAATCATCTCATGAAACACTGGTGGGAGAAAATTATTCTGCTTTCGACAAAAAGTCGGTTGGCATCAAATTCTTATCAAATAGAATAAATCCATGTTAGACAGAAGCTGAAATCTCTGCCTGTGTCTATCAAGCCTAAAGCCCTGATCCTAATCCCAAATTCAACCTCGGCTGAGATCATTGGTGTCGCAGGGATTTACCACGCTGCAGAATTTATGCCTCGCGCACCCGATTCCTGTCGCAGCATTTCTACGTGGCTGCAATCGCTTTGGGTTAAGGTGACTACTGATTTACAGGAACAGATTCTGCTTTTCCAAGGTACTTTTTCCAGCCTGTGCCCAAAGTCCGCTCCAAGACGGGAAACCTCAAAACATCCACAGCTTTTTTCATATCACCTAAGCAGCAGCTTTTACAGATATCCAGACTTAGAGGTGCAAGGAAAAACATGGAAAGAGACTGCAAAGACAGTAAAACTTGTACAGAAAAACTTTGGCACGTGTATAAACGCAGAGGGCAATTCTTCCTTTAAAAGTCAAAGTTTACCTAACAGTAATTTCATCCCACAGCAATCTTCTAATTGTTCATTAAAAACACATTAATTGTACGCAGAATGCATAATTTATCGCTGTTTGGAAGTGAAAATAGAAAACCCCAGGGGGGCCAAAAAGTTGGCATGAAGTCATACTTCTCATTTATCCCTATAAAATCTGTCCCTGGGTACTGTGAATTATTATAACTTACAGGAGAAGACTTTAAAAAGTAATTTTTAGGGAATCCCTGCACTGATCATGAATATACAATATTTAACAAGGCACCACATCTTTCAGGGAAAAGATGTGTATGCTTCTGTTGATTATACTTCGCTCACAAAGTCATGTTTTTGCAGGAGTGCAAAACCAATATTCAGTAGTCGTAACTAAAAAAAAAAAAAAACAACCCAGACAGCAACAAAAGAACAACAGAAAACCCTGCACCAACACGCTACGTGGTCTCATGATTACTGTCTCTTCTCTTAATGAAGATGTAGCACACTGCTTTATAGGCCTAATTTACAGCATAGATCAAAACTATGTGAAATTTTCTAATTGTCTAGGGGGGGAGGGAGATTGCGACCTCTATGGCTTTCAACGCACACTATTATTTCAATTTACAAAATTAGCATCTGTGTTCAGTGGCAAAAGATCACTGGGATGTGTTTCATCTGGCACTGAACTTCTGATTCTCAGAAGACCAAATGATATTACGACTATTTCACCCCTACGGAGAATAACCAAAACCTTCAGTTCAAGTCAAATCCTTCTGGTTTGCTTTTTTTTTTAAAAAAAAAATGTCAGCTCACAATCTAAAGGAAAAAAGTCATTAACAAAGTAGTGTGCACTTGCACGTTTTCTTTCAGCTCTTCTAGCAAGCCGGTTTGCTTTTCTTACTATAGCCTATTAAGAATTTGCATTTTCTCTCTCACTGTAGATAAATGTGCTTGCACATACATTATATACATGTATGTGCACATACGTACACACGCATATGTGTATCTATACATATACAGCCAGGTATATGCGAGATACAAACCCACACGCGACTACAGCAACGCCCACACCAACACACCTACTTACATACATAGAAACGCACCGTACACCGAATTGAAACCACCTCCGCTTACAGGACTGCGTTTCGTCCCCTGGCCACACAGGCACAGCGCCCGCAGAAGTCATCAGAGGGCAGTACGCTGCCCACGCACTCTGAAGGGACTGTCGGGCCCCTAACGACCGCCAGCAATTAAAGCAGGATTTTGTCTAATGAGATGCCAAGGGCATCGCTCCGTGAATCTCAGAGGTCATTCCTGAGTAATGCCAGTGGAGCTGATCTGCCCTACCTGATTCATTCTTGGAAAAGGAATAGGTATTTTGGTACATCATTTGGTCTCACCAGAAAACAAACGTTTTCTGAATCATTACAAACTGCTTTAAGAGTAAAGTGGAGCTTCAGCGTACGGCCAACAGTTACACACCTACACACCTATCTATATCGTAGGCTAAGGAGTTTGGTTTTTTTTTAAAATCTCCCTAAGTGTAGCGTCATAGAATCATAGAATGGTTTGGGTTGGAAGGGACCTGGAAGACCATCCAGTTCCACCTCCCCTGCCCTGGGCAGGGACACCTCCCCCCAGCCCAGGTTGCTCCAAGCCCCGTCCAACCTGGCCTTGGACACCTCCAGGGATGGGGCAGCCACAGCCTCTCTGGGCAATCTGTTCCAGTGCCTCACCACCCTCACAGGAAAGAATTTCTTCCTCATACCTCATCTAAATCTCCCCTCTTCCAGTTTGAAGCCATTACCCTTTGTCCTATCACTACATGCCCTTGTAAAAAGTCCCTCTCCAGCTTTCTTGTAGGCCCCCTTCAGACACTGGAAAGCTGCTATAAAATGAGGACGGTGGCCTACTTGAAGCCAACCGGTTGCTCTCAGCAGTGTTGCAGGAATGCCTTGAAAACACCGGCAGAGGAAATTGCCTTCTGCTCTTTTCTAACATATGGGAGAGTTTGTCGACTTTCAGCGCTCCATTTCTTCAGCATGATCTAGTAGACAACAAAGTTTCAAGAGGATCTGCCCTAACCCTCTGATAATAAGCATTTCCTCGCCTCTGCTTCCACTTTTTAGATTCTTGCTTGAGGCACACGATGCTCCAAGGCAAGCTTTGATAAAAGAGCCTTGCTGGCTGCAGTGCCCCTAATTACAGCGGCTCCGTTTTCTCGTTTGCCCGTGCTCTGTGCTCTAGGTAAATGCCACAAAGGTCACTTTGTTAATTCAATACCAAGCCCACATTAGAAATCATTTGCAAAAGACCGGAAAAGTCAGCATCTTTTTTAATAGCGATGTTCAAGTTTTCTTAACACTACACAGTCATAGAAATGAATTTCAATTACGGAGGAATGAAGTAGGTACCTTGTGAAGGTTACCATTATCCTGAGACAAACATCAAGGCAGGGCAGACGATTCACCACCTGGAGGTGACTATTTTTCTCCACAGATTAACATATGTTACTATGCCTTAAACGACAAGCTTCCAGGAAAGTGAAGTTAAAAGAGATTATTTCCCACCAGGTATCGCTCACGGCGAGGAGGTCCCAGCAGGCAGGGCTCCAATTTGACCAAACATGTAGAAGGAATGATCCCGCATGGGACTTTGGAAGGGAGGAGACAACCAAGTTCATCCAGCACAATCCACAGAAGAGTTACACAACGGACACCCACTGCAGAAAGGTCCACAGAGCTTCACCGCATGCCATGAAAACCCAAAATACTTGCAGGCACCCTCCTTAAGACCTCCATAAAGACCAGAAATGTAACTATCAGAGGAGATGTGGGGATGCCAATGTACCGGAATGGAGCACAAGATGCTAGAAAGCCCAGCAGACCCCACCCTACAGGAGAGGGGGGAAAAAACAGTCCCTGGCAATCTGGCCATTAGGGGAAAACTCCCTTCTGATCCCAAATCTGGCAGTTGTTTCGACTGTGGGTGTACAAGCAGAAGACAGCAGCTAGGCACTTGCAAGGGCTGATGTTAACAGGACTGCAACGGCCCCTTCCTCTACCCTTCCTACCTCTTTTCTAATCATTTAAGGAGATTTCTCCCCTAGATATCAGATACAGATTTGTTACGTGTTTAAGGTTACGCACCAAATTAAAGCCCAAAGCTCCAAGACACAAAGAAAACCATTCTAGCATTTAGAGCTGCTGGGCCGGCTCCAGAGTCCAGGTTGCATCAGGCGTCGCAGCACACGTTGAGCGCAGCGTCGTCATGTGCTGTACTGTCCTACCCCCCTCTCCTCCCCTTAAATCGACTTTCTGTCATGATGAACAAAACTACTGCAGGACAAAAAGAAAAAGTACAAAGCAGGATTTGCAAGAACGTAGGAGCTGAGGCCGGGATGAGTTCATTAGCGGTACCCCTTCTAGTCCCGACAGCTGACAATTAAGTCCTGGGCTGGAAACATTATGGTTATTCCTGAAGTACAAACCGTGAAGGAAGAGCTGATAATTGCCCCCAGTTCTGTTATTTGCCTGTTGACTTGCCATTTTTATTTCATGCGAGGTTACCGTGCATCTGCTCAGGAAGGCCATTAACGAGCAGAAGAAAAGGACACCACGAGCAATGCCGAGAAGTCACCTGTTGGTGCTCAAAGGAACACAGAGGGGTATTTTTCATCCCCTCTCCAGCTCACCAGGGCTGCAAAGGTCAGGAATGTATCTCACGTAGTACCAGAGGGGTGAGGGAAGGCTTTCAGCGCTTATTAGCACTTACCATTCTAAGACTAATGACCACAGAGAAGGAATATGGGTATTTTCAGTCATAGTTTTGGGAGGCGTCTGCCAAAGATTTCTGGGACAATATTTACCGATTATAATTTTAAAAGATCGACTTCCTCCCAGGAGCCAAACAGGCTGTTCCTACGGATGGATTTTGGAAACCGTTAGCTGCTCGCTTTTTTCTGTTACAGAGTAATGTATATGCCATCAAGAAACGTTCTACAAAAAATGAGAAACAAATTCAGATAAGTTGCTGACTGATCGTATACTAAGAGGCCAAATTTTCATCATACGTTCACCAAATTACCTTTTAAAATCTAATTTACTGTCAGGCTAACTCTAGTCTCATTTGGAGCTTACTAGCGGTAGGATGATCAGCATTTTATGACGGCCATACATTACAGTTGTGTCGTACCCTTTTACTACAGGAATCTCAAAGCATTTTACCATCCTTCATAGGCGTTTGCAGTTGTTTAGCCCAAACTGCGATAACCACCTCCCCATCCTCATTGAACTCCACGGAGAAGCAGCAAACGGGACACTTACAAGGCCGTGGCAGCATCACAGAGCAGTTCGGGAAAATGAGATTTTTAGAAGTGGTATGATTGAAAACCTAATAGAAAATGGGACAAGAAAAAAAAAACAACTCCACCTCAAAGGGGACTGGCTCAGCACCCGTGGGAAGGACCACAGGACCTTCAGCTCTACAGCTCAGCCAAGGAGAAGTACTTGGGATGGAAACCTCTGCATCAGCATTCATTTAGCTGACTGAGAGAAAGTTAACCCCGGCTCCAGGAGTGTCTGGCTGCATTTTTTTGATGTTTTTTAGTCATGCACTGACCCAGACTGACCTTGTGTAAAGGTTTACTTATTTCTGACACAACCCATTTACCCACCATATGGGAACGGAGCATTCAGTGGCAAAGCCTGGAGCCCAGCAAAGGGTGACGCAGGGAAACTCCTGGCCACGTAGGAGATGTCAGGAACAATCAGAACTAATGAAATAGTTATTGCTATCAGGTATCTGGCATATTAATGCAGAGAGACAGATCTCATTTACTGAGACAGAGTCTGGCAATATAAATTATCGGACACTCAAATACTATCACACTTCACATTTAAGGGCCATTTGAATTGTACTCAGGTAGTTTCACTTATCCGCAATCTGAGGAATGCATTAATAAATACAGGACTGAATCACACCATTGATTTGTAAGTGGAATTTCCCATTAAAACCTGTCAAGAGTATTACTTTAAAAAAAAATTAATGGTATAATATAGCCCAGGGTTCTGCTATAACATACTCCTGACGGTATAGCTCTCCGAGTCTCGTGGGTGATGGATAATCTTGTTTGCTCTGGATTGTCGCCGTAGTATCTTTCTTTTGCACTTCTACTGCAGCCAGAGGTCTCGCTGCCACCAAATGAAACAACCAAGCAAGAGTCTCTGCCTTCCTTTCCACTTCCCTGAGGAGCAATGTTTGATTTGTATGGCCCCGGTATCTCCAACTCAGCAAAAAAAATCTGGAAATCCACCGCTCTGATACTGCCACTTTGGATTCTTTGGACTCAGAGTCCACTTTGGACTCTGCTCCGGTTTCTCTCGGTTTGGCATTGAGCTTGTTTTCCCGAGTCTCATGGGTTTGGTGTCTTTTGGCAAGCTAGCGAGTTTTGTAGTTATTGACAGATACGCTCGTCATTCCCAGGATGTTCTGCGAGCTCTGACATGAAAAGGAGGAGGAACGTGAGTAACAACACACCACCAACAGCCTGGGTTTGGCACACACAGGTTTGCCCCGTTATTCTTCATCAGTAAACTCACTCCAAAGTACTTCAAGAATTNACTTGATTCACAAAAAACAATTTGCAATGAAGCGCCGGTGCCAAGGGATTTGGGTGGCACCAAGCCAGCGTGCCCATTTAAGTAGGAAACCTCCCCTTCGTCAGGATCGGCAAATTTGCTCATTAGGAGAGTCATGGCACTGCCCCATTTGTGACCGGTTGGTTGAGCACAAAGCATTACTCAGAACCTCGAGTGGCCACTGTCCTTGCGGTGATATCATTCTCCATTGATTGTAATTGAGTTCTATTAATGATGTAATTCAATTAGACACAAATCAAGAGATAACTAATACTTTTAATAACATAACACCAGCTTCTGACAAATTCCCTACACAGATGGAAAAGCTTGATAGAGTTACTGGTAACAGGATATCCCCCTCTGGAGAGATGTTAACAACCCTTTTAATATCAATACACCTGCTATAGCAAAGCTATTTGGTTGCAGAGAATCAGCGTCTATGTGAACATATAAGGAATGCAAATGATCGACACCAAATCGCATTAGGAGGATTTTGTTGATGTGAAGATGTCTCTGTGGAAGTCAGCGAAGATTTATTCAGGTTGAGGATCTGGCCTAATGTATTGAAACAACCTTTCTCTCTCTTTTTATAATTGTTTAAATCATTAAAATTTGATGGATTAAAAAAAAATCTGATTTATTCTCCATTACTGTGGGCTTAGAGAATTGTGTGGGCAGTATGGAAATACAGCTGTTTACCCAGTTTTCTCCTGAATCTTTCATCCAGATGACCTTTATTTCAGATTAATGAAAACAAAGAATGAATAATGTTTGCGTGAGAGGGAGATCACAGCAAACAGCCATGTGTAACAGTCTCCGCCAGAACTGAATATATTTCTTATAACACACACCTGCTATTCCAAACCACACTGTTGTTTTAATTTCCACAAACTGAGTATCCTCTTACTTTTAAGAACAAAAACAGTCGGAAATCTAAAAACATAAAACGCCGCGATTTTTGCAAATAGCATTGCATGTACAATACGCCCGGTCCTACAGCGCTTTAAAATCTTATGCATTAATACCTTCTAAGCATCCTTATACTGCCGGTTTGCAAAATCTCCTATCAACACTTGGACCACGGGAGATATCAGCCCCTTTTGGCATCTCTGTTACAAGCACAGAAAATTTCTACCTTAATAAATTTCTGCGGACACTGAAAAAAACCATTCTGACACTATTCAGCGGTATGAAACCGTTTCCGTTTTGCACCCTCCTAATCATGAACGGTAAACCAAGAGCTGTCAGATTCAGTTAATTTTTTAACTCACTTCAGGCTGTTTCTCACACAAGGAGGACATGGTATTCATTGCGGCCACGGAGAAGAGACGGGTGTGGAGCCCCCGTAAATAAGTATATAAAAATCCCAATATCCTTTTTAACAGCAAAGTCTAAATCTAAGACCATTAACTACTTTCCTATGTACGACAGACTCCTCTTCAATAATTCACCTAAACCTTTTCAACCTTCTGAGCAGAAAACCATGCAGGAAGCTTCCTGCCAAAGCAGAACGGGGGATTGTGGGCCATTTTACCAAATTTATAAACAACGTGTAAGAAATTGGGATAACCAGTCGTGCCAAGAGCACGTTCAGCACCATCTATAATACAACAAAGGAGGGACAAAGTAGGAAATAGGATTTTCACTTTGGCAAAGAGCAATGCAAGCACCATGACATTTAGGAAACGTGTATCAAATTTGCAGACTTTGATGAATACGGGAAAAAAAAACACATCACTGCAACCATGTGACATATATCATAGAATCATAGAGTGGTTTAGGTTGGAAGGGACCTTAAAGATCATCGAGTTCCAACCCCTCTGCCATGGGCAGGGACACCTCCCCCCAGCCCAGGTTGCTCCAAGCCCCATCCAACCTGGCCTTGAACACCTCCAGGGATGGGGCAGCCACAGCTGCTCGAGGCAACCTGCGCCAGGGGCTCACCACCCTCAGAGTGAAAAATTTCTTCCTAATATCTCATCTAAATCTCCCCTCTTCCAGTTGGAAGCCATTCTCCCTCATCCTATGGCTCCCCTCCCTGATCAAGAGTCCCCTCCCCAGCTCTCCTGGAGCCCCTTTAGGCACTGGAAGGGGCTCTAAGGTCTCCCCGGAGCCTTCTCTTCTCCAGGTTGAACACCCCCAACTCTCCCAGCCTGTCCTCCCAGCAGAGGGGCTCCAGCCCTCGCAACATCTTTGTGGCCTCCTCTGGCCCCGCTCCAACAGGTGCATGTCTTTCCTATGTTGAGGGCCCCCGAGCTGGAGGCAGTACTCCAGGTGGGGTCTCCCCAGAGCAGAGCAGAGCAGAGGGGCAGAATCCCCCCCCTCGCCCTGCTGGCCACACTTCTTCTGATGCAGCCCAGGGTACGGTTGGCCTTCTGTGCTGCGATCACACATTGCCGGCTCATGTTGAGCTCCTCGTCAATCAGCATCCCCAGGTCATATATACATGTGTATATATATATATATGAAATTCCACCTACACCCATCTCCTAAAATACACACCCCTTCTGCTGGACCGCCCTCCTCCATGGCCCTCGCTCAGGCCCTTCTGTGGGTGGTTCAGCACAAACTCCAGCCAAAAACGTGATTAGTGGTTACAGTCCTACAGAGAATTTGCATTGGTCCTTCCCTGGCATCTGACACAAGCACCTGCCACCAAGACAACAACAATCAAAACCTCGACCCGAGCAAGAAAATGCACTGCTTCGTCAGCAATCAACAGGCTGGTGCATTTGGGTCCTACCATGACCACGGTCTGTTGCGTGTCTTCAGCACCAGGGAAGAGCAGAGGGAAAGTTTTAAGGGCTTTTTTCCTCTTCTTCTCAGCATCAGTAGGCAGAGAAGAAAAAAAAAAACGAAGGGAATATGGATGAAGGCCCCTCAGAGCCTTTTTCAATGTCTTTCTTCTTCCCCTGATGCTTCTAAGAGGAAAAAAAAAGAATGAATATTGTGGATAGAAACTCAAAAGAGTGCTTTTAAAATGCTTTTTCGTCTTCGGCTAGTGAGGGGAAGAGTGTCAGAGAGACGCTCAGGGGGAAGGAGGTTCACGCATGAACTCTGCACTAAATGAGCCCTTTTGGGTAGCTGTGGGTTACAGATGAAACATCCAACTCTGCCCAGCGCTTGCTGCCAGCCCCAAGATAGCCCACTCCTTGCGCCGAAGTCGAGTGCCCTCCTAGGGAGGCAACCCTCAGCTTTTAATTACAAGGTTTTGGGAGTCCTCCCTTTAGAAAGAAACACTTTACACAATTATATCAATTGACCTTGTCCAGCGCTGTCATGTTTCATCTAATTACTGCTCTCAGAGCTTGATAGCCAGACAGAAGTACCCACCAGTTCAGCTGCTGGTCAGACTGTTGACGTAGGCACAAGCCTTCAGACACTTTTCAAACCGAGATTTCTCAGATTCACTGAACGAGATTTGGTTGCTGGGCACTTTTACGTTCCTCCTGAAAATACACCCCAAGAAAAAGGGACAAGGAACCTGGACTAAGCCTCTAAAAAAATATTTATGAGGTCGGTGTTCACCTATGCCAAGAGCAACCACCTCTGGCTCACTAGGATTGCTCCTGCAGGCAGCACAGCTATGGGCCGGGGACGGGCACGGGCAGCGGCACAGGCAGATCGGGCTGCCCGACCCTTCAGGGCAGCACTGGAGCATCCATCCAGCATCAATCTGTTCAGCTTGTCAGAAAGGATATGAAGATGTGCTTTAACTGTACTTCATACCTTCTCAGGGAGAATTCACTGTTAATTTAGCGGGGAAAGGTACAGCAGGAACCAGTGGCAAGTAACTGAAGCCAAGCAAATTCAAATGAGAAACAAAGGAAAAGCAAGCGAGCCAAAAGCAAACCAGTGGAAACAATTAGTCATGCCAAGGGAGAACGTCCTCCAGCCCATCAGAGCGCTGCAAGGTCAACAGGTGAAGTTACAGGGACTGTCCACATGGAGAACAGACTAAACGAGCATATCATTCCTCTTTTAGTGACGTTATCTGTTCCCATCCTGGCCGCAAGATCTCAAGCACACGCACAAGTGTATCATATACAGGGCTCAAGCGAGGACTTCTCCTTAGTCGCTTTACCTTGGGACCCACACCTGTGACCAGCCAGGCGGCAGAGGAAACAAACTTTGTGCCACCATTTTTTGTGACAATCTCTCTCTACTCAGTGTGCCCAAGAGCAAGCAGGGAACTGCAAAATAATAGTTAGCTTTAGCCCAATTTATAATGCTATAATCTCTCTTACTTTCTTAATCTTTCATTGTAGAAACTACCCATACCCAAGAGTAACTTGGCTGCTACTTCTACCAAACCAGCCTGTACTTGCAGTGCTGCGCTGAGATTTGATAGAGCATCGGGCAACTGTGGAGATGGCGGAAGATACACAGTGGGAGTAAACAAAAACTTGAGAAACAGGAGACAAGAACGCTGTTATGATATTGAGGGGAAAAAAGGAAAGCAATAAGGAAAGGCAACTTAGAAATACAGAAATGGAGCTCCTCACCCGCGCAGGACAAACATAGTCCCTGTCAGCACAAGGTCTGAAGCCCCTGTTGACTGAAAGCGCGTACTGAAGGTGGACACCAGGCTGTGAAACTATTATTATATATAAAGGATAAAGATATGAACTAGGAGACTGTCATTCATCGCAGAGCTCTTCTGCTGATTGAAGAGCTGACCTTAGCTCAGCTAATCTACAGAGCCTCTCAAAAAAGTCGTAACCCTGCAATTTATAAAGCGCTCCATCCACTCCCAAACGAGCAGCCTCACCTCTCACGGTACATCCTCATCCCACGGCACATCCATGTCATGCGAGCACCACCTCCATGATTTGGATAAATTCTGAGTTTCATAACACAGTGTCACAGTAAGCGTCCAACTACCTTACCCTCTCCAACTAAAACAAATGTTTTCAGAAACATTTGCACTGGTGGTTGGGGTTGTTTCACCATCCAGGAAGCTACGTGCACAGAGCAGGAGCTTTTCTGCGTAATTTCCAGTATCTTTATTTTACGCTTTACCTATTTTTGTCCCCCTTTGTTCTTGCTGTAAGACCGCAGAAGAGAACGACAGTGAGTATCTGTTTCAATGAGTCAAACTTCTCAGCTGGTCAGGACACTGTTTCCCAAAACAGACAGAAATTGGTATCAAAGCTCTGGAAATGACAAAGTTGGTGGTTGTTCACCTTCCGCTTCCAAGCTGGAGAGCAGGCACTTTGTGAGCCCTCAAGCCCGGGAAAGTGTGACCATAGGCTGGGTGCACATGGTCAATCCACTGAATCTGATTATTCCTAAAGCACCATGAAAGTAAACAAAATCATCAAAACATCAGTAGCCTCCCCGCTTGAAACTCTGCTTCGCAGGGTGAGAAGATACCCAGTTTTCAGCCCGTAATGCGATTTCCAAGAAGATACTATTCCTTCAGCTTCTCTGTTTGACAACCAATATTTTGCTGAAACTTCGGGCAGCAATTTAGAGTAGTTTTCAATGTATTTTGAATACTTCAGAGCATTTACAAAATTACAGCACATATTGGCATTACCATCGACAAATGACTGCCATCAACCGAGACAGAAATTGAGACATTTAACTGTGCGTTTATCGCGCCTCTCCGAGAATTCAGTTCCCTTTATAGTGCAGACGTCTCCAAACTCTCGAGCGAGATGTTCTGTCATTAGCCCAATTTAGCTGTAGCCCTTCACATCAAAGCTGAAATTGAGAAACATTGTCAGAAAGAAACAATTCCGCTAAGTTTACAATTATCTGATGTGTTACCTTTCAGGAATAATATACTCTTATTTTACCAGTGAATTTACTGTCAGAAATCAGGAGATACACTTCACTTTCAGTCATCGCTTTCCATAGTTTGATAGTTTTCCTTCCAGGAGGCTGTGCGGAAGACCCAAAGGAGCAAATCTCAAATGCCTGAGGCTCTCCCCAACTATTAAAAAAAGATTCCCAAGCACAAAGCATCCTTTATCTCGCGGAGGAGACCACTGCTGCTTTTCAACAGCAGAAGTGGTAAAACAGGCTGTGACGTTTATACAAGGGGATGGGGAGGAGGGGACAGGTAACGGACACGTGAAGTAGATTTATTTCACAAGTATCAGAACCAGTAATGCTTTAATCCATCCCCACAATAAATATTTGAGAAGGAATTCTTTAAAAGTGAGCATCAGAACCATTCATGAGGGAGCGGGATAGAAAACAGCATAACCACCAGTACTGAACGCAGTTCCCTGCAAACCGCCTGAGCTCAGCTCTGCCCACAGCGCAACCTCACTGTTCGGCTAAGGACCATCGTGGCACCTATTTTTTGGCAGACGAATTTGCAGGCCAGCACGGAGAAAGGAATCCCCTAGGGCAAATTAAAAGTAAGGGTGTTCAGAGACTCTGGGAATAGCAAACAGCACCTGGTGGCGGATGCCTTCCAGAGGAGGGGGGACCTCTCCGCACCCTGCACACTTGGGTGCTGCCTCCCGAGCTGATGCTCTCGCTCCCAGGCAGGAGCACCTCCGTCCAGCCAGGGGCACCAAGGCTGCGGCAAGAGGGATGTAAGGGAAACGAGGACAGGGCAAGCGTGTTTACTTTGGATTCCAATGGAAATAAAAAATTTAGGTCAATTGTTTCACCCAAGGGGTAATTTTAACAGAGCAAGTGAATTTTTTTTTTGCCTTTAGTTAATTAATCATGAAAGCCTCCGTGGAATTTGTCAGTATACTTTTTATTCAGGCAAGGCCAACATTTTAAATTTCCATCTATTTGTATTACAACAGAGACTGGCTGCACTGACTCACGCTGTTACAGAGCTGCATTTCAGCAGAAGGGAAAATCAGGCATGTGAAAACGCAGTCCCCTCTTCCGAGCATCAGCTTCTTTTGCAACCACTTCATTCAATACGCAAAGGGACTAACTTCCGTAAATCGTGTCGATTGAGGGATTCGCAATAGCAAACCTGAGGTTGAGACGCTACCTGTTGGCTCATGTGTCGCCTTCGGGTCTGAGTGTCCCTACATCGGCACAGCTAAGCCTTCCCTGATGCTCGCACGGAGGGGAACGGGCGAGCTTTAGTCTGGTGAGATGTTAAAATACCAGGAAAGGGCAAACTTCTTTCACAGCTTACTCACGTTAGCACATTCGCTGAAGTCTCTACAACAACCTTTTCCACCAAGAAGGGAGGTACAAACCCATTGCAGAGTTTTATCCTTGCAGCTGGATGTGCAGGCACATAGGAAACACTTAATTTTGCAGCATTATTTCATCTCATAAAAATAACATTTAAAAAATGAGTATTGGCCCTCTAAAGGACATCTGGTGGAAAATCCATGTGCTGAGCATCTGATGAATGACTCTGAACGAGTTATTTTAGCTGTCATGTCACTGGATTGACAGCAGTCCCCTGTTAGAAGAGGCCAACCCAGGCGTCACATGCGACACATGCTTCAGGGACGAGCTCCGGCAGAGCCCAGATAATTGCAGGATGGTGTTAAACAACAGGCTACCGGGAAATAGCAGCCCACGTACAGCACCAGCCTTTTGCCAGTCAAAATGTGAGACAGGACAGGGATGCAAAACAAGGCGCTCTGCTTCCTTGGCAGTGGAGGGAAAGCCCGGGAGGGTGGGGAGAAGGCAGCGCTTGCTCCTCCATCTCCACCCAGGCTGCTCTGGGGAAATGCAAACAGCAACATCAGCGTACGAGCTCTCAACCTAAGCTCGGTCGGATGATGTGAAGAACTTGGCTGGATTGAAGGTTGCATCTGGAACGAACAGTCTCACGGGTGTTCTTCCCTAAGTTTGAGAAGCACAGATGCATTTATTCACCATTTTGAGCCTGGAAGCCTTCACTGCGGACCACGATCCTGCTGCGAAGCTGCATAGCAAAGCCCTTACAGTTCTGCCCCAAAGATCTTACTGTCCCAGCGTAAAACAGGCTATCAAAGATGGGTTCAAACAGAGAAACACAAGCACATCCTCATGGCGCTGCCATGCCTTGAGCCCTGGAACAGACCTTTCCCACTAAGTTTTGTATTGGGAAGGACAAAGGAATAGCAGTCAAGGATAAAAGAACCAAGTGTGAAATCCGGACATCATTACACTTGGCATAACCTCACCAAAACCAAACATTCCTGGCTGCGTAGTTGAAGTCAGCATTGGTCTTGTATCCATATGGATGTGGAGAAGGGGGGAGTGAGGATAAAAAGACATAAAACAAGAAGAGCTGAATACAAAAACATCCAGCAAACTATAGAAAGACGACGACTACTCAAATGTAAATTGCTCATCCTCAACTAAGCTCATTTCCATTTTTAAAAATACTCTGGTGAACGCGCGGAGGTTACCCCCGCTCCTATATAACATGTGGTGGCTCACACACCTCGTAACACAGAGGGCAACTGCAGCGCATGGGAAATGGATGCTGTGACAGGTCACTGGTGATTTATACTGCACCACTCGCAGAAGTGATTGCCATAGTACCCAGACAGCGCCGGGCTCTGACATGCTGCACTAACACTAAATTTCTCACCAAGATCTAGTAGGAGTCAAAGACACCAAACGCAGAAGCCATTCACAAAAAAAACTTGGAGGTTGAGTTAAATTCCCACCTACAGACAAAAAAGAAGAGAAAGTGTTTTGTGGTTACTTTAATACCTCCACAGAACAAACCATACAGCACCATCATGATCAAGCACTACATAATTTACATCTGCCTTTATCAGGAACACGTTTTCCATGGTCTCTTTCCAAAATGGCAACCACCACCCATCATCTGTTCTTCCATCCATGTATGCACGTTTTTAACCAGGAAAAGTCCGATGTGCTGTACTTTTTGTCTCATCCCCCAAAACGTTTGCCCCTCAGGCAAAACGGCACATGACAGGCGCAGGACTTGAAGCAGCGTGTCCCTGCCCGTGCCGTGGATGCGCCGCTGCCTTTCGGTACCAAAGTTTTGAACGCAGCCCTGCACGCCCACGGCAGCTTCGGGCTTTGGGCAGAGAGCAAGAGAGGAGACGGCCCCATTGTGCAGCATCTCCGGGAGCCCTTTGTTAGCAGCGCTAGCTGCCTGCTCGTGCCCTGCTGCGCGGGGACCGTGCCAGCCACAGCACGCTTGCCCGCACCTCCTGCCTGTACCTCCTGCCTGTACCTCCTGCCCACAGCGCGTCAGCTCACGGGTGGAACAGAAAGGCCACGGTGAACGAGCAGAGGCCCCGAGAGGGGCAAGATCTGCTTTACTGGGTTTTGTGAGCTGACTTGGGATGGCCACAGGGATGCTCAGGAAAGCACAAACTCACGACAGCCCCCGGGGCTGCGACGCTGGGAAAACTTTGCCCATTTGCAGCTTGTGAAGCGCAGCACAAGGAAGCGGGTGCAGAGCAAAGATGCCACCTTCAAAATCAGTGCAATAAACGCTTGCGTATCATAGATGGGGTGTGAAACACACAACCAATACATGGCAGCTGGAAAACAGCCTGTTCCTTCCACGTACCGCAAAACAATACCGATGCTGTGGGAGCAATGGGTTTGCAGCACGTTCGGCCCCTGACACTGTACACGGCTTCCTTCCCTCCTCAGGCACTCACACACAGAGGCTCTCACTCCATCCCCTCCTTTAGCAGCAAAGGAGCCTGCGAGTCAATCACCTTTCCCGAAGGAGGATCACTGCCATGTCTCCCAGCCTTTAAAGGTGGAAAAGCAAGAGAGACACCTATTCATTATCCTGCTCCCACTGCCCAGGTCCCACCTTCCACGCGAGTAATTGCGGAGGACAACGCTGGGGACACGCGTGCACACGCGCGCATGCAACATAAACCTCCAGGTCTGGCAGAGAAGCATCTTCCAGTTTACTTGCTAACTCCCCAAAATCAGGACAATCAAAAGATCCACCCGTTTGTGTAAAGGAAGGACCACCTCCACGGGCGATTGCCATTTGCATACAGCTGAGAACCTGAGCTTTGCCAGGAGACACCGAGGATCTTTTTGCAAAACGCTTCGTATGCAGCACTTTCCCCACCACAAAACCCTGCTTTAGTGCTGGTGTGCGTGGCGTGGGGAGTTGGTTCCCATTGTTCCTCCGTCGCCGCTGCAAAAGCAGTGTGCACAGACGTGCGCTCGGATCCTTTTTTGTATTTTCCAGACTCCCCCTTCCCAAGGTCTCTCCTACTGAAGTGTTTCCTCGTTTTCTTTTGGAGAAAATTACATGAGCACCAGAGAAGGATATTTCCTTGCACGCATCTCCCTCCACCGCGCGCTCACACCCTGAGCCTCCTGCAAATCAAAGCTGCACTTTCTCAGTTCCTAACACTTCTTGGCTCACACTCCCATTTCTCTCTTCTTTCTTTTTGAATAAGAGATCTGTGTACCGCCAGAGCCCTTCCCCACCTCCCGCACAAGTAGCCCCAGAGCATCGCCGTGGCAGTTCCCTCCGTTCCTCCCCTACCCCTGTTTCACACACAACCGGCTTTGCCATTTTTAATTAGAAAATGTGCCTGCCAAGTGCGGCGAGAGCGGTGCAGCCCCAAAGAATCGCAGCCTAATAGAGTTGGAAGATGCTTTGCAGATAACTGCGTTTTCTGCCTTGCTAACTCATCCGCTGCTTTTATTCCTTTACCCAGAGAAGGCAACCCCTTCCCTTGGTTTCAGCATATAGACCCGAAAAGCTACAGGCGAATATATCCAATCGCAAGCGGGATCAGGTGCGAAAGAGAACGGGAACTAACCCTACCGAGGCCACAATACACGTATTATGCCACCTCCTGCCACATTTCTCCTTTATTTTCCACTGATTTCCTTCTTTCCAGGGCTGCCCTTTCTCTCCAAGGCTGCGCAAGGCGCTTCTAACCCCGGGTTCCCCCTTCCCATCTGTGGGATGTGATGCAAAAGCTCACACGGGTGAGCAACAACNTCCAAATCCTGCTTGCAGATGGGGGGAGAAAAGTCCATTAGCACAAGAGAAACGGGCACATTGCTTTGGGATGCGGCGAAAAATCCCCCTCGCCCCTCGGAGCGCAAAGGCAAATAAGGCAGAGCTGACTTACCGGAGACTCGAGGATGCAGGCTCGCCAGCGAAAACCCGAAGAGGAGAAAAAACAGCTTTGGTACCCAAACACATCCAAGACTATTCTCCATATTTCGACGCGCACCTACAGATTGGGGTCCTGAGCACCAGCAGCAACC
>VZSZ01012048.1:817422-836392 GCA_013398815.1 Ibidorhyncha struthersii
AGGCCCCGGAGATGCTGCGAGGGCTGGAGCCCCTCGGCTGGGAGGACAGGCTGGGAGAGTTGGGGGTGTTCAGCCTGGAGAAGAGAAGGCTCCGGGGAGACCTCAGAGCCCCTTCCAGTGCCTAAAGGGGCTCCAGGAGAGCTGGGGAGGGACTCTGGATCAGGGAGGGGAGCCACAGGACAAGGGGGAATGGCTTCAAACTGGAAGAAGGGAGATTTAGATGAGATATGAGGAAGAAATTCTTTCCTGTGAGGGTGGTGAGGCACTGGAACAGGTTGCCCAGAGCAGCTGTGGCTGCCCCATCCCTGGAGGTGTTCAAGGCCAGGTTGGACGGGGCTGGGAGCAACCTGGGCTGGGGGGAGGTGTCCCTGCCCAGGGCAGGGGGGTTGGAACTGGATGGTCTTCAAGGTTCCTTCCAACCTAAACCATTCCATGATTCTATCATCTCTTGAGCATGTATTTTGGATGAGTGAGAATCAACAGCTTCAACATTTACACAAAGCGCGCCGCAGGGAAAACAAGATTCAGATCTCAGGTAGAAGGCTGGAGCTCAGATGTTTTTCTTCCGGGATTCTGACTTTCAGCACAACTTTATGCAAGAATAATTTAAAATAACCAGCAAACCAATATGCTCTGCCTGCAATCGTTGCTTTGTCTTAATTAGAGCGTGTCATGCCTTAGGTCAAACTGTGGTCTCCACAGCAGCAAAAGCGCTGCCAGCAGCGGAGGAACCCCAACCTTGTACAGCTTATTTGGCCGCTCTCCACCCGCTTTTCCTGCAAGCCAAACATGCATTTCAGTAACTTTTTGGCTGCTGGAAAAGCAGACATTGGGTAGAAAGTGAAAGCTGAGGAGCTCAGACAACTAACTGAGTGAGTGAATTTCCACTGGTCAGGCACAAGTCTTCTGGAAATGCCTTCACCAGCATCGGAAGGGTTCTCTCTAGAAATTACCCAGTCCGGACCTCAGGGCAAGAGCAGGACGAGGCCACCAAGGGCCCTGGGGAGGGCACCCTGCCACCCTATTCCTCACAACAGACCGACCTTGCTCTACCACCCTCGCCGTTCCCTGCTCTCAAGGGTGCTCCCGTTGCCGTCCCCAGGAGCTTTGACGCACCAAATTCTCTACTCTGGCTTTGCGAGATGTCCCTTTCTGCAAAGACTGTATGTCTGGCACTTGTTGCTGTTTGTCTGCAACTCGCCTCTGCTGTTTTCTCTGGGTTTGCTCATATTTTGGTCTTTTCTTTTTCCTCTCTTCCTCTGTGACCTGTCTTCTCTCTGTTCTCACTAGCACCATCACGACTTCTGCACATGCACCAAAATTATAACCTGAGTGTCAAACACAGGTCTCGCGATGATGACTTTCTTACTGGTGGTCAGACACCTCCATGCCCTGGACTCCCACGGACGCACAAAGGGATTTTCTCTGAACAGCTTTCTAGTCTCAATAATTATTCTGCAGTGCGAGAGAACTGAGTGATAAAGTTGCACCTAGTCCATTATCGGGAAGGTTAAAAGAGAGCAGCCCTTATTGAAAGGGAAAGGATGGCATGCAGCAGGCATCTGTAGTTTGGGATGGGTTTTTTCCCTTCTCCTTTCCCAGCACACTCCACCATGCAACTCCGTAATTCTGCTGTGCCATAAAACAACACTGTTCTCAGCGTGAGCTCCAAGTGGCTCTTTACAATCCGTTTCTAAAAACCGCCCTTCCAAAATCAGCCCTTCCTTGACTGTCTGCTCATGCAGCAGAAACACTTTTCCTCCTGCAAAGCCTAATTTTACAAATACAAAAAAGCTTTAACTCTAAATACGGATTTGGCTCCGAGGAAATAGCAAGCTGAGCAAACGCAGTTTTAAACAGAACCAAGACTTCCGCCAATATGTAGCCAAGATCCTTTCGATTTGAACACACAGAGCAACACATGGCGATAATCTTACTTACAACTTGTAGCCACATCGAGACGGGAGTTTCTCTCTGACATTCTACCAGTCCTTTGGGGAGCAGACCTTTCCCTAAGAAACAGCACTTGACTTCAAAGCACGGGGAACGTCTGCACGTCTATGCAGCCAAGAATACCACAAGCCGGACTGGAATCTATCACCCAGCACATGACTTTATGTGCTACGTGAAGTCTGAAGAGCAAAACATGGTCAGGGAGAAGCAGGCAAATTTTCTCATTTATAAAAAAGACATAAAATTTAGATCAGTCAGCCTAAGGCTAAAGAGTAAACAGGACTGTAGGTACAACCATACCACTGCAGCTCAGGTGGTTCACAGCGTCACTGGGAGCCTTTGCATCGCAGTTTGCACGTTCCGTATCTTGGTTTTCTATTTCACTTTCGCACGTATTCTTGTGGTGAAAAGAAGTCTTGCTGCACTGCATATGAAAATAAACAATGAGCAAAGACAGAGTACTAGACGCAGCCGTTCTCTCTCAAGCTGTCCGGCAGAGTTATATGGCAATTGTGGACTTTTTCCAACTTCTGAGCGAATGTTAGCGGAGGACAAACAGAACTGATGTGAACCAAGCAGAAAACAGGCAAGCGCTGCGCTTTCTTCTGACACCCGATCTCTCTTGGTTTTGCCTTGAGCTTCTTCAGGAACAGACTGCAAGTTGTGCTGCGCTGTGCACTGAGGGGGTTATGAGCAAATGGGTGAGCAAGTTTTCACCACTAAACTCATTTTTATGCTTTCAATCTGAACGCAAATCCTGAGGGATAAAAAGCTGGTGTGCGCCTTAAACCAAACAGGCTCTGCATCAATGGAAGAAAGCATCACTGGTCTTTTGGGAAGGAAGGAAGGAAGGGCATATAAAGACCAGTAAAGCCAAATCGGGGTCTTAGGGCGAACAACTGTCCAGTCCGCCACTGCTGGGGCAAGATGGGCAACAACTGCCCAAACTGCTCAGCTGCCCTCTTCCCTTAGGCTATGGAAAAGTCTTGCTGTTTTGCCTACAGCGCCAGAGCTGTAGAGGGTCCCCAGAACCCTGGATAGGGTCTTCAAGTCAGATCCAGCTCCTAAAAACCGCAGGAGATGCTGCATTGGAGATTAAAAATCAGCCCTGGGTTTACTTTTAGGCTTTTTGCCAACAGGCTTTTTTGCACATACATTTTCTCCAGTAAAACCTTCTGCCTTCCTCAACCAAAACCCACACCTTCTACTGTGCCGCAAAAAAAAAAATGGAGATTCACAGGCTGAGAAGTTATAAGAGCGAGTGTGACCCTGAAGGTGAGGGGTTAAAAGCACTCACTGGGCTGGAGGAGATTTCCATTCCTGTCCACTCAGTGAAAACCTCTGAGCTGTTCTGTATCCACCAGTCACTGGCTACAGCCGATACCCTGATGGGAACTGTGGAGTCTGCCCTGTGGCTGCGGGCGTTCAGCTCCGCAGCGATGCTTTCCATCGCGTATTATTTCCTTTGTGCATCTCACCTGGTACGAACAAGTCGGTTTTTCCTTCTCTAACCCCCATGATGTTGTGCAATGCTCAACGGACTATTCAAGGCAGAAGACTGCAGAGTTTACTCTCTAACACATTACTACTTTTTCTAGGATCTGGTTGTCTCTACCTCAAGAGACCTGTTCAAAAACTTGAACATTTCTTTCACTGACTTTTACATCCCAATAACCATGTTTAAGGTACTATTATCCAGTGTAAGATTATGTGCAATTACCTCCTTCTCATGTAATTTTGTTCTCCAGAATTACCACTCCCCTTTCATTTGTTACAAGGAATATTTTATACACCTTTATGAATTCATCCAACTCTGCAGTAGATCAGAACACATAATTTCATCACACTTACTTAAGTGCCTTTTAAACATAATTAGAAAATTGGTGCAAGTCAAACTAAGATGCAGTGAAGTTTTCTCCTTTCCTACCTGTTTTTCTTCCTACCAACCTTCACAGTGCTGCTCTCCCTGATGTGGGCTCCCAAAATAATAGAATGGCTTTCATTGGAAGGGACCTTAAAGACCATCCAGTCCCAACCCCCCTGCCCTGAGCAGGGACACCTCCCCCCAGCCCAGGTTGCTCCAAGCCCCGTCCAACCTGGCCTTGAACACCTCCAGGGATGGGGCAGCCACAGCTTCTCGGGGCAACCTGCGCCAGTGCCTCACCATCCTCAGAGAGGAAAATGGGCCTCATTCCTAGCTGGCTTTCCGGTGATAGCATGGTGACCCTCCTCCTACCAGTGCCGCGGTCACTACACGTGCAATCTGCCATCCCCACCTGCTGCCAGGCGTACCTTCTCCTACCAGGCACAGCGGGAACGCTTTGAAAGATCAAAACATCCTCTGTACATTCTTTCACGGCTGTGGCATCTTTCCGTTATGAAGTGCCACCTAACGCCTCTTAAGAGATTTTATATTTTTTTCTTATAATTAACTTAATTTCTTTGGGTTTTTTGTTTAACTCACTGTTTTCTTAACATAAGCATTAAGTAGCCACACAAACCGCCACCCTGATGTTACTCCAGCAGTACAGCAGTATACCTCTGAGCAGAATTTAGTCCCTCTTGCAAAGAACCTTAAAATACTGAGCTTATTAGACAGATGAGATAAAGTAAGAGTCTCTAGTTTTCATGCAAACGAGAAAATGCTTTTTGCTTTGGAAAGACAAGCAACTACTTCAATTGCCTCGGCACCTTTTTTGAAGGAAGCAGCGCATCTGTGGCTTCAGCCTTCTCTAAAGCAGAGTATTGGATTTGCTGCCTTGAGAAATCTAGGTCTAACACCATATGATAAGTTCTTGTTTTCCTGTGATTAGAGTTTAATCACCATTCCCGTTTTGCCACTTCTGAGTCAAGCCGGTAAATCTAAATTTTGTTTCTCACCTGCACAGTCCTTGCATTGGTTCACATTCTCCTGTGCATTGAGCAGCTTCTAGATAAGTGTCCACACAGCACTTAAGCTGAAATAACTCCATCCTGAACAATAAAACTGTCTTATTGTTGCAAGTAAAGGTGGCCATCCACCAGGCTGCTACCAGCGGTGGGGCCCTCCCGCAACCACACATCCTCCACGCTTTTAAATTCCCCACGGCTGAGCACGGTCAGTCAGGTACCGTCCCAGGTTCTCACCGCTGAGAGAAGGCGGCCGCTTGCCTGTATCATACACCCATGGTGGTCCGGAGAGCCCTTCGCAGGTCACAGCAAAGTCAGCCCAAGCTCCAACTTTACAGGGAACCTCACCTAGCGAGGAGAAATTGCTGCTCTATCACACAGGCTTTGCGACCACCGCCCTGCCAGGAACGGCAGAGAGGATGGGGAAACCAGCCATACTTCTCCTGGAGTTCACTTTTCAGGTTATAGGGACGCAGCTGTATTTTGGACCTTCCTGTTATCTCCGGTATTTCATCAAAATAAATGAGTTCTTCCCCTCTCCTCCCACAACAACTTTATAATTTGAACAAAGGACAGTAAATCTGCTGTTACAAATAGGATTAAATGGTTTGTCTGCTGCAACATCCAAACTTTTAAAGATGCCACTCGTTCTTTCTTTGATGATCCTGGATTTTAGCAGCCGAGATCCTCTCAAAGTTATCAAGCACAAGCAGTGAGAGATGTCTCGGCAAAGTTCACTCACATGCCTCTCTTCTCAAGGTCAGCATTCTTCCAGTTTCACCAATCCTCATTATAATTCCAGATGGGCATTTTCTTAGGAAAAGTTTCCTTTCTAGAAATCACATGAAGATACAATTGGCATTTCTCCGGAGCATCACAAACAAAAACTGCCAATTTTTCTGTTCTTACGCAAGAGGGTACAGATCCTGTCCCAGCTGGATGAACTGTGGACTTTTCTGGACATCAAGCCATGGGGGAGTCAGCTCTGCCTTATAAATTTATGAAAGTGACCTTCTTTCAGAGTAAAATGTAGCTGTGAAATTCTCAGTGACTTACCATCAGATGTTCAGGTGCCTCTGCTGCATTATGTTCTCTGATGGATTGCCAAGATGTTTCTTCTCCTAAAGCAGTTTTGAAGTCTCCTAGAAAGATTTGTTTTCCCTAAAGAGAGTGAGGGCAAAGTCCAGAGTACCTTGTGCCAGCACACGCTACAAAAATTCAGCAACTCATGCCTCCCGCTGCAAAAAAAAAGCGCAGTTTCTCCCTCTGCGTTTTCCTGAAGGTTATCTTGAAGTCTTCCTGTGCCCAACACACTGTGTCATGCCCCCATGGTTTACTGAAATCAGAGCATGCCTTTTGAGAAATCCTCACGCTTACATGGGGAAACTGCCTGTAAGAGTTAGGTTGAAGAGTGAATTTGCTTCATTTTTTATGATTTTGGCAACTACGCTCATTTTATGACAGCTTTCAGGAACCAGTTCAGTGTATTTTCTAGGTTCCAGATGCCCTTTCTGTACTCCGCTCTCCAGGGAGCAAAGCCACAAGGTCTCCTCTTCCCAGCCCTCTCCTCCAAACAGACTCCTGTAGCCCGAGCTAGTCCCACCCACCACAGGCACCTCTCTCCGCAAGCACTGTTTCCCTTCAGGAACCTGAGCATCCCCTCCGTTGGTTTCAAGTTCTGAGTTTTTTTAGAGTTCAGAGCAAATCCTGATCACTGAATCCTCATCCTCAGCAAACACTGCTGCTCCCCAGAGAAGGTGCTGGAGGAACTCCAGCATCACTAACCCCGTTGTCCTAAACTGCCCTGGGAGATAAGCGACAGTGCTGGCAGCCAGAGCTGGATTCCCCATGTACTGGCACAATCCTGACAATGTTCTTTTGCCTTAAATTTTTGGCATGTAAAATGCAGATGTCTCCATCTGACCTAATCGTCTGAGTTTCTTCATTACAGTCAATAGAGTGAAAACCCAGTTTCAACGCATCGCTCTTAGACACCACCGTTAGGATCAGGCGATCCAAACTCTGGAAGAGCCTGATCCTTTCTCCGTTGACCCTCACGCTCAGCCAGATGACCCTGAGTTTGGAAACAAAGACACAACTAGCAGAGCACAGAAGTTACTCACAGACAGATTGCCAAAAGTCTCTCAGGGACACGTCTGATTTTAAGTGCGTGAACAATCAGACAAGCCCCACCGATGTCAACAGATTAGTCACAAAAGCGAAAGGCAGCAAGAGCTGAAAAGCTCTACTAAATCAAACTCTCACTCAATAGCAGGTCTCAGAGGATTACAGCTAATGCTACACTACTATACTAAAATACAGATATTTTATAGCTAATATTAAATGATAAGAAAATCATTTATGGCCTCTAAATTTAAATTCCAGAAATTTTGTAAGGAAGTGCCCGCGACTCTTTTAAATCAGAGATGAAAGAGATTTCCACGAGATCCAGCTGAATCCAGAATTGGTAACGCCTTACTGCTAAATTGGGACAGACCCAATGTTCTTGTATATGTGGCCCCCTAGTCCCTCTGCTTGGGGCAGCAACCGATTCCGACACCTCAGGGCACACTGACAGCATCTCATCTTTGCGAGCGAGGCTGTGAAATCACGCTGCCCTGCTGCACCCGACCTGTAGAAGAGACTAAACCTTTCCAGCGACTACGACTTCAAATCCTGTGTGATCCCAAGATGTTGTCGGTGATGGAAGTGAAGCCACCTGCCCGGTTTTACTCTTGGCTGTGTTATCTTTGGCCCTGTGGAAATAGGCAGGAAAAGTGACCGCACTCATAGTATGTAATCATGGGATCAAAAGGAATATTAGCTACCCACAGGCAGGGTTGGTCCCTGCGCTGAGCGCCTAGAGCCTCGGGCAGGGAACCACAGGGTCACAGGGTGCACTTATGGCTCACTTTGGGAAAACTCCTTGCCACTGACTGTCAAAGCTACCGAGATCCTCTCACGTATCCCACGCAAACATAGCCTGACCGGGTTGGGGCAGGCGCGATGTCCAGTACGGATTAAACCAGGGCTGTGCGGCCACACAGCGGATTGCACTCCACCAGCTTCAGGAGCTAAGCCTCTTTTCGACCTTCCTTTGAATTTTCTCATGTCATGGTTCAGAAGACACCTGTCCCAACACCGAGTGAACTCAGAGCAGTCAAGTTGACAACAAATTACGCTGCTGAACAAATTTTGTTTTCATCTCCTGTCACCTCCCTTTGCTGTTTTGCCCGTGCCTAATTCTTTACACCATCCAGTCCCCAGCCAAAATATCAAGTCTGCATTATCTACCTCTGAATGACTGCCAGGGCTTGAACTGCTGATTAGGTATGTCAAACTTGACGGTTAGACCACTGCGCTCGTCCCTCTGGGAAAAAGACAAGCATCTGGTCATTTTTTCTTTTCTGCGTCGGACTGTTCAGGCTGAGAAGCAATTTGTTCAAATGTGAAGTCCTTTACTAGGAGGACCGTGTCCAAGATGAGACAAAATTACAATGAAAGGAAAAATAGCCCACAGCGGCTCAGCTCACCAACCGAGCCACAGCTCCCAAAAAGAAACAGAATACGCTGCCTAATGCTACTCCAAATGTTAGCCGGCAGTTATTTGCCACTTCAAACTGTGTTTTTCCTATAGACCCCTTGTTGTTTTAAAATCCATGTTGCAGCTTGAGGAGCTACTGTATTTTTTTAATGGAAAGTAAACCGATACTTGCAGACAAATTATCGTTGTATCTGTTTAAATCTCTTTGTATTATTGTTGGGCTGCCAAAGAATCGGTCATTAACAATCCACTTACTCAAAGTTACGCTTTCCCGTTGCTGGAATAAATTCAGCACCTGCAGCTATCTCAGTTAGCAGAGGCTGCCATAGGTTTAATGTTTCTCCCTGTAACGACACAGCATTGGTCACTCCACACTGGCAGGAGACGTCCACACTTTTCCCCCAGATACAACAGCTGACAGTCCACAAGGCAGCTGTGGCAACTGAAATCTGCCACATGCTCCTGAGAGCATGCTAAATAACATCTCTCTTCCTAAAAATCATCTGTTTTTTCTATATTTTCAATCAATCTTGTATTATTAAAACATTACTATGTCTTACACTTGCACTGGGCACTAGGGCATGGAGGTTGAATACTGCACCTAAAACTTCTTTTCCTTGACTTTTGGAAAGTTACTTAGAAGAAGTTTTTTGAGACTTGCAACAGATATCAGAACCTGGAAAAACATAACGGAGGCTTGAATTTTATGGATAATGGCCCTTTACTATAGGATATGTTTCTTCTAGGAGCATTCTGACATTCGGAATCAGACACATCCCCAAAGGTACCCAATTTTTCTCCGCTGGCTCCGTAAGGAAATCAGGCTTCTGACTTCCTTCAAACACAACTCAATTAGTTGCCTAATGCTGCCTAAAATAGAGGTGCGAATCTTCACTCTCGCTCTCCATCCCCAGGGGCCATTCCTGGGAAATACTGAGTGCTCTACCCATAATTTAATGACAGGAGTTGCTCAACATCTCTCAAAATCAGCATTCCAGCCGTTACATTGCTGGTGAATGAAGTACATGCTGTGTCCTTCACTAGGACGGACGCTCTCTCACTCGGTACATCCAGAGCCTCTGAACCAAAGCAGAGCAAAGGGGGTTCCTGATGCTCCCACTGTTTTACCTGTGGAGCACCATGACACAACTTGCAGTCTCACTGCTATAAACTGGATGTCAAAATACTCCAATTAGATATGCACATGAAACTCATTAACTAATGTCCAAGCACTTACACATCTTCAAAGCACCCTACAGCAGGGGGGTTGGAACTCTATGACCTTCAAGGTCCCTCCCTACTTAAACCATTCTATGATTCTGTGATTCTATTTTCTAATTCGTTCACTGATTCTATTTATTTCTATAAATCGATCATATCACTTCATCCAAAAACCAGAAGCGACAAGGTCTCTGGTATCTAAGGTAGCAAGAGAAGACCAGGAATGCAAAAGAGCCATTCAAATTTCAGGAGCAATACTGAAAGTAAAAGGCAAAGATAATATGATAACGTCTTTGAAGTTATACATGTTGTTAGCTCCTTTCTTTTCATATTTAGATGGTATTTCTCAATGCATATAAATCAATATAGCTCCCAGATGTCAATTCATATCAAGTTCTATTCCAGGTTTTCTCAACCCTCTCCACTTCTTTTAATGTTAATTCAAATTATATGAATATAATGGAAGTACCGTAATAGTTTGAGAAATGTAAGCAGCAAGAGGACAAGAGGAGTACAGCACAGGGGAACGTTCTGCTTTAGAAGAGAAACTCATCCTCCCTGCCTCATGGTTACAGTTCCGGCTGTGAAAACTGGCTAGGGAAATGTCTCGCTGTATTGTCATTCATGCTAAATAGCCATGGTTTCTGTAATCCCTGCCTGAGAACTGTAGTTTTTAATTAGCTTTCACTTATTTCCAATGTGAAGGCTGATTTCAGGGAACCACTCTACCAGAAAAGGTCTTATCATCTCACGATGTCAGGATTAACTTCTTTTTCCTAATGCTCCACAGATGTTGGGAAGTGCTTTATTAGGTTTATCAAAGGCCCAAATAATCAAGGCGATACAATAACCGGTCCTGCAGGCCAGGGGCAAGAAGAAATGTCCCAGTGTGCTATATGTCAAATAAAAGCATTTTGTGAATCTTCTAGATCCCAAAACAGTAACACTTTCAAGGAATTTGCAGCAGACGATAAAAAGCTTACCACTCAATATCTGAACATAATAACCGAGTAAGCATCTGAAACCCACAGAACATCAAATCCATCTCTTATACTGATATTAAAGATGAGCTCTGTTTTTTTATGTATCTCAAAAAGGATGCATGCAACAGAAGCTGACATTCAGGAGCAGAGTGACACAGTAGATCAAGTGAGATTGGAGCTTCCAGAAATCTGGATAAAAATGGATAGCTCTCCATGTACAGGATTTCTTCCATTTGTGCTACACCTGCGTTCTGAAACAGAATACACAACCTTCAAAAGTGGAAATACAGAATACAGCATAACATACGTTGCCTCCTTCAGGCACGTTCTATATCAAAACACCCAACCCATGCTTTTTTTTTGACAGAGTTTGCATTGAAAATAAATTCAACAGGCAAACTTCTACACGTTGGAAGCCTTTGGGTAAGATGCTTAAGATGGCGCAGAAGTACAAACACAGAAGAAGCAGCACAAACTTGAAACATAGGAAGTTCCATCTAAACATGAGGAGGGACTTCTTTCCTGTGAGGGTGGCAGATCACTGGCACAGGCTGCCCAGAGAGGTGGGTGAGTCTCCCACTCCGGAGACATTCCAAACCCGCCCGGACGCCGTCCTGTGCAACTGCCGGAGGTGCCCCTGCTCTGGCAGGGGGTGGCACTGGGTGAGCTCCAGAGGGCCCTTCCAACCCCCACCATTCTGTCATTCTGTACAGCAGAATTATTCAAGATAATACACAAGAAAGCCCTTTTCAGTTCAGAATCACAGAATGGTCAGGGTTGGAAGGGACCTCTGGAGATCATCTAGTCCAACCCCCCCGCCAGAGCAGGGTCACCTACAACAGGTTGCACAGGACAGCATCCAGGCGGGTTTTGAATGTCTCCAGAGTGGGAGACTCCACAACCTCTCTGGGCAGCCTGTTCCAGTGCTCCACCACCCTCAAAGTAAAGAAGTTCCTCCTCAGGTTAAGATGGAACTTCCTATGTTCAAGTTTGTGCCCATTACCCCTCGTCCTATCAATGGGCACCACTGAAAAAAGACTGCTCCCATCCCCCTGGCATCCTCCCTTCAGGTATTTGAAAGCATTAACAAGATCCCCCCTCAATCTTCTTTTCTCCAGACTAAAGAGACCCAAATCCCTCAGCCTCTCCTCATATGAAAGATCATGACTAGATACTGAGTGAATAAAAAAAAAGGAAAAAAAAAAAAACAACCCAGAAAAACGTCTACAGGCACGCCACAAACTTTTAGAAAGGCTCTAGAAAGACCAAATTCCCACATAGCACTTGTAGCAGTTGTGTAAATAGTTCTATGAAGCAACGGGCACTGGCCACTGCTAGAGGTGGATGTTAGGTCCTATCTCTGAGGGTTCTCCTGCTCCTCAGCAGTGAATGAAGAGATAACCCAAATCCTGCCTGCCTGATGCCGTGGAAAGGAGCAGGATGACCACAAATCACTGTGAACCTGTCCTGGTGAGAGCAGGCACAACTGGTGACCCGGCTGGCTCTGAAGACTCAGGTACAACTTTCAACGTCTCCTCAGCTTTGGAAACACAACTGGTTTTACTGGGGACCAGGCAGACAAAGGACTGCACCAGCTCTGAAAACATCAGTCCTTAGAGTGATGGTACACGGCAGTGAGGAGGAGATGCTGTCAGAAAGATGCGGCGGAGTTGATCCACAAGGGAAAATCAGAGAAACAGGGAAGTGTGAGAAGAGAAGGAGAGTTAACATGAGGGTGGACAGTGTGGGCTGAGATATAGTCTGAAACCTGGCAGAGAAGACTGATGGTAGGGACCTGAGGTACATCACAGGTTGCTCCCTTCCCTACCAGCAGAACATCTATGGGGAGACACTGCCGGCTTACGCAGAACAAAGAGCAAAGCCCACCTGGCCAGCGTGGGCAGAAAAAGGTCAGCCGCTCCCACCAGGAACAAGAACGGTGCGGTTTGGCCGTAAAGGTACATCTTTCTCCAGCTATATGCATGAGTCTACACCAACCTTCTGCCTATATGAACTCTATCACCGTATTTCATTATGCCTTTGAAGGCCTCCTCAGAGAACGTAGGAGTAAGTACATATTTATTAATACAGTGTTAAGCAAATACTGTATTTCTGCTATATACTATAGGAGTTTGCCTTAAAATGTCATATACGCTGGTTGCAGCTGCCGATAGCTCTCCTGCTTCCTTTATATGAAAAAAAATAAAATAAAAATAAGTATCAGCCTCAGGGGGAAATAATCTATACACAGTTAAAGTGAGGTATTTCCCTTATTAAAATGTCAGGCTTAGAGCTCACTTGGCACACTTCCTTCTCTGAAATGGTTTGTACATATACACAACGGTGTACAATGCTTTTCATAACGGAGCAGTCCTCGTGGTCTGCATTCTTCGTGCAGCTTTTTAAGGGAGTGCATTATCAAGGCTGGTTTTTTATTTCCCCTCCCTCCTGCTGTAGAAGATCATTTACTATCATTGCCAATGCTTGGAACATGATGGAATGTTCCCCCTTAGTTAGAACAGAGGTTGTTATTTGAATGGAAACATGAAGAGAGTTTACAAATCACACTATATATATACACACAGAGAGAGTATCGCTGTAAGATGTAGGACAGCTGTAGTATAAGGGCTTCTGAAACACACACACAAGTACGGGCAATTTGCTTTGTTGATGTTTCTCATGCTTAAACAAAATTTCATGCATCTGTGTTACATGCCAGATGCCAGTAAAAGTCGTTAGGATAATAAACTTGAATTCTCACTAAACATTTAACCCCAAGATGTCATTTACTTATCACTGCGGGATGGCGAGTTACGGTCACGGCAGCGCTGCCTCCTGGGGTGAACCCGACGCCTGGTACAGGGCTTGTATTCCCACGGGCATGTCCTTGCCCTGGGTAGAAAGCACTTGGAGCCGCACCAAGGGACCCTCTGACTCCAACCTTCTCCGACAACCAAATCATTGGGCTTTTGAAGCGAAGTTTGTCAACGATCACCTAGGAACCAGGGCTGGTAGATCAATAAAATATTGCTAGCATGTGTGTAACAGTAAAAGCTCTCAGGGTTCAGCTGAACTCAAGCTGGACAATACACAATAAGTGCAATGTAGCTCCTGTTAATCCTACCGGGAGTTGTTCAGGGTTACGGAGGGGTTACCACGATGCTCGCGTACAGGAATGGTGTTCACGAATGCAGAAACAGGTAGAGCAAAAAGCCATCCATCCCCTTCCAGCTCTTAACCTTTGCCACCCGCATTCTCCGGGGATAACTCCGTTTGCCATGGCATTCAATGAAGAGTCAGGGCAGAGCACAACTGACCCTCTCAGAAGCTAGAGGAGCACAGAGGAATTAGATGGGTGACGTGGGAATTAGAAATGTTTTTTTCAGAAGCTTTCTGTATTGGCCTCTGCTGGAATTCTTGCCAACGGGAGGAAAGTTAGACTAAAAATGTGTCTGACTCATTTGATGCCACAGTAATTGCGGGTCTGCGGGGCAGCACATGCTTCCTAGGATTGCTCCATGTTTCCCTCAGGCTTCACGGCTCCTGTCTCACTATGCTGCATGCTGGCATTTGAAAGGTACAGTCCCACATCATACAACATGTAAAGTGCAATAATTACATGCAGTCCAAAAGTTGGAAAAAAAATCATAGAATAGAATCATAGAAAATTTTGGGTTAGAAGGGACCTTTAAAGGCCAACTAGTCCAACCCCCCCTGCCACGAGCACGGACATTTTCAACCAGACCAGGTTACTCAAAGCCCCATCCAACCTGACCGTGAATGTTTCCAGGGATGGGGCATCTCCCACCTCTCTGGACAACCTGCGCCAGTGTCTCACCACCCTCACGGTAAAGAATTTCTTCCTTATAGCTAGTCTAAATCTCCCCTCTTTCAGTTTAAAGCCAATACTCCCTGCCCTATCACAACAGGCCAAGCTAAAGAGTCCCTCCCCAGCTCTCCTGGAGCCCCTTTAGGCACTGGAAGGGGCTCTAAAGTCTCCCCGGAGCCTTCTCTTCTCCAGGCTGAACGACCCCAACTCTCTCAGCCTGTCCTCACAGCAAAGTGCTCAAGCCCTCGCAGCATCTTCGTGGCCTCCTCTGGCCCCGCTCCAACAAGTCAATGTCCTTCTCAGAATCATAGAATCTAAGTTGGAAGGGACCTTGAAGACCATCAAGTCCAACCATCAGCCTAACACTGCCAAAACCACCACTAAACCATGTCCCTCAGCACCACATCTACACATCTTTTAAATACCTCCAGGGTTGGTGACTCCACCACTTCCCTGGGCAGCCTGTGCCAATGCTTGACAAACCTTTCAGTGAAGAAGTTTTTCCTGATATCCATTCTAAACCTCCCCTGGTGGAACTTGAGGCTGTTTCCTCTTGTCCTGTCGCCTGTTACTTGGCAGAAGAGACCGACCCCCCTCACTACCCCCTCCTTTCAGGGAGCTGTAGAGAGCGAGAAGGTCTCCCCTCAGCCTCCTCTTCTCCAGGCTGAACACCCCCAGTTCCCTCAGCCGCTCCTCATCAGACTTGTGCTCCAGACCCCTCACCAGCTCCGCTGCCCTTCTCTGGACTCACTCCGGCACCTCAATGTCTGTCTTGCCATGAGGGGGACGCAGCACCACAGGGGCAGTCTCACCAGAGGGGCAGAAATAAAAGCAGGAAAGAGACAGTTCATCTTAGGGCACACCATGATAAAAAGGCGTTAGGTTCTGTACAGCACAAGCTACAGATTTTCATTCCCAGGAGCCTACAATTCTTATGACAACAAGCGGGTTTGATTTTATTTATTTATCAGGACTGTTATTACTGTGCTGCTCGTTATCTCTCTCTAAGGGTACCTGCTGTAATCCCAGCGTGTGCAGCGGAATGTGCCTGGCTTGGGGGTTTACGGAGGCGCTGCAGGCAGAGGGCAGGGGCTCAGCCCGGCACCTGCCAATTTACAGGAGGTCACGAGATGGTCCATAACCTCCGGGGCACCAATATCCCCGCATCACTTTGTCCACCAGCGAGGACTCACGTCTGCAAATCACCCTCGCCCTCCTCCCTGCTTCCCAAACCGCTCCTCAGAGCACGCTCCCTATTATGCTTCCAAGGGCATGATAATGGCATATTATAATTCTTCGATGACTTCTTTTCCCACCAGGTCTCCCTTTGCCAGACACGTGTAATAATACATATTTTTCATTGCACCAACTGCTTGGGAAAAATGGAGTTTTACTTGGGTCTTCCAGCACTTTTGAAAATTAGCATATTATCTATGTTGTTCTGTCTCTGTATATGTTTATCATAGTAATTTGTTTAATTATGATTTTTTGGTCTCCACCTATTTTATTGTACATTTTATCCTATTTCCTGCTTCCCTTCCCCTCTTCTTGGCATATAAAATAAGTTGTTTTGGTACCTTTGTTCCATCATGCAATTAACACTCACTTTTGGCTATTTGCTTACCGTTGAGGGAAACCTGCTGTCTCCAAATTGATAGAGCCCCTGCCCCTGTATGGCATAATCTCAATAAAATGGGCTTTCTAGGGGTGAAGGCAAAAAGAGTACGTTTTGCCAATTTTTGTTTACACATAAGTTCAAAGTAAATTTAAGCAAAGTGATTTATAAGAGTTTGGTAACTGTATATGTGGTTTTTGTTTAAATATTCATTCTATATAGTAATGTATAGTAATGTTGCGATTGCAATGTATATAATGTAGGCACATCAAATGCTACTCCTTTTCATCTCTAAATCTCACAGCACTTCACAAAGAACATCTCTCATATTTTCTGAGATTTATGAAAGGGGAAAGTGAGGCATAGGGAGATTAAGTGACCTGCCCAAGTCACACAGCAAATAAGTGGCCTGAATCCCCCTTCCATATCCAGGCCACGGGGGCCTGGATCCTTTATAATGATTTGAACATCAGTTACGGCTAGGTTTTGTTTTTAGAAGGAGAAAAGTTAGTTTCTAGGAGCCTATATAACCAGAGCAGCCTCTTCCAACTGCAGGTGTGCAAATCCCACTTTTTCATGACTGCACTGCAGCCCAGGGCTCCGGCGAGGGTTAGAGTAAACCCTCCAAACGAAACCACGTCCGTTCAAGAGATCTGCACAGAAACTTGTGGATTTACATAGTGCTGACAGCCAGAAATCAAAGTCTTGTGGACTGTAACAGATTACTGAATTATGAAAATGGAGGAGTGCAAATTCATAGCTTGGAAATTATGAATCTGCAGATGGCTCTGAACGGACAGCAGGCTTTCGTTACCCAAAATGAGCGCTAGCAATTAAGGGCCAGCTCCACTGACGTACTGAGAACTTTTACCTTTAGCTTCAACAGGAGAAATTAAACCCGCAGCGCTTCAATTACTTGTACTTGAATGCCGGCGTGTAGAAGTCGTCACTGACAGATGCGATTATAACAGGCATATCTAGAAATACACATCAAGCAACACGGCTGTTTCCAAAAACCTTGAAATAAAAGATTCTGACACAGTACACAGGATCTGGGAGGTGAGAGTCTACTAACATCTTGCAATAGATGTCTTCTCATGAGAATTCTACACTCCTTATTACGGGCAACCTGTCGAGCCAAACTACTGGTCATTTTGCAGTAGAGCCAGTGCACAGAGCAGTGGGCCAGGGCTCAGCAACGGAGGGATGTAATCCCCTCCGCACCGCATCCTTGCGGCAGTATCTCATTTCATATCTGCCCTGCTTCTCCCCACGGGAACAGTAAATTGTGAAATTACAATTGCAAATTATAAAATGAGGTCACAATGTTGGCTTTCCAGGTGAGGCCCTGGGAAATTATAAACCAAAAGAACTACATAGGAGTGTAATTTGTTATTCATTTCAATGGTTATAATTATTGAATTGGTAGTTCCTGGAAAATTAAACCTTGACTTCAGCTTCCTCACGTTTCCACCCAAGACGGCAGCAATCGAAGCTTTCCTGTACTCTCTCCCTGATGCTGTTTTATCCTGAGGGGCCTGGACTAGAGCTTGTGGGATAAGCTGGAAGCTCATTTTCTGTTTTCATGTCTGTTCAGGCTCTTGGACTGCAGGCTGAGTTTGCAACAATGGTGAAAACCGGGACCAAGAGTAATAACGTGCTTTGTGAAGGGCGTCAGTCCACCAGGATAGAGGCTAGACTGATCCTCCTAATTCATTTCATGTCAGGGATTTGAATCCGACACGGAGATGAAAAGCTCTGCCTGCTATTACAGCCGTACCAACCATCCCTCCCAGACGTGCGTTATCACACGCTGCACCAGCAATCATGTCATGCCCAATGTACTCCACTAGGTATCAATTACTTCACCATAATGAAATCAGAACGAAGGAAAACATTCAACTACACACAAATAAATATGTACTGAAGACAGAAAATGAAATTAGAGGCCGTATTTTGACCACAAGGTCTGCGCTAGTTGTGGCTTAGGGAAGATAAGTGAGCCTGGATCCATTCCCCCGCAGCAGGTTTGGTGGCGAGATAGAACAGGTAATCTGGTTTTCTATTTCGGCAGTGTCATTTACTGAACCTTTTAGGGCTCATATTAGGTGACAAAAAGTGACCATGAGCCCCATTTATGCTGCCTCAGCATTATGATATTTGAAAAAGTTATTCGAGCCATTAATCCTTTAGTGCCAGGAATCTGTATCTGCCAGGGAGCAGCGTTCACCAGCCGGCAGTTATTTATTCGCCAATCCTCAATGTATAAAAGAGCAACGTGGCAATAACTTACACTTGCTGCGCTTCAGAAACAAACAGACAAGACCCACGCGCCCACTCATCACAGCGCCACATCTAATACACAAAAGAGAAACTCCCTCATTTCACGTCCTGCCCTCTCTCTAAACATCTCGTTCACCAGGCTGGGTTACCTACACCGGTGAACGAGATGAAAATACGTTGACCGGTTTTACTGGACGTGGCTCCAGCTCCAGCCTTTGATGCAAACAGGGGTACGAGAAGTTTTGAGCCCGTGACTCGGTTCAGACCGATTTCCTCCCCGTTCTCGCGCCGTGCAGCGAACCGGCACGGTAAAGCAAGGCGCGCTGCAGAAATTTAAAGAAGGGATTTATCTGCCCTCAATCTGGCATACGAAAATTAGTTATCTCAGCCCAAGCTCAGCGCCGTAGCCCCGTGCAATGTTAATGCACAGATACAGGTCCTTCTAAAGGCAATTCACCTGACCCAGCATAAAACTTGTCTCAGAGAGGGATGAATTGCCCTTCACGGGACTATACAAAGTCTCATCGGGGACCTTCACAGCATTCCTATAAAACAGCTGGGTCTAAGGTATTGTTTTAGCTAGAATTATTTACTGAAACTCATTCTTTTTTTTCTCCTTGCAGTGCAGTGATTTTGAAAAAAAAAAAAAAATA
>VZSZ01012048.1:836400-920337 GCA_013398815.1 Ibidorhyncha struthersii
AAAGGAACTTATTCAACACACAAAAAAAACCCTCATGAGACAAAATAGAAAATTTTGTACTGGAAAAAACACCCACCTATATTCTGAAGTTATACAAGTGTAAATAATATGTTTTAAAATTACGCTACATCTTTTGATGTCATGGTAAAGCATTAAAATTAAATAGTTAAAATACTGTGTTCTGAGGAATTAAGGGCAAGTGCAATTTGGTGCTCACTGAAGTGTGCTGCTTTATTTTCTGGATTAAAACAGCTCTGATAAAATGAAATAACACTTTTAGGCTGTTGTCATTAGAGCAAAAATAAAGTAGAGGTAGTAGAGATACGCGCAAAACAATACCAAAGCAGAAATACTAGTCTATTAGTTTGTCACTCAGTGCACATTGCAAAGTAAGAGAGATATGAGCATAAGCCATATAATACCTTTTCAAACAAAATTTCCTAAAAACAATTGACACGAGAGTTTTTGGAAATACCGATGGACTTAAGTTTGCCTCAGCCATAGTTTGAATGCTGTAGGCTTTCCAGCACGTTTTCTAATTACCCAGCTACACCTATAGATTAGGAAAGGAAAAAAAAAAAAAAAACAACTGTTGAGGACAGTACAGAACTGCAAGTGGGAAAAATCGAACGACAGCATGGGCAGAAGCGAGCGTCTGAAAGCCAGCCGTCTACCCGAGCACAGCTTTGCTTTTCTCCTGTCGAGCAGCAGTTCCGTTCCCAGCAAAGTTTGCTTGATTTTACTTGCCCACAGCAGACTCTCCAAGGGAAGCCGAAGCAATTCTGACAGCTTGGCTCAGCGGTTTGCCAGCTCCAGACAAAAACAAGAATTGACCTTTTATTTCAGTCAACACCAGCCTCTCCAGAACATCCAGGTTCCCCCAATGCTGCCTTTTAAAACCATATTCCTTTGTCTCGTTTCTCTTTTCATCACACGAATTCATTTTTGTTGCAAAATGCCGTATCAGCATGAATCCCTTGTATGGATTTCATATAATTACTATTATGCTTTCATTACACTTCTCATGTGCTTTAGCAAGAGGTATTTTATAAATCATGTAGATTTTCCAATCAGTTCCCTTTGAATGTTATCACCCAAGCCTTTTTCTCCATGGGAATCTATTATAATACCTGTTGTAATGAGCAGAATGATACAGTTAAAGATTTTCCTTGAGGTCTAAAATGTCTTGAGATAACAAATTGCTCTTTATTTATACATAAGAACAGATTCTACTTTCACCAGTAAAACTAGCAAGAGACCTATAGGCTTTCAAATGCTAATTATATTCTGTCCGAGGGACTAAATCCTGCCAGAATGCAGCAGGACCGCAAGTGACTACACACCACGGTACATTAAAAAATAAAGCCGGGCTAATCCAAACCTCAGCTAGTAATCCTGCCTGACAAGCAGTTCTGTGTTTAATCGGTAATTTAATCGCTCACCAGTGACACGTTCAGAAAGCATCCCAGTTCAGGAGAAAACCCACCACCTCTGGCAGGCTTTTACATCCCATGGATGCAATGGCCTTTTCTAGAGCTCCGGAGCATCCAGATGGGTGGGAGAGCAGGAATCAGAGAGGCTCAAAATGCGTAACTCACTCTGGGAAAACAGGACAAAGCACCATTTGGAGAAGGCAGAAAAAAAGATATCCCCTGGCCACAAGAAGTTAATGTTTAAAACAGCGGTGCCATGGTCCCCGGAGCACATCCGTGAGGATGCATTTGCTAAAAGGAGGGGGAACACATTCCCTTTGCTCCAGGGACCCCATCCCGTCTCTGCATTTCTGAGTGCGTTTCCTCCCAGCTGGAACCCAAACAGGCAACATCCAAAAAACATTTCTCCAAGAACCCATCTGAATATTTCAGCTGCACTTTGTTGAACTTTGTCCGACACACTGATCACTTTTCAGTGGTTTAATGAAGAACTGAGGAACCTGTTTGGGTTTTTCCCCATAATGCACCGTAACCCTCAAAGATCTCCATCACCTCCATAAGCCAAATTTCAAGAAGGCCCATTTGAAATGAATTTTCAGGTTGTGTCACCTCCCCAGAAGGACTGCAGACAAATCCAAGAAAGTTTCGACAGCATTGCTTTCGCTTACGGATCTTTGCACAGACACAACATTTTCACAACTAAAGACTCCTCCCAGGTAATCTCCCTCCTTCACGCTTGTTAAAGAAGTGGATGAAATCACCGTGGGCAGTGGGGGGATCTGAAACCCTTAATTAAGCCCAACCAGTTTCTTGTTAGAGGGTCACACATCTCTCACTATTCCTTGGGAGTATGATGGTAGCAACCCATTAGCCCTCAGGCATCCCTTCACCTCTATGTATGACATTCCAATTAACACCTGAAGAAATGAAATTACAGAATTTTTTTAGAAAAACTTATTAGCCACCAAGGTTGTGCAGCGCATGAGGTACCACAAAAGACAGCGTAACCAGTCCAAGTAGGTCTGAGGAGAATCTTTAAGCAGAGACTTTCAGACATTTGTTTTTGTCAGACAAATCGTTGGCGCTGGGTTTGTCGCAGCAAATGGATAAAGACTCGTAGCACAGTCCCTCTCTCCTTCCTCTGTATCTATTGCCACGGAAGCTGTCCACCTCACAGCCTCCAAAATTTCATTCACAGGATCTGCCATGTCCCATGACTCCATCTCAAGAGGGATTAATTACTCCTGTGTATAGGAAGTAACTGCTTACACAGGCCGTTTACCGATGTTGAAACTGATGTTTTTCACGTGGGAATCCTTTACTACGTCTGACAAATTTGCCTTTAACAACTTTATTCATTCTCCTACCAACCGGCCTCTCTGTCTCTCCTGGTAGATGACACAGTCACACCTCCTTCTGACCTACTTCAAGCTCTGTGTCAAATCCAACAACATTTCTAAACCCGTTTGAAAGACAAAATGGGGCTTTCAGGAAGGGATTTTCTTGAGATTGGTTGGAGCTATAGCACACAACGGAGATGCATGTCTTGAGTGAGTGCAAAGAAAACATACAATATGCAAGCAGCCCGACTGTCCTCGAGGCACGTTTATCACGCAGCAGAGCTGTCATGTGCATCTGAAGATGCCAGGCTGGACGCGGCTTTGAGCAACCTGGTCTAGTGGAAGGTGTCCCTGCCCATGGCAGGGGGGGGTTGGAACCAGATGCTCTCTAAGGTCCCTTCCAACCCAAACCATTCTATGATATTCTTCTATGATTCTATGCTCAGCGGATTCGCAGTGGACTTCATATGTTTGGTGTCCAGCGGTGAACCCCTCCAAACCAAGGGGCCTGGAGCAGAGTAACACCACCAAGAAACCCCAACCAGACCGCGGAGATAAAGTCTCTCTGAATCAGCTGTACAGGTACAGACGTCTTGTCCACCTGAGAAATCAGATCACCAGTTTCTGAAAGTGTCTGCTGAAATGTATCCAGTTACTTTCTGGTTTGATTTCACCTCTGCTTTGGGGGCCCATTCTACATTTTGTATAATCTTTGAGAAACTCTTGCTTGTGAATTGTCTAAATTCTGCTTCCACCTGCAAGACTGCAACTGGTGAAATAACTGGTTTCAAAAAACCTGGAGAACTCAATTTCCTAGTTATAGAAAAAGCAACCGCCCTCTCCTCTGGGACTACGGAAATGTGCAGGAAATAAATACCAATGCGTTTTGAGCTGACCTTCTGCTTCAAAGTACTCAGAGAAACCTGCTCTGTCCCTTGCAGGATTGTCTTTCAGCAGGGAGGTATGGTGACTCCCATAATTACTCCCAGTGAGACACCCATTCCTACCAGCAGCTCTGGATAAAACACTGGTGTGATTACTCCAGAGGCATTACAGATGTCCCAGCTGAACCTCGCAACAGCACAGGAGGGTTCAGAATAAATTAAAACCAGAGCTGTCCAAAGGCCAGCAGAGCAAAGGGTTAGTTAATAACACGTTCCCAAATGCACAGCCAGTGGTAATTTAAATTCTTTATTACCCAATGGTGAGTAGATCTAAAGCTTTTCAAAAAATACCTGGTGCATTCAGTCCAGCCGCTGGCAAACCAGCACCGCAGCGACCGGCACGTTTGCAGCACTGGTTGGGAAACCTACTAAAAAAGAGCCAAGGGGGATGCATCAGCTGAGCCGAAAAGGGCAACACAAAGAATATTTGTATGATTTTGCTGCTGTTTTTACTCCTTTTACATCCTAAGACATGCAGGCAGAACCAGTGACTATCAGCAGCTGACCTGGAGCAGCTGATGGAGCAACGTGTGAGGTGATGGGAGTTAGGAGCTGCAGAACTGAAGAGGTTTTTCAAGTCACAGATCCACAACAGCTGTCACGCCTGTCGTGGGGTACCTTTGCATACCAAGGAAAAGACAAGACCTTGTGCTTTCCTAACAAATTTTCTCCAGGAACTGGAGAAAGTTCTCCAAAGAACTTTCAAGACTTCCACAAATTCATGTGAGATATTTAGCACTAATGCTCAGTTAATCAATTTGCACATATTCAGACGAAGCTGTGGCAAACCTCAGGAAGGTGCAGCAATCACATACCAAAGTGCTGTGCAAAAACCTGGACAGCTGGCAATGGTCTCCCCTTTCAAGTGTTGTCACTATAATAGTAAATTCATAGAAAATATTCAATTCAAGATTATCTCATCCTTTTGTATGTTTTTAATGTGGTTCTTTAAGGAAGCAAGGACTATTGCAACACGATCCATCTATTAGTCTTTCTGTCCTTTCTCTCTTTCTTCTTTTTAATGTGTTGGTTCCCTGGAACTGAATTTGACAGAATAGAAAAATATTATAAATAGCCCACATTAAAGCAAGAAAAGCCTCAGTCAGAGGTTAATAGTCACTAGAGAATCCAAACCAGGAGACGCAGAGCTACTGAAAAACAGAAACTCCTATGCACACATCTGCTCAGAAAGAAAGTTATTGTATTACTGATCTACTCGCAGAAAAGCAAGCCCCTATTGCGCGTACAATCCCTGACACATAATGGTCAAAAGCTAAATAGATGTGACCAAGGATAAGAAAAAAAAAAATCATCAGGAACAGCCGGGTCACATAATACCGACTACAAACCTTGCTTCAATCCAGGATTTCTGCTGGGGAGCACAGGGTCCCCGGTCACCTGCTTTCTCTTTTCTAGCCCTTTCAGAAAGAAGAAAAAGTTGTAATTATATGTGGTTCAACTCTAATTCCTACCAGCTGCTACCTGACAACTTGGATTTAGTTCAGGCTGGGTCCAGATTGTTCTAAATCAGCCCTTTCCTACAGCCACATTTGTCTCCATTCTCCTCTTCCAAACCCGCTATACCTTCTACCAACCACAGCTCTGCTAAAGGAGATCTGCAAAAAAAAAAAATTCACATACAAAACTATCATGTCCTCCTTATCTAAAACCTTGAATGCATATGTCAAATCTGGCAGGATACTTGTTGCAATATAGTGCTTTTAAAACAGAAAAATGTAAGCTTATGCTTTGACCTGAAACGTCTCCCTTCACAGCTGAAAAAAAAAACAAATGCAGGAAAATCTAAATCCTTTTCCCTGGCCTAAGCACTTTATGGTTACTTTCATCTGTGTCGGCGAGAGATTCCTCTTCTACCTTTCCAAAAAGCTCAGGCTCTTCTCGGGAGTCCATTTAAAATAGTATGATCGGGGAGAAACAATCATTTGTTCAGTAATTTACCTTAAAGTCTCCATAACCAGCACGCTTGGCACTTGCAATCACGTTTTCAGAACAGCAGAAGCGAGAAATGTGCATCTGCTTCTGCCTCTCTGACCTTCCTGACACCAAACTTGATGACTTCATAGATGAGGCTATGACACAGGAAACCTCCAAAAATCAACATCCAGAGCACTTTCCCAATCGCTTGTGCCGGCTACCGCTGCCAGCTTGCTGCTACAGTTTCCAAAAGATCCTAGTTTCACAAAACCCCATCATTAGCAGAGTTTTATTTGCAAAGCCCACGCGTTCTCGTGTTTCCCGCTAAGAGCACCGAAGGTGCGTCAAACACAACAGCTCCTCCTGCTTCGGCTCTCTGTTTCATTCACACTCTCAGCTTGATTACTGCTTGAAAACCATAAATTCACTCGTTCGGTGGAGAAGACTTGCTGTCTTCTCTCAAAAGAGGGGGGAAGCTCTCCCCGAGGCCCCACGCGTGGCTGTGCAGCGCTTACATCCCTGAACGCACAGCACATTCAGGCTGAGACCAGCTTTGCCACCCAGCCTCCACACCGGAGCTCCTGAGGAAAGACATGGACCTGTTGGAGCGGGGCCAGAGGAGGGCCACAAAGATGATCAGAGGGCTGGAGCACCTCTGCTGTGAGGACAGGCTGAGAGAGTTAGGGGTGTTCAGTCTGGAGAAGAGAAGGCTCCGGGGAGACTTTATAGTGGCCTTTCAGTACCTAAAGGGGCTACAGCAGAGCTGGGGAAGGACTTTTTACAAGGGCATGGAGCGATAGGATGAGGGGGAATGGCTTCCAACCAGAAGAAGGAAGGTTTAGATTAGATGTTAGGAAGAAATTTTTCACTCTGAGGGTGGTGAGGCACTGGAACACATTGCCCAGAGAAGCTGTGGCTGCCCCATCCCTGGAGGTGTTCAAGGCCAGGTTGGACGGGGCTTGGAGCAACCTGGGCTGGGGGGAGGTGTCCCCGCATGGCAGGGGGGTTGAAACCNGAACGCGATGATCTTTAAGGTCCCTTCCAACCTAAACCATTTTATGACTCTATGACTCTATGCTGGCTGGTGCACTGGCCCAGCCCGGGTACGCTTAGGCTCCAGGTGAAGCTGGTTGAAGTAAGCGGGAAGCACACCGTGAAGAGGTTAATCCTTGGTACGTTTAGGATAGATTTTGGGATTACTCAGCACACTGAGGGCATGTCACTGAGAGAACTTCTCCCCTGCTATTTCTGAATCCAGATTCCTACCTCTTTCTTGCAGTAGTAACACTGGTTTTGCCCCGAGGTCTTCAGCCAACATTTCCTCTCTTCGTGCTGCACGTCAGCCTGCTGTGCACTATTAACCCATCTGCCTTCTGCCCTGCATCCCAAAGGTGTCTGGCAGCTTGGCAGAGGTACCATACGCAGAGCTTGTAGGGCCAACTTCTGTCCTCAGACGTGCATGTCCAGCTCCCATTGATTTTCATTGAAATTTTATGCTTGAATCCAAGAGCCACATCGGGCTGTCAAACAGAGGCACTTTGGGACGCCAACGGATGATAGATGGTAAAAAAAGTTAACTGTTCTAGCCATCGTTTTATTGTCTATTGCATATAATTTAGGAAGAAAGGACGCATGTACAAACATTCCCTACCTACGTACATCGACTGCTATTCAGCAGTAGAAACGTGAGGCTTTTGGATCCAAGCCTTGAAGGCTTGGATGCCTCAACCTATACTTTCAAGCCTGTGGATAGGTACTCTGTAGAGCGGAATGGTATTTAGAGGCTGAGAGTACCCAAACTTCACTGCGTTCTATGACAAGGCAAACATTTCGCTCATCAAAACCGTCATATTGTGCTTCACTGCCTTGCGCATCGCGTGGCACTGTACTTCAATCTGCTCTTTTCCAAAGCGCACCAATATAAAAGCCTGGAAGAATGTCATTTACACAAGGCCCCTGAGAGTTTTAAGCATTACTGAATGTGTCTATTATATCGAAGATACTTGACTGACTCACTTCTTAACTTTTAGGATAAAGTTAAGACTTTCCTTTATCTATTGACTTCAACAGTCCATTGACTGAGGTAAGCCCAAGGTAAGCTTCTGAGTTTAGAAATGTTGTCCGGAGCCCTTTATGCCAGAACACTAATTATCACAAATATAAAAATGAGAAGAACTTATGGAGCTGTTGGCAGAAGCAGTCTGTCTGCCAACAGAGTGATGGAATTAACTATTAAGTCTGTGGTGATGGTAACTCACTTACAATCGCTGATTTTTCCTTTACAGCCTGGAATTTAGCCAAGGTAAAGCAAACTTAAAGGTAAGTTGGACAGTCATACTTTTCTTCATTCTAATTCATGCCACTTCTAAAAAAGTACAGAGGACTCTTAGTGACTGTATTTCATCTCTTTGTTCTATAATTAGGCAAAAGAAAACAGAAGGGGAAAAAAAATGTCAGTGTATGCAATATAACTATAATTTTCTGTCCGCAGAAGCAGCACAACGGAGAAATGTAGATACACACACATAAATAGGTCTTTTTTATGGAAAGCTCATTAGAGAACTTACAGCAGCTCATTAAAATAACGCATGTAAGAACTGTCAATGAAATTTGGTCACCAAGTTACATTGAAGGGACTGCCATCTCCCATTATTCTCAGGATGTGAGCTCTGCCGAGCCACAGTGGCCGCAGACTCCTGGTGTTCCCGGGGCATTACAGACAAACTGCCCTGAGAGATGATGCCGCTTGCAGAAAAATGAGCTGAGCGAGACTCTTAGGACAAAGCCAAAAGTTTCACCCCTAAAAAAAGACAACCAAGAGTCAAGGCACACCCCAAAACCCCAAATCTGTGTCTGGTTTTGGCCCCCGGGGGTAGCACGGAGCAGAAGAAAACCTTTGGAGCTAGAGAGCAAGGCTGGCACAAGAACAACTGTGGCCCAGCCAAGCACGTGAGCTGCTTGCAACAGCCAAACGTTACAGACAGGAGAACGAGCAAGGCAAGGGGAAGGCGAGGGATTATACGACGTGATCGCTTGCGATAACAGAGAGCTGGACTTTAGGAAGCTCTGCCCCCACCAAGCTGCTGAGTTATACGAAAGCGGCGCATGCAAAGCACATCTGACACTGCTCTCCTGTGGCAATGAGAAAAGCGTCGTAATATAAAGGAACCTGCAAGTATTTTCTCAATCAGGTATTTCATACTTCTCAAGAGGGAATACTGATTTTGCTGATTAACATGAATATATAATAGGCTCACATTTACAAAGCAAAACATTACCTCCCTGAGAGGAGGAAGCTATTAGAATGCACTTATAAACCATAGCAAGTGATAAAGCAGTTTACAGTCCACTGTGCTAATGAGATGCTCAGCTGGCAAAGTGCACCATCATGCTTACAAATCATTTGTTTCAGTGACACTTCAGATAGCAATTTACAAAGAAGCAAGCATTAAAACCATAACCATCACCACTTCATCATTTTTAACTCCGGAGTTTCAGGAGCTGTGCAAGTCGCGGCAACAATAAATGTTAGCGGCATAGTAATGGTGGATTATTCTTTTCACCAGGCAAAGTCATTTGGGTGTCAGAAGCTTGTAGATTTTTGACACTGGAGCGTCAAGAGTTCAGTAACCTTCTTCCCATAAAATGAACATACCAATTAAACTAAATAGCATCATAGCAGATCTGTAATTTGTAATTTTAGGGTCTGTTCAGAGGAAAGACAGCGTAGGGCAATGAACAATTGAAGGTCCATGGCTCAGTCACCTCTAGTTCATTTGTCACCTCCATAATGAGCAGTACAGAGCAGGAGGAGATAGGGAAGGAGAAGAAAAGCTGCTTTGAAAGGTACAACTTTTTTAATTGCTAATGAAGAAGGAGCAGCACAGTTCCAAATCTGAACTATCACAGTAGACCTGCTTGCAAGGGAAGACCTTGGAGAGACACAGCCCCTGGCTCAAGGAGAAAAAAGACAAGTCGTGGCCAGGTCACAAGGGATAGCAAAGAGTCCCATTGATGTGCATTACTTCAGGCTTCCCCCTGCACCCTGTGCTTTTACCTCCCCTTTTAATCTATTAATTCTCCCCCCTGCGTTTCCATGACTCCAGTGATGACTGTGCTCTGCCTGCCTTTCACACTGCTAATAGACCTTGATATAATAACCAAGCCAAAACTTCTGTGACTTCGGGTCACAGCCCCAAAAGTGAAACAATTAGAGATTCATTTGAATATTACTTTAATAATCTAATTTCTGCTGCCCTTAAGATTAGTCATGCTCTAAGCCGCTGACCTCTTCACCTTCTCTTCCCAAGAGATGGTTTCTTTTCCTCCAGGTTTCCCAGGGCTCAGCAACACATCACACCTTTAATATCACAAGCCTTGGCTGGGGCAGCACTTTTGCAGTTCACCCACGAGCAAAACATTTAACCAGAGCGGCTACCTCACTGGACTACTTATAAAACTTCAGTAGTTATTATCTCGTGAAATACTTTGTGACACTCAAATGCAAGGCACTGGAAGAAGCACAAAGAAGGTTGTTGCGTTAAGATGCAAAGTAGTTTGGCAGAAGATAAACCCCCTTGCGTTCTAACACTCCTCACCGAGGTGGGAGGCTAGGTGCGGCTAGGTTTAAATTCTGAGTGATGTCCAATTCACCACTATCAGTCCGGTCGCGTTTGATTTGTCAAACTGTTACCATTCTGGATACACTGATAGTGGACTGCACCTTCAGCCTAGTCGTGCTCATGAACTAGCACGGCCACTCTTTGGTCGCATTCAGTGAGAAACCCAAACGACCAGCTACTTTCGCAGTGCAGTTTATTTGAGCAACAGATACAGGTTCTTTATGGATTGCCGGTGATAAATACACTGTCTGCAAAGCACGTGCCAATAAAAGCATGTTAATTATATAAAACACACGACAAAGTTAGAAACCATACAGCCTGGCTGTAAGCGTAGGAAAGAGACTCTCCAGAGAGATTTGTAAGTTTTCTGAGGAAGCACTTGGTATAGTTTAAGTCTTACCCAAAGGCATCCCTATGGGGGGGAAGAAAGGCTCGGCCCGTCGACTGGTCCCAGACGTCAAAGGCAGTCTTTGATGGAGTCCTTGACTTGTTCACGATGGTGTCTTCCCCGATATTCCCCCGGTCTTGGGCTATTTTTATACTATTTTTGACTTTCAAGGTGGAGTTTGAGTGACTCTAGTCATAAACACTTTTATTGTGATTGGTGTAAAACTCTCTCGTTTCACATTTAAAGGTATAGTTTACGAAAAATTCAGGGCGCAGACTCAAGGAGGAGTGATCACACCTTGGAGGCAGGTAGCCTTTGGGATGGAGGTGTGTTTAGGTATTATAACGACCTTATAATGAGCAAAGTTCGCACAAAGGACAGCTTTTCATCAAAATTTGACAAACTGTTGGCTCAGGGTAGTAAGTATGCAGCTTATCACTTCCATAGGACCATCTCGTTCCCAGATCTGCTGTATTATCACAGGGCTTGGCCACAGGATCTCCATCCCACTCCACTCCCTGTGTTACTTTGCGATGCTTGCAGATGCGGTGAATTCTTCGCATACCAGCTGCGGCCGTATTCTACCCTAGAAGTCTTTTGATTCTGTACTTTTCCTTAATGTGCGAGCAATGCTGTATTTTTGATCATTTTAGTAGTCATTCCACAAAGGTACCACCAGCCAAGCAATCGCCTGCAGCCACGCTGAGCTGGGGTGTGCCCAGCTCACACGGACATCTGGCAGAGGAGGCTCCCCCCTGCTCGCAAGACACCCGCAAACATATGAGAATAACACCAATAGAAAATATTTTCTAGAAAAAGCAGCCCCACTTAAACACACAGTGAGATCACTTCAGCATATGAGACAATTTTAACAGCAAACATGGGTAGTTAGAGAGGATCCAGGAGGGAGACGAGTCCAGATTTCTGGATGAGGTCCCCAAACAACTTGATATTCTTCCTCCCTCTCCAAAGCTGCGTGGGGAGCACAGCACCATTAACGTACCAGCGGGGGACTAATCACTGCTGGAAACTACCAGGAGTACTCGCCCAGCTCTGCTCTGCCCTGCTGAAAGCAAGGTGGGATTTCCACTACTCCAGATACACCGTGGAGCGCAGTTTGGGATCCAATATTGCACATGGCAGAAATGAGGCATAATCATGAGCCTCCATTAATCACACTGCAATTTTTCATTCTGCTTATGCAAGCACTGGACCAAGTTTATTTCCTTGGTCAACAAAGGAAGAAAATTTAATGGTTACAATCTTCTAATGTTTGCTATGAATATGCACACACTGCAGTTTTACTCAAGCCCTGGCACAGGCTCTGGAGAGGAATCTCTGGCACTGGGCACCACTGCACAAGCTGCCTTGTCACGGTAGTTATTTTATGTCTGAAAGGATTACCTGTCATCCGGGTGCAGACTAGAGCCATCACTCCCAGCCACGTCTGATGAGTCAGCAGAGAAGGTTTTGGTTTGAGATCCTTTTTTCCTCCTGTTGCCTTTGATGCTGTAACTGAAATGGTCTTTTTTTGCATCTCTGTGAAATTACTGTCTTAAAAAATTAGGCAACTGCGGTGACAGCTGATACAGACGTCCCCTCCGTGGTCTCAAGAGTGAAAGCCAGTCACTCTGGATGTATGTTCACAGGCAGGCGCAGCATCGACAGCATCCAGGGGCCACCAAGAGCGGCAAAAGACAACAAAGCAGAAGACTAATCCTTGGAAAACCTTTCCTTTTGAGCAGGCTCAGGCTCCCTGAGGAAACAGTGCACAGGAGCAGGTGGGTGTTTCAGGCTTGAGGTTTCTCAAAGCACCCAGCCATGCTGGAACAAGCAGGGACACCGGTCCAGGGCCAGCCTGCCACAGTGGTACCTGTAGGAGGTTACAAAAGCATTTTAGTTTGGGGCAGGAAGGTGGTCTCCAGCCACACGTGCTCCCAAGCTTTGGTTTACATTGCAAAGTGCTCCCAGGGCATGCAAACTAGATTCCCTTTGGTTAAAATTAAGCAGAAATGAGCTCCGATTACTAATGTGACCATAGGACCAGAGCAGAGAGGCTGAAATACGATCTCCCTTAAACATGCAATATAGAGATCGAGTCCTCCGCACCAGCTGTCTCTCTCTGCAGACCAGCCCCCGCCGCCTGTGAAGCTCCTCTGCCACAGACTTGAGCCTACTGCCCAAGGACTAGACTGGGAGCCTCAGGTCATGCCAGTCACAATGTGCTACTTTTCACTCAAAACCAGTATCAGGGTACAAACGGATGCCGTGAGTTCCCTGGGATACCTCTCCTCACAGCAAATACGCACATGAGAAATACAAATGGCCACACCACTTGGCAGAACTTCTCTCCATACCCTTTAACAGCAGCCAGAACTCATCCCTTCAATACCTCTGAGAGGAGCTGAAGCGTAAACAACTTCATATTGCTGTCTTGCAAGCAAAGTATGCAAACACCCCTATCTGCTCCGTCTTTATCTCGTACGCTGCTGTTTGCTCGTATTTGAATTACTACTACGCTCCCTCCATTCGCTCTGGGTCTCATGTCCTTTCTGTTTACCCGATAAGCCATTTCTTTCAGATTTAATTTAGTTGAGTCAGTAACAATGCTGAAACTCTGCATCATAATAAAAGCTACGTACGGCCCCACTCATGTGTGCAGGGCCTTAGGACCTCACTCATGCATAAGTCTTAGGTTCAAAAGACCTGCCATGTAAAATGCACACCGAGAAAATTATGCAATTGCATAATTCAAGACTGAGAAAATCTAGCAAAATTAGTGAGCAAGTTGTGTTTTCATATCAGCTCTCAGCTCTGTGGTGTTTCTTTACATAGCTGGGCAGAAAGCAGAGCAAAAAAGGTCTTTGTCCCTCAGACCTTCTCATCCCTGAATGCCCTTTGCCTCTGGTGCTTAAAGGTGGAGAAGAGAAAACATTTGGGCTCTTGCAGGGATGCCCACTCTCCTACTCACATAATAAACTTGTCAATCCAGCCAGAAATAACATGCTGAGACTCAGAAGAGAAATAGAGGGAAGTCATGTAAAAACAGTTCTCTGCTCAACCAAGTTCTGTGTTTTTCAAAGGCTCTAATCAGAGAAATGATACAAAAAACAAACAGGTAGAAAGCATCCTGTCATCACGCCTATTAGCGATCCCAACACACAGTCAAACAGGCGACAGCGCGGTGTTTGGACAAGGTAGGGCTTTCCCCAGGATGCACTGATCTACGGAATGCCTCGGGAGCCCGCTGTGCCGGGGAGCGCAGCAGAGCAGAGGGAGATATCTGTACACATCTGTCCCAGGTACCTGCACGTGCCCAAAACACCATTTGTCCTTTCAGGAGGAAGGGCAACTTCTGCACACTGCTGCCCATATACAGAATTCTTCCCATGCCAAGAAAACAGTTCCCTCCCATCATAAATCAGTTAAGCAGGAAAAGTGTCTTTGCGCTATCCAACCCATAAGACAGCAGGGATGTTTAAAAACACAGCACAGAGGCCAGCTGATCTCTGTGTCCCACAGACTATTGGACTCTGATATGCTGTTATCATATGCACAGGAGCAAACCAGCTATAAAAATAACTTATGCTTCTATTCAAATGACCCCACAATACTGTCACCCGTAGCAAAAGAAGACAAAAATGTTTATTCATAGACCTTTCACTGCTGCAAACATCTCAGACATATTAATCCACAAGTTAGCGTAGGCCAGGGAAGATTTCCCAATCAAAGACAAAATGAAGAGGAAAAGCAGGCGTGGGGAACACGATTATCCAGAGCTGGACATCAGACTAACAGCACTACCTAGACCCAAACGTGCTACCATCTGAAGCCATCGAGACCACCATTTTTCTGTTTCATTTAAAATACTATATCATTAACAGGCTATATTTGGTTATAAACGTTTTTAGCTTAGATATCAGGAAGAAATTTTTCACTCTGAGGATGGTGAGCCCCTGGCGCAGGTTGCCCCGAGAAGCTGTGGCTGCCCCATCCCTGGAGGTGTTCAAGGCCAGGTTGGACAGGGCTTGGAGCAACCTGGGCTGGGGGGAGGTGTCCCTGCCCAGGGCAGGGGGGTTGGAACTGGATGATCTTCAAGATCCCTTCCAACCTAAACCATTCTGTGATTCTATGAGTCTATGGTTCTATACCAATAAAGATAAATCAGAAATAAAATTGCCCCAGTGATTAATGCTGTATGCAATTAGAGAACAGGAGATGCTTTGCAGTAGAGAGAATTTTAAGACAACCTAACAGCAGGACAGGACACCTGAAGAGCTGAGAACACCCCAGGCTCATCAGATTTTCAGGGTATGACATGTTTGATATGGGAAATAACTCTCAAACCTTTTTATTTATACCTCTGCGACACCTGCGACTCAACACTATAGAAGAAGGGTCCCGGATAGAGTTGGCAGCAGATCTAACCCAGTGTATTTTTGTCCTCGACTGGTTGAGATGCTCCTGCTGCCGCCTGCACAGCCCCATGCCTGCCTGTCCAGATCCCTGCGCAAGCCCCAAGGCAATCCCGATTTACGCTGCTTCGCAGAGCAGTCGTGGAAGAAAGGGATATATCTGCAGGCTGCGGTAAGAAATGGCAACAGTGGGAATTTAAAGAATATTTTTCATCCTCTTTTGAGCATAACTACTTATTTTTCCCTAGTGACTACCTGCTAGGTACAGTTAGAAAGTGCTGAAACAGCGTGGTTTTGGCACGCAACTGTTCATCTGAAAGTTAGGTACTTTACACAAGCACAGTGAGGACATTTGGCCTACAAATATAAAAAATACATCCAAACTCTTTTTAAAGGTAAGCGGTGTGCAATGAGGCCCAGCTGCACGGCCAGGGGCACAGACCTAAACAGATCATTTAAGCTTAAAAGAAAAGACTTGTTTCGTATGTAATTGATCTGACTTGTACTGCCAACACAGACAGCCTCTGCCTCGCCACCTGGCTCATTCAAACTGATTGGCAGGCACCTCATTTTGCTCAAGTTATCCAGCTCAGACCATGAAGGATTGGGCCGTCAAAATCTTCAGCACCCAATCCTCAGTGTGTGTCAATGCCAGTAATGTAAATGTGTATTTACGTGGTGACATTATTAAAGGAAGGCAAGTGACGAAAAGGAAGAAAAACTCTAGAGCGAAGGGTTTCGTGACCTCCTGGAGGAGGAGAAAAAGAAAAAACGAAAAACCACAAACTTTCTCCTTCTCCAACTTTCTCCTCCAAAACTGGAGACAGTTGCATCAAACAAACCCTAACAGTCGGTGGAAACCTTAGGCTGAAATAACCATCCTGTCTTGCCTGAGTAAGAAGATCTTGGTGAGGACCACAATATTTTTACTACTCCCTAATGCTTAAGCCCATCAAAGAAGGATCAAAAAAAAAAACTCAAGCCTTAGGATGATCTGTCGGACAGGCTGAGAGAGTTGGGGGTGTTCAGCCTGGAGAAGAGAAGGCTCCGGGGAGACCTTATAGCAGCCTTCCAGTACCTAAAGGGGGTTTAACAGGACAGCTAGGGAAGGACTTTTTCCAAGGGCATGTAGTGATAGGATGAGGGGGAATGGCTTCAAACTGGAAGAGGGGAGAATTAGATTAGATATTAGGAAGAAATGTTTCCCTGTGAGGGCGGTGAGCCCCTGGTGCAGGTTGCCCCGAGAAGCTGTGGCTGCCCCATCCCTGGAGGTGTTCAAGGCCAGGTTGGACGGGGCTTGGAGCAATCTGGGCTGGGGGGAGGTGTCCCTGCCCAGGGCAGGGGGGGTTGGAACAAGATGGTCTTCAAGGTCCCTTCCTACCCAAACCCTTCTATGATTCTATGATGCTGAAATTGCAGCATTGGCAGTACCTCATGTTTCTTGAACACGTCGGAGTGCAGCCGTCACCCTGTCTCCCATGAAGGGTACTCAACACCACGTCACCCCCTTGGCAGCAGAGGATTCCCAGCCCCTTGCTCTGTACGTTCCCATCGCACCTCTCAAAGTAAATTTGGGTGACGGCCAGAAAGCTAAGGGAATATCAAACGTGAGCAGGCCCTGCAAAGTCAGTCAATCGAGGAATCAATAGGAACACGTGGGGAAAGCTATTGTAGAGGAGGATTTATGGTGAAGCGACTGCAGGAGAGCTTCCTCGCCTGTAGTGCGGCTCTGCGTAAGCACTACACGCGGATTCCCAGCAGTACCAAGGACCCGGGCAGCTAGACAGGTCGGGAATTTAATTGAACCTGACCGATGCCCGTCATTAACATATAAGCAAAGTTTTCAGGAAAAATGAAGATTTTCTCTTCCAACAAGAAACAGTTTGCCCTGTCTGTTGTGGTTTGGGCTGGATTGACCACTCATCACTCAAATTAGTTTGTTATTTCAATTAAAACTGTGTGGTTTAGCAATATCTATTAAATGTCCGTAGGGGAGGAGAAGACTTATTTTACAGTAAGAACTATGAAAATTTAAAACCCCTTTCTGACACCGGAGATTCTTTGCTGCAGGCAGATCTGCTGGGCTGCAGATCGCAGATTAAGCTATTCCCGAACAGCTTTCTACAGGGAAAACACTCATCTGCCACAAAAGTACATACGCATGGGAGTGGGTAGGATGTGAATTTTATGCTAATATTATATAATTCTGGAACTACAAGCAGAGAAGGCTTATGTTTCACCAACATGGAGATGAGCTCAATGCACTTCACCTTTTAGGAATATTATATTTATATATATCTATATATATATACACATAGAGGACATTAAAGGACAAATAAACACTCCCCACTATATCAAAATTCAGCTATTCCATCAACATAATTTAATTCTGAGCTACACAACATCATTTAGACAACCGTTCAAGTCATGATTTAAAGACTTCAAGTGATGGAGAAGCCATCGTACCCTGAGGTAAATTATCCCCACAGTTAATTGCATTCATTGTTAAAATCGTGCACATTATTTTTTCTCCATTCATCTTGCTTCGGCTTCCAATCTGTGACTCTTGACCCTTTAACCCTGAGAACCTGTCTGAGACGACAAAGACCGACGGCTGCCTTCCAGCACAGATGAGCACCAAATTCAAGCAGGAAGACAAAATCGTCAGAATACGGCAAAAGCTTCTTTTTTGCCAAAATAATCTTCAATGGGGTTTGTAAAATGTACGAATAAATAGCATCAAAATGTTTGGTTGGGTTTGGTTTGGAGTGGGGTTTTTTCCCTTTTTTTATGTGAGTTCAGGAATCATTTTGTCTTTCTGCATGATTCAATGTCATCTCTCTACTGGAACTGAAATCTCCTCCAGAGTTTTCACTAAAATCCCACTTTAAAATCCCATCACCAAATTGGAAGGAAGGTTGGGCCGATCTCCCTGCCTCCGGTAATGCTAATCCCTGTCTGGCTATATTGCTAATTCATCAGTGCCAGCGACGATTTAGCCCGGAGGGTCACAGAACTACTTCTAAAGAACGTATTTTTTCTTTTGCCCTGGGTGCAGAACAGATTGCGCCAAACGGCAACATTTCCCAAAGATTTCCCAGGACAGGAATTTACTGGCTCCTTCAGAGGTACATTTAACTTTCTCTTGCATCCTCAACATAACAATATTGTTTTGGAACAAAGTGGGAAGGTTTCCAACAAGTCTGTAAAACATATGTTTGTTTGCCCAGTAGTATTACCCTGCCCACTTGGATCCTGGATCTGAGAAGGAGCTTTTGCCTAAAACGGGGAAAGAAACAAACTCCCTTCTGTCAGTACCAGGAGGTTTGGCGTGGGTGGCTGATTAACAGTTTTGTTTGAAGCCCCTAGTTAAAAATATTGGCAATACCACCTTTGTGCCATGCCGTTCCTGGTAATGAGATATTTTAGAAATAAGGAGAAAAGAAGGATTTGCTATGAAAAATTATAGGTATCAAAACCACAAGGACTTTTATCAGCTGCTGTAAAGCAAATAGGCGTAGGTTCAGTTTTGGAGCACCTCCAAATTTACTGTTTGGCCCTTCAAGCTTTCTGTTTCTTTTTTAGGGCACTCTATTGTACTGTCTGTAAGGCAAATATGAAGAACCATGTGATAGTGTATGGTGCGTAGGAGAGAATAAATGACTGCATAATGTTTCCTGGTGAGGTTTCTGTACTAATTACCAGTTTTCATTTTTTTCCCCCCTTTGTTTTCTCCAACTACATTGTTCCAGAATAATGAAATTTTCTCTTGCAAGAGTTTCCATGACAGTTTCTTTTTAAACAATGCAGGAAAATATGTATTTTAAAGCTATAATTATCCAGAATTGATGCATGCAACAGAAAGTTGGGTTTCACTTCTCTGCAATTCAACTTTCAGCACTCGAGGCCAAAAGCATTATTATATAATTTACTTTAAAAAAATAATTTGAAAAAGAAGGTAAAGAAGAGTCCTTAATAACAAAACTACCTTTATATATTAGAGCTATATAAAACTACCTATATCAGCTATATATAGTTCCTAATACTGTATGCCAGATGTCACTACAACCGGACCCGAAGGGTGCCTGGATTGTATTTGAACAACGGGAAACCATCGGGAAAGCTGGTGGGAAAGCTGTGACCACCTTGTTCAAGGCTATTGCTGGCTCACCAATCTTTTTCAATAGTACTATGACTTCTTGACATCGTATTGCACTCTCAGACAGTTGTTTTTACTTGAGCTGCTGGGGACAGACATTATTTTCTGCCCAAAGAAATTATTTTAAACCAGCAAATAAAGCAAAATTGGATTGGTATTTGGGTACTTCCAGATTAATGTGGCTCCGAATTCCAACAGTTTTGGAGCAGTGCTTTTTTAGCACGGATACACATTCCCACTGACAGCAGGGTCTCCACACTTTCATGTGTAGCATAGGCTGTGACTTTCATACTCTAGCACCTTTTTCTTTTAATTCTTTTAATAGCAAGTGAGCACCGATGCCTCAGTTCCCTGATAGTAATGAGGGACCCCAAGACGAATGGAGCATAAAAACAACTGCTCTTAGCAAGAAGTTAAACTATTTGAGCGACATGAAAGATGAATATTCTTGTTTATTAGCTAACTCCACCCACTCAAAGTTTGTGCCAGGACATTTGCAAATAGATTTACAATCTCAGCAAACGCCACATAATTTCAGGCAGATCTCTATTTGCTGTCTGTTCTGTTCTTCCAGCACACGCTAAAGAAGGAAAGGTTAATACCAGAGGTTACTGCAAACTAAATAGAAAATAGATTGAGTAACACTTTAATATATTGAATCCAATAGAAGACAGTGCAGGAACATGAATGCATTAACTACTCTTGGGATAACATCCTCGGATACCAAGCTAGATGATGATTTCTCTGCGCTGCAGCCTTATTCCAGCCCCTGATGCTGCAGGTCAGGCCGTCACTGTCCTTCGACTTGCAAACAGGGTTTTGCTCTATTTGCCCTACCAATCTTGTCAAAGAAGCAAAGAGATGTGGGTAGGCAAGTCATAAATTTACTTTCCTCTTTACCAGCATCAGCAAGATATATAAATTACTGTGTTCCTCCTATTGACCGGAGCGCTTCACTATCACATCCCCCTTGCTAGGGCTGCAAGATGGGACTCCAGTGGAGGACAGATGATAACGGATGCTGGTGAGGAGGCAAACACTAGCTGGTGTCTTAAGAGCATCCTAACTCTACCATAGGAAGAGCCAGCACTTTCTGCTTCCCAAAACAGTTTACACAGTTAATTCCCTTAATGACAGCAAATTTTTCACACCTTAGAGTAGTGGGGACTGTGTGAACAGCTTCAGAGGAAAGAGGTTTGTTTGACACTGCACAGCACCTGACTCTACAACCAGCCAGAAGGAACGGTTTGCAGCTTTGGACCCTAAGGTCCAACACCCAGATCCCCAGTGCAACTTCTGAAACAGCCACCCTGCTCGCAGGGATGTGGAACATCCCCGGCTTGGTTACTGCCTCTATCTCCGTATGTCCCCTCCCCACACTCAGCTTTGGGGATGCCACACTGGGAAGCCCAGTGGAGGACCGCTCCCCTACTGCCATCCAAACCAGCAGCCAAGGGGTCAGCAAGAGACAGTCCACCCAACACCAAACCAAATAAAGGCGTCTTGCAACGCAGCCTGCATACAGCAAAGGATATATTCAGGCCAAGGTCCAGCCGAGACATGTCTCAGAGGCAGGAGATCGCCACTGCAGAGGTATGCCAACAGTGTCAGTGTTCATGCTTCAAGGGGCAAAAAGAAACAGTGACTTTTAAGTATTACGCATTGATCCTGCTAGAAAGGAGCAGTCAGTATGGTGCACCGTCTCAAGCAATTCAAGAGAAAATGAAAGAGCCATCGCTCCAAACATTGGTGCAGCAGTGAACAGGCCCTTTGAAAGGATCTCCGCTCCAGCCTATGCTTTGTTGCTTAGTGCATCATCTGCCTAAAAGCATATGGATGAAGAGCTCTAATGCATGGTCTGGAGATGAACGCGCAAAAAACCCTTTCATTTCAGATGAATATCATTCCAGGCTGATCTTCTATGATGTATTCGTAGACGTAAACCAAAAAAAAAAAAGCCCTTTAAAATCCCTTCATTTCAGAACAAGAGATTTTTTTCTTGGATCTTTGTTTCATTTTGCTTTATTTTACTTTCCTGATTTTTTGTATGCATGAGTATGCATTTTTATACGCACACCTCTATATGGCAGTGGAGAAGTAAGGATTCCTACCAAAAAAAGAAAACCTTCTGCTCTCTTGTACTGGAGAACATTTCATGAGCAACTCCAAGAGATAGGAGAGGGAATTAGAGCAGCTGCCAATGGAAGCTGTAAATACTTCTGAAATAGCTGAATTACACTGCTTTTGCTGAAAACTTCCAGCTGTGCGAAGGCTTGTGATCTCACTGCAAGTGACTTCAGCGGTTGTGAAGATGCATCCAGCGAGAGGTGCCAGTTTGGCAGGGACAGGCTGCTCCGTAGCGACCGGCGCCTGTAAGGGTTGATTATGGTTTCCCACTCTCGGGTCTGTGCCATGAGGTACTGAACATGAGATGCGTTTGCTAGATACAAACTCTGACCAAGTTAGGAAAAAAATTTGGGAGGGTTGAGGCCAAGGTGCTGAGGCAGTGCTCTAAACCACACTGAATTCTTCTGGCTTCTTTTGAAAATCCCATTTTATCAGTATGGCTGTATTTCCCCCTCCCCACCTGGGAGATTTTTACCTCCTCACTCCTGGACAAGGCCATCCTGCGAATTTTCTGACATCCCACTGCCTGGCATTTCTATGCTCAGACAGTGCTGCTTGGATGGGAAATGCCTCTCCCTCAGCCTGCACGGATCCAAGGAGCTGCAGCCCTCACACAGTGCCAGGCCCTACCATCAGACAGCTCACAAGCATCCAGGTGTCATTCACCAGCAGCAAATTCCAGGGAGACCCAGGAGGAAGAGGGAAGGAGGTCCCATATTGCTCCCGGGGCCTGGGGCAGGCGCCCCAACTCTGATGATTTAGAGCCCTGGCTTAGGCTGAACAGGCCTTGCCTGGATTTCTAATTTCTCCTCCAAATGTTGCTGCTCTGCGTTGTTATAGCTTAAAAAAACTCAATTAGCATGGTCTAAAGCCTGTGGTTTTACCAAGCAGACACTACCTTACAGACTATTCCACAATGGTTTCAATGCCATCAGTCCGAGTACTCACACTGGTGTGGTTTTTTGCGTATCTAACATAAAAAACAGAGTCACATTAAAAAATGTTGGACACTAGTTACCGGCACCTCCTGACTTTTCTGATAAGCCAGGTTTTCCTTTGCTTTGGTCCCATACGGGATTAAAAAATGAGGCTTAGTTTATTTTTTTAAGAAGGATGAAAAATTGCATGGGTGGATACCCTGTGGACCACTGGAGCATTGTTTTTTCTCTGCATGCACACGCACACTTCCATAATACTCCAGGCATCAAGCTAATGCAAATTATTAATTGCCCATTCTCTGTTTTACATGCCCACGTCTAGCAGACCGTAGGTCACAGTAAAAGCATAAAGCAAGAAAGATGAAAGGTGTGTGTTGATTACCACTCAGAATTGAACAGGCTGCTGATCGGTAGGACTGTAATACCTCATAAAGATGATAATGATTCTTCCCCCTCCTTTTCCATCTTCATAAACGAGCTTACTTCCATCAGGTTGCATGAAGGGCTTGAAGAACAATGAACAAACATAATCAAAATTCCAATATGTTTGCATTAAGACTGAAATGAGCAGTGACATACCTGCACTGTTTAATGTCTATGCCTTCTGCCCTAGAGTAAAGAAAAAGATACATCTTTCTCCTCAAAAAATGAAGAGGAAGGGTAATTAATTATTCAAGGCTTCTTCTTACTCGCGACAAGACTCGATGGCCAGGCCAATGAACTGGAGCTAGATACCTCCCATGCGTTGCTGTCGCCAGGTCACCATGGTCCAACTTTCTGTCTTATGAATTTCCACGGAGAAACCAATGCATTATTTTGCAAAGCAGATTTTATTTGGAGTTTCTGCTGTATGACCTGTTCCAATCACAAGCTGAATCAATCACTGATCTGCCTCTCACAGCACTTCTTCTGTGAAGTTGTATTTCTTATCACTGAATGCAAATTCACTCCCCAGCACAGAAATCAGTGTTGAATCCTCCACTGTTTAGAGCTGCAAGCTGTGCCTTTCCTTCACTGCTCTAATTCCCACCTGCAAAGGACTCTGGGGGATGGTGCCTCCGAGCACTTGCTCCGAGCTCTTGCAGCGCCGGAGGAGACGACACTGGTGAGTTTGGTCCTGGCACCACTTCTCTGCAGTCACCATGAACAGCGTACGCTTGCCCTGCGTTTAGGAGCAGCGCTTCTACAGGCATTTGGGCTTTTACACTCTTGCTCAACCCTATGCTTTAATTGTCATTCAACTTTCAAGGTTGTCCCATGGAAGGCTGCGACTATTTTTAAAACAGTTGGCCTCAATCCATCAATACTGAGAAGCGCATCGGGGAGACAAGCTCTACCTGCCGCCTCTGAAACACCCCAGCTAAGGCTGAGGTTGTGGCCATCGACTGGAGGACACCCAGCTCTTTGACCAACCTGCTCCTTATACCATTGCATTACGGTCAGGAAAGATCCCTCCTGCAGCTGGCCCTAAACATTCATTACCCACCAGCCTCTCGCACTGCCACAGCGCTGCGTGCCAGGGATCCTTCCTCGGGCTCTCGAGCCTCTTTGAATGCTGACAAAATGCAATGGAGGTCTCGCTCCCCTCTTTTATCAAGGCAGCTTCTGGAGCCTCTCTTCCCGGGCTCACCCTCCTAATGCCTTGATAAGCCTCGTAACGCTGCCTTTACACTCTGGTGGTATTGTGAATATCCTTCTTTAAACCCACTGCCCAGTGCCGGACATGATATTTCAAATGAGGTTTTACAAAGGCTTTGTATAATGAAACCATTCTCTCTCCTGATTTTAACTAATCCTCTTGCTTATTCACCATAAGACCTGATTAGCTTCCCTTGCATCTGCCACACACTTGGATCTTTACCTTCTAATTATCACATGCTTTTATCCCCAAGTCTCCTTCCTTTGCTGTTTTTGCACATCTGTTATTCAAAGCACCTTTTCCTCTCCTTCAAGCTGCCTCACCCTACCTGCGCACGCATTGCAATCTCTAGGACTGTGTCCCAGATCTAAGGGTCTTCTTAAAAATACGTTCACTTGGCAGAATAAGTGTTTTAAATATTAACTCATCAACACTACGTTGTCTTCCTGAGTCTGCAGACAGCCTACAACAATAATTCATTCCCTTCAGCACCACCTTGCTTATCCCAATCATTTGTTGACTTCAAAGCTTAAATATGGTGATTTAAAGGTCAACACTCTTAGCTAGTCACTTAACCATAATTTTAGCAGAATTTATTCTGTTAACGTACTTCTTTCCCATCTCAAATTGCCTCCCCAGAGGTCAAAAACCCCATCTGTCTCTCCCCTTCCCAAACCTCCAGCTGCGATTTCACAGGGCTAAATTGTCAATACAAACATTTCTGGCATATTTAGAAAGCTGAACTAACAGTAAAATGAATATGATTGAAGGATCTACAGCACTGATTGTCTTATCCAGTTTGGTTCATTTTAAAATATTATTTTTATATCTAAATAAAACCACCCTACAATTTCCATTTGCTGCACTAGCGAGCGGCTCCTGCGCACGACCCTCCTCAGGTTTCAATTATCATTGCCTGAAGGGACCCTTGTCATCACCAGGGGTGACCTCTTCCCAGCTACAGGCCGCAGAGCTGCATTTGGCGACCCTGGCTGGAAGCCCAATAACCGCTAACTGAATTACGGTCTGTGTTTCAGAAAACTATGCGATATTCAAGTAAAGACTTTGGGAAACGGATACTCTGAAAGGGGGTAAGTTACTCCAACGGTTAATTACCCTCGCTGTTAGAAATGTGTGCCTTATTTCCAGTTTCGGTGTCATTTACTATCTACCTTTGTATCGCCTGTACAAAACAGAAGTCTTTTTTGGTTAATATGCACGTACAACGCCTAAAGAGGAAAGAGAAGACATTTACAGTGAATATGAAAAACTGCGTAGCTGACAGGTATCAAACTCTGGAAATCACCCATCTCTACGGAAAACGGTCCCAGCTGAGGGACCCTGCCGAGTCCCATTGCCAAGGTCGTCTGTAAAGCCGTCAGGCCAACAACCACCCACACAGCACGGATCTGTTACAAAGTGCAGCATAACTTAACTCAGCCTCCATTCCTCCTATAGAAAAGCGCAGTTCAAATGATGATTATGTGACAGTCTGAGACAGCAAGGGAGAGCACTCGGGAGAGCAGCAGAGCCCTCACAGTCTCACATTCCTAAAACATGCAAAAAAAAATGGAAAGAAAAATCCTCATGGGAAGGATTTACATGCATTTCAGCAATGCAGTTGATAAATTATTAGCTGTTCGTCCTTCATCCGTTAACTCATTTATTCCCTCAAACAGCTGTATCAGATTAGTCAGCCAACACTTATTTTTAGGGCCTCGATGGCAGGAGGGGATTGTCACCACCACGCGCTTCCCGCTCAGCAGCGCATTGCCTTTTCTCCAGGAACTGATTCAGCGCTGTGCTTGAATGGAGTCAAGCCAGATGTTGGTAGCTTTTTACATGCTTTAAATAATGAACATCGGCTTTCTGTTGACACTCTCGGACCTCGACGTTAGCTGAAGCCAGCTGTGAGGGCCACAGTTCAGGTCACACCGTTCACCTGGGAGCATCAAAATCGGTGGCACTTGGCTTCATGAAGCTTGATCGCTGGCTTGCTGCCGGCTACAGCCTTGGGCTGACCACCTCCTCCTCCTGTCGCTCTTCAATGAAATTGCACAGATGAAACAGACAATAGAAAATGCAAATCACTGACTGGAGACAAAGGACTCCAGGCAACTAATGATGAGGATTTCAGCCACCATCAGGAATAACCAACATACAAAGTCGCACGCCCACGTAGCTCCAAGTCACGTCTGGAAACCAATTCAAGACAAACCCATCGACCGTTCTCCAGCGTAGCTGCAGACAGGGCATTGCTCACCCCATCGACCTCTGGTTTTAAGAAGGTTTCATAATAAGTAGCTCTCAGCTAAACTGCACTTTGACATTTATTATCTCCAACCAAACACACCCATTAGTCTCTGACAAAGTTTGCCTTTGACAAAACATTTAAGGAATCACTCAACGGCAACAGAAGCGAGTCACCAGCGCAGAAAGACCTGGTGACCTGAGCACAGATGCTTTTAACATGACCAATGGCTTGGCACAAAGACATTTTCTACCAGTTCAACCCAATACTGCAGGATACAGTTGCATGGCAGGATTGTTTCCCCTGCAAAGCAGCTCTTCATGAAGGACCCAGGGAAGGATCGTGGTGGATAATCTGTTAAATGAGAGCTCTCTGTACAACAGTGGAATGGACGACATAAGGCAATAATGATTAAGAATGCCAAAACTAAATAACCTTGGAGTAGGAAAAGTAAAACTACCTTTGGGAATGACTCTAAGGGTAACACCACTGTGTTACGCCCCATGCTACCAGTCAGGAAGGGTAGGGGAAAACGGCTGAAGATGCAAACAAAAGCTTCAAGACGAATTAGAGAATAAGAAAAACTGTAATATTCAAGCTCATCAGAAAGGAGATTAAGGGGCAAATAAGGATAACTACAGAGAACTCAAAATTAATAGAGGACTTCTCAGTTTAGCGTGCAATATGCTGTGACAAGAACCAGCAGCTGGAAGTTCTGGCCATAAAAGGAAATTCAACCTAAAGTATGGTACGAGTTTTCAAGAGCGACAGTAATGTAGGCACGGGACCAGGCTAGCAAGGACTGTGGTGGGTTCTCTGTTGACAGCATTCATTTTGTTGGCATGGATACTTTTTTTTTGGGGTACCATCACCTTTCATCTCAGCACACCTATTGAACTGGAAAGAGCCAGACCAAATAGTCACAGTGATGCTGCAACATCGGCAGCCATCAACTCACCCCCACAAGAATTTTGTCTTTAACCCAAGCGCTTAAAAGCTTACTTATAAAAAGAAGACCTTACAGTTCTTTTTTTTTCTAAAGAAACAAGGCAAACGTTATTCCAGTTTTGTGTTTCATACAAACAAAACACTTCCAAACCAGAAAGCAAGTCCATCAATCCCCTCTCAGCAATGCACCACGCAGCACAGCTGATCCTATACGGAGGTAAGAGAAAACCTTCCTGTGCCCAAGACAGGACATCAGTCCATTTGGAAGAACCATTTGATTTATAAAGATAACTCGTTAGAGAAAATAAAGCAGAGTAAGGTTTAATTTCTCTCCCTCTTCATTTCATAAGCATACATCATACTGGTGTATCATCTTTACCTACTAAGCAGCAGTCTGAGATCCAAACCTGATTTTATTGTAGGATTTATGTCTTTAATTTCAATACAAGTAGAATAAATGCCTCTGAAGAAACATTTTGACCCTATAAGGACATGCTATTACAATAAGAGATTGGAACTGGCCCTGCCAAGTGTGCACTAAGTCCACTTGTTTCAACATGGTAGGTTAACCAACTCACAGCAAGTGTGATCCCAGACCAGGACAGAAAGAGAAAATCTGTAAATTCACAAAAAAAAAAACCCAACCAACCCTGTGGCATTGCATCTAGTGGGGATTAATTCTGCTAAAGGGCGGCTTGGCCGCTCTGCTTTAGTCTGAGCAACCAGGTGGGTTTATAACGTTCCTGCGGAGGTGATGCCAAGCAAGCTGTGCTTCCCATGGCACCTCCACGCTGGACCAGACACACTTGCAGTCCCGCCAACTTCACCTTCGAGAGCCCGGTGCTCATACCCGCGTCACTTGCAGCTTGCGGACCTCGGGTAGAGACACAGCTCCCCAATAAACAGCATCTCCCTCCCATTCTCACTCCCTTGTCTTCCTCCCCAGTTACCGAAATAAGGTGCAAACTGTGGTTTTGCATTGGCTCCTTTAACAAAACAAACTCTCTTTAATCTGCATCTTTGTCCACACTGCATCCACAGGGGATCTTTGCTTACAAAAGGTCCCACTGGCCTTTTATTCACTAGCCTTGCTGTGCTAGGTTAATAGACCTCACTTTTTTTAAAAAAAAAAAAGTACAAATTAGGAAATACTTTCAGATACAGTAGGATTTTGTTTGTTTCTTTCTTTCTCCCTTTGTTTGCTTCAAATTCCTGAATCCTGAGAGTCATCAGATAGCTAAGACAGGTATTTTTTTTTTCCCTCCATTAGGCATGGAAAAAAAAAAGGCACATCTCAAAACACCAAGACTTGTAGTAGTATGTTACAACGGAAAAGAGACCACTGCTAGCCTCAGACTGTGATTTTTGCTGGAGATTTACCTTCCCTCCCTCTCAAAGTCACTTCTCCCTGCTCTAATTTAATGCAATTTTCAGAAAACCCACAGTATTTTAAAGAGTCTACCACCTGGACGCTCCAGTGTGGTAAGAGGGCTCCTTTGCGTTATGAGCAGCGCCTGCTGCAGCAGAGTAGCACACACAAAGCACAGCACAAGCAATATTTTTTTTGGAGGAAGAGAAATAAAAATCGTATGAGACCCAGAGGAAGTTAGAGAGAACCCATCAAGGCACTTTAGTGTCTGCCACCAAATATCCAGTTTCACCTTAGATATGCTGAGAAAGGCAATTGTGGTGCTGCTCTGAAAAGGGCATCCCACCACTCATCACGTCGTTAAGGTGTTGATTTGGTAACGCACTTCAGCATGTGCTGAACTTTAACAGGAGAACCATGAGTGAAGCTACACATATGCTGCAAGTACTTTGCTATGTCTGTACCAAATCTCTTCAATTAAATTCTCACCTGCCTCCTCCCAGCCCCCCCATAGCTCCCTTAACATTTCAAAGATCATTGCCATTAATTTTGGATGAGGATATTAGACCCAAGGATTTAGACCTATGACTGCACCTGGACAGCATCTCTATTCCTTTTTTTGAAACAGACTTTCCTGCTTCAACTAAGAGATGGGAAGGCCAGGCACATTCAGGTAGGAAAAGGAATCCCTGTTTTGCCACAGGACCTCTTGTACAAAGAGCACAGCTGAGCATCCCGGCCCCTCTCCCCCAGCCTGCAGATCGCTGCGCTGAGCGTGCAACAGCCACGGTGGTTTCCCAGGCACTGGCTGCTGCATGGTACCTGTTTCTATGCATATTTATTCATAAAAGAGAACAAATGCAGGAATGCCTTAAGGTGAAAAAAGAATTAAGTATCTCAACAGGAAAGGGAAGAAATAAATCCCAAAATATCAGGTTACTTTTAGTGGACAATTTTATTTATGTGCTGCAATGAGCACTTACACTGAACTGGAAGTTCAGCTGCTGCTGAGAGATTGAGGGATTGCAGCATCCCTCTGACAAAGGTATGATTTAAAGATTAATTTTATTTTTCCTAAAGAAACTTAATATTTTTCAGTGTTTTCATTTCCCCCATCCCTGAGTTAAATAACTTGGCTTAATTCTCATGCTCTTAATGCATACCTGATTGGCTTTCTCAGATTACAGAACTCTGAGGACACGGGGTCTCTGTATCTTATGTGATAGACTTAAGAGTTTCTGTCTCAAAAAGCTCATCTAAACTAGGCAAAAGGTAGACTGAGGCAGGCATGGAGATCCCTCCCCACCATCAGCAAATGAACTGAATCAAGTCACAGCAGAGCCGGTACCTGCTGAGTCCCACAGTGGAGGGTTACAGCTGGGTGGAGAGCAGGAGGAGAAAGGAGACAATGGGGAGTCAGAACTTTCTGCTTTGGCGAAACAACGTCCAGATGTGGTGGGCTGACTAAAGAGTGAGAAGTTAAAGTCATCGTTGGGGTCTCCCAAACCAGGGCCTAACTGGGACTCATCTATATTTCAACATGACTTAGAGCAATCAGAAAGTTAATCAGATTTATGGCTGGATGCTGTAGCCTCAAGGAAGCGTTCTGGCAAGAGGATCGCTGCCAAGTCCTGTTTTCCCCCTTTACTAGAAAGCTGCTTTGGCAATATTAGGCTCTCAAGATCCTCTTTGCACAAAGGTAATTTTCAAGAGCCATTTAAACATATTTTTGGCTGCTCTGTGCTGTCAGATCAGTGCTAAGCAGCCAGAGTACACCAAGAATCAGCATGTGTCAAAAGAAGAAGTTGGCTGGTGCTCGCTGCTCAGAGCGTGTGCGGCAGGAGGTGATCCAGCAGATCCAACAGCAGAGCCACGTCTGCAATAGTACACCAACCAGGGTCACGGCAGGGACTCGGACACTGACCCACAGTCATCCAGACAATTTAACTGGAAGCCTGATACCCAGCAGTGCTACGGCCCAGGGAAATGAGCACCAGGCAGTGCCCCAGCAGGATCCAAGGGACAAAAGAAACCAAGGGTTGTTCCCACGTGTTTGCACATGAACCTCGTTGGGCCATTTGCCCCCAGGATGAGAGAAATGGGCTCTGCCTATAGTACAGCTGTAGCCTAGGCTATGAAGGCTACATTTCCAGTTTTGCTGCTCATCTTTAGATTTCAGTTCAGTCTCTCTGTTGTTCTTTTGTTCTTCTACAGGTAGTCTTTGATTTTGCACCGTAAGATACAAGCCTATTGTGGAGGGCTGGAAAGAATGTCTTTACTCTCCCTAGCACAGTTCTGGATGAAGACCGAATGATTTTGCAGATAAAGAACAATAAACAGCACAGTTACCAAATTGCATTGGCTCAAATTTAGATTTGAGCAATGTGTGGCTAGTACTTACACGCACAAACACAAACACTATTGATTTCCTCGGACCTACTTCACAGGAATCTGATCTAAAGAGTAGGTTAAAGAACGAGGTTCGTCTCTTCTTTGTACTTGCACTGTTTGCTAAGCCATGGACATGCGTACTTGGAGCTGGCGTTTTTACAGTCGTTTGGAAACTCCTTGCCACAGCAAACTCCTCAGCTCCCTTACTGGCTAGTGAAGGAGCTGCAACACAGGCACAAGTAAGATGACCAAGTTCTATAGGAGGATGAAGGATTTAGAGGAAACCAAAGACAACAGTGCCCAAAGAACAGGAGCTGGAGGAACAGAGTACAGAGATGCAGTGGGTCCTCACTTACAGTAGCTTAAGTGACTTACTCAAGGTCAGCAGAAACTGAAGCCTGGGCCCCAGACTGCCCCAGTTACTGCTGAGCCAACTTCTCTTTCTGCTTCCCTTTTCCATTTTTATTTGCAGGCTGTATCTTTCCAGCTGGAAAGTATCAACCCAGTGGGACATGGATTGCCTGTGAGGCAATTTGGATAGCTGCTAAATTAACTGGAGGAGAAAAGTCTGCAATGTATCTTCCCTCCAGTGGTAGATCAGCTCATGCCTAGAGGAGGTTTTGCTTTCAAAAGAGATACGGCACACATGCACAAGACTGATAAATCACAGCTGTCTCAAAGCGGTCCACTGCTCACACGTGAGAAACCCCATAACTGCAGGCGCTGCCCAGATAAAGGGAACCAGCTGTCCCCTACCTTTCCAGGATAAAACAAGAAGATCAGAGAAATAACCTCTGCACCCTGAAAACTCCATAGGCGTATAGCGTTCTGCCCGAGCAGTACCTGACAAAAGCATTGCTAGCCAGTCTCAGGAGGCTGGCAGCAGGCCCTCCTCCCATTTTAACCAAGTGCAACCTAAAGCACCAAGAGGTATGAATGACTTATTCGAAGCCGTGCCCCAAATGAGCAGCAGAAGTGGACTCTTGAAATCCTAGATCCCTGTTCTCATCTCCGCACTGGAAGCCTGATCAGTCCGCCACTGGACCTGGCAGAGCAATAGAAAAGGAGAGTTACAGCATATCGTAAAAATCATTCTATTATGAACTCCAGGACCATCAATACTACTTTATGAATTTCAGTTCCCTGGCTCCCCTTCTCCAAACTCTTTTTGTAGCGCTCTGTCAAGAAACAGATTGTGGCAGTCAGTGGGGGAATGGCTGTTGCATGAGAAACATTCCCCTACTACTAAACCCAGACACTGACACTTTGCCTTCACCTTCAGCCTAAATTTTCCCTTTGATTTCCTACCATTTCTGTTGCAGAGGCTGCAGATTCCTACATCCAGAGCTCGTCATTCCTCCCTACATACAGCCCTTTCCAAACAGCTCCATTCCCTTTCTAGTTCACCATATGACAACCACAAAAACTCAAGAAAGAAATCCCTCTTCCATCTCACGTGAAAGTCCCTGCTTCTAAGAGGGAAGCCCACAAAACCACTGCAAGCTGAATCAACGGGGTCTATCGGATCTCTGGGTTGTCTCAGCATTAATCAAATGTGCCAAATATGCTCAATCCAGCGTAGGGAAAGATTTCTTGGAGGCAACAATAGATTACTTTCCACCCTTCTATTAAAAGCATACGGAGTCACATTAGCTGGATCACAGGAGTTGCCATAAAAACCCTTTGCATATCTTGCACCCAACAATGTCAAATCCTAGATTTGCACATAGAAGCAAATCCCCTAAAGTTTGCCAAAATTATGGCATGAGTTGCTCTAAGGGAGAACTTGTGCATCTCTGAGGCTGGCAACGAGTCTTAAGCCTCAAAGCATAAGGATGGAGCCTCACAAATTTTATCCTCCCTAAGCTGCCAGTATTACTCATGTGAAAAATTTCCGTTGCTATCCAGCCTATTCTCAATTCAGATGTTGTTTGTTATCTGATTATTTTAAAAAGAGAGTGAAAAAAACACATTGAGGGCAGCATTTACTGGGATTTACTGATGGTGGAACTGTGGGACTAGGAAGCTCCAAAAGAGTGAGTTCTCCACGCTCTGTAAGCGGAGACAGTACAGGAGATATCCATGTGTAACGGGGCGTGAGGCCAGCTGCCATCATTTGAGTTGTGTCAGGGATGAATTAGTAGCATTGATTTCAGATGTTACCATGACCATAGGGAGTGTCTAAGAAAGGGAGCAGGGACCTTTGTATGCTTTCAGGATAATACAGTTACTATCCTTCAAAATCAAAGTCACTAGCTTTTCTCTCTCTCTCTATACAGGGAACAGATAATACCATCAAAGCCTAAAACATTGTTAAAAGTATTGCTCTGGGGCCAGTTCATAAGCAATGCACCACAATAACAAATGAAATATGTGTATAAATATAAAAAAGAACATTTCCAGAAGATCAAGACTACGGGAATGAAAAGAATATATACTCTCAGCAGAGGGTAGCTCCAATGACAGCTAAAGGACAGCAAGAGTTTGAATTATCAGGAGCGAAGTTTGGGAGGAATTTTATTACTCTTCTAACTTCTGATCAGTGTCAGGAGAGAATTTGCTTCCACACAGACAGCGGTGAGGCAGGAGGAGGACGTGTACTGCAGAGAAGAAAGATCCTCATAGATCAAGATGTTGGCATGGGAAACTAGCTTTTTCTCCCAAGTCTCCGTGCGTGAGAGAGGCAGGGAACCAGCCTGGACAAGCAAAAGGCCGTGTCGTATTGAGCAGTACCTCAAGTGACTCATTGACTCCTGGAAGTTCCTTTATGCCCCAACCACCACGCTGGGAGAAAAAGAGAAAAAAACAAACCAAACACTTTTTCATCAGCGTGTTAAAAATTTTTCCACAAATTTTTAATGCCAGGTACAATCTCTAACCATGGCTGTATTCTGTATGTAGCATGCTGAGGCTTTGACTTCCTTTTGAGATTACTTAGTTTCTCCAGACAGAAATTAATAAAACAGCCGCCTTGTGACTATTACTCTGCTTTAATCAGCATTAGACCTCAAGAGCTAAGAACGTATCATAACTGTTTTGGAAAAAAAAACTCCATTTAGCAACAGACCCATTTCTTGCATTTTCCCGCATCCTTTTGCTCTCTACGAGTGAGAACCTTGCAAACTTGTTTGTGTAAAGTCCATCTGCTCCTGTACCTGAAAGTGCCATAATCCTCTTTCTGTGACATCACTATCATTTCTTCCCTGCTACTGTCATATCAAAAGCAGGATTATGACTTCAGGTGGGGGAAATAAGCAACAAGAGCAGATGGGCCCTTAAGGAACAAAGATCACAAAGATCCTCTTCTCATGCAAATGCACCAACATACTAAAGAACAACTGGGGAGAAATGAAGAGAATTATATGATCCCAGCCCAGCATAATCTGGATGACAGCATAACATTTCTCTACCCATCTGTAGGGGTAAAACAGAATCCGATGGGAACAAAGTCAAATAAAAATTTATATCAGGAATAAAGCAGAGAGCAGGGGAAAATGGTCAGAAGTAGCAATGAATTTAAAACGTGTGGCAGAGCCAACTCTATGGCAGGTGTAGACCAGTATAGGTCAAATATTTTTAAAGGAGTTATCCTAATTTATACTAGAGAGGAATATGTTGGGCTATGATAAATGTTAGCAATCACCAACTGAAGTATTACTTGGAAGTGATTCATCCCATGGCACTGAAGTTGACAAAGGAATGAAGACCCCTTTCCACCAGCCATAGCCATTATAGTTCACTTGGAGATAAAGTCTGGATTCTACTACTTGCTTTACAGTACGAGTCCCCATCACCTGGAAGTCCATATATTACAGTTGGTCACCTTTACAAGTTTGGTAATCTGCCCAATTAGTTTCTCCAAGTCAGCTAACCCAAGTCCACTTCAGTGTCTTCTCTGCAGCCCAAAGAATAGTTGTATCTTCATTCACTAATGTTCTGATTCAAAAAAGGGGGGGGGGGAATCCTTTTTGTAGCTTTGCGTTAGTTTTGCCCAAACCAGCGACTCATCCAGGCTCACTCAGGTTTCAACTTCCTCCTAGTTCTACTTCTCATGCTCCTTAAGAAGATCTTTTCTACATTCCTGCTTGCCTGCTGCTCCACTTTGAGCTAGTTTTGTTTTATGAAAAGCTTCAATCAGTTCCAGACACAGGCAGTCACAAAGCCGATTACCCAGGCTCTATCTTGGTTTTGGCCAGTTTGGAAAACTAATTGGAGATCAACTGCTTCCAGCAGCCACTGGAAGGCAGCTCTTCCCCTCATTCTTCAACAACTCGTGCAGCATATTTCTCCGGAGGAGAGTCAACCCTTACCGAGGTATCGCTCTACAGAACTTAAGATTCAGGGTGCAGCACCCATCGCTCTTGAGGCCATCTTTCTCCTCCCAGTACGTGGCAGTCTGGGATGCTTCAGACTTCCTTGGCTCATCTCCGCCAAACTGTCATGTATTTTCAGAATTCTGATCTGTCGCAGTACTGACAAGGTGTTCACATTGCTTTTTATACATAAATAAATGTGTGCTCGTTTATTTTTCCGTCTGTGAAGAATTGCAGCCCATGTGCTGTCAATCTAAATTAGATCAGTTAAGAACATTTTGTCATGTAAAATAAAACTATAAAGTGGAGTTGCATGGGGAGATGGTAATAATGGATTCTGTTGAGCAACTGTTTTGTATTAGTGGGTGACTTTTACAGTAATCCTTTAATGCCTGCGTGTGCTACAGTTGCCTAACATGACTGAAGCAAGAGGGTTATCTCTGAAGGAAGGAGGAGAGCATTTAGGGCAATGGTAACTTGAAATGGCACCTATCACTGCTGTTATAATCCCCGGTAAACACTAGAATGAGGGGGGAGCTCACAGAAACGAGCTCTAGGTACAAAGCTCACACAGCCATTTCAATACCAGACTTCGAAGGTCAGTCTCAAGACATTGCACAGTGCTGGCTCTTACTGTTGTTTTTAGTAATGTGCCTTATGGTAATTCCTTATGGCATAGGTATTACAAACAACGCAAACTCCAGGATTAGAGCGTCTCCATAGTTAGTTCCTAAGGCCTGGAGAAGCTTGTTACCGGCTTCTGGATAACTGGCCACCGTGGCTCATTGCTTAAATCTACTGAGGGGAAGAGATGGATAGAACAGGAAACGAGCACGCGTATACCCCTGACACAAGGGACCCTGTCACTGACATTCAGTTCACAAGTTCTTTTATGGCATTGCAAGATGGGACAAACAAACCTGAAGCTTAAAATCTGTCACAAAACAGAACCATCATGCCCCAGACAAGTTTTACAGTGAGCAAGAGAGGAGGAGGGGGAACAGAAATCAAGTATTTCATACACACATTTGATTTGTTCTCAGAAAAATTGAGGAATTCATTGCCCTTTTAGAGCTTTCCAAAAATACAGTAAGGCTTCTCTCAGTCAGAAGAAGCAAAATTTTAAAATATATTTCGTCTCAATGAATCTTCAGTTAGGAGGAACAAGATCAAACTGATTTCTATGCAGGCAAGAACAGTCGTTCCAAAATTTCCTTTCCTGATCATACTATACCTCAATTACCGACAGTATATTTTGTCCTCGAGTGGGTGGGTATATGGGAAGCTGTTTATAGAGTAAGTTGTTCCTCTAAAGCTGGACTGTCTTTGTTACGCTGCAGATCACTTGCGCAAAATAACACCGTTTCTTCCATCACTAGGAAAAGGGATTAGTGCTTCACCCAAGCAGTCTTCAAAGGGGATCTATACACTTTGGTCGGACTCACAGATTTTCCTGAAAGGACTGCTAAATCGTCTAGTATGACCTCTGTATAACACATGCCATAGGATTTCAGGCTACCACTATAATAAGCTCCATAATTCCTCTTTGAAGCCCATGTTCTGAGAAGGCATCACGACCTTACAGTCCAAACCAGCACAGTCTGAGTGAATCAGTATCATTATGAAGCTTTTGGCATTTTTTTCCTTGATCAGTACAAGGAGATAAAGGAGTTTTCAATAATGTTTTTCATATACTCTGAGAATACATGAGAGAGACTTTCATATTATGAGCTCTTCAATATTTATGAGATGAAATACATAAACACAGTTAAGCAATAGCAGAGACAAAAACCCCAAATAATGCCAAGGTTTTGCTTTACTATAAAGCACTGCCTTCTGACAGTGAAAAAGGGGGAAGAGGGAGAAAGTAGCTGGCACCATAGGACTTGAAGTCAACCTTGCAGCAGTAGTTAACCTGTGGTATCAGACTGCAAATGTGGGCTTCTTTGTAGACTTCATTACATTCTTCCCCTTCGTTTGTGCAGCTGACCTGAAAAACGGCCACATCCTTTTGATGCCTTGTTTCCAACGTATAGGTTTTCCAATAGTTATGTGTCACAAATACACATTTATTCAAGGTGCGCATTCAGTGATCCAGGAAAAGAGCTGGTTTCTGTTAAAGTGCGTGTGGGAGTATCATTATAGTGTGTATTTTTCCTTTTAAGTTCTCTACTTCTGACAATAAGTGATTTTGACACAGAATATCTGCAATATGTATGTTAGAGAAACCACAAAAAAATGACTTCTGGGTGAATCAAGAGAAAGGGTTTTTTTCCAGCTATTAAATTCTTCCATGCTGTGCTTTTGAGTGGTTTGTGTTCAGCCCCACACCAGGAATCTGAAGGTCCCATCACAGATTAGGAGCTTGGTTCATGTGCGACAGCGCCAGTTTCCATGTCATCATTACTGCTTACGGTCATTGTCAGCTGGACCTGCTGGCAGTCCGGTGGGCAACACAGTCATCGCTCCTTTTTCTCACCAGCTGTAAAGGCGGCGGCGAGATGGGAAACAGCTCTGCTGACTACACACTGGATCTCAGCTGAGCACCAAAGATCTGCTCCTGGTGTTTGGCGTGTCACCTATTTCGCACAAAGCGAATTACCATGGCTGTAGCTGCAGGTCAGGAGATGAGGGGTTGGCATCGCACCCGCTCAGCGCCTTGCGCTCCACTTTGCTGAGGTTAAGCGGCCCAGCACACAGATGAGCACGCAGCTTGGGCACCTGCAGTCTTGACACTGCTGCCACACAGGGACTCTTATTTAATACAGAAAGACTTCGTGTTTGGAAAAAAGACAACTTAATGTTTCTTCACTCCTGTCCAGATGACAAAGGAGTTGTTTGAGCTTTACAAGAGGGAAACCCCAGCCAGGTCAGAAACATCCCCAAAGTGCCTTGAATAAAGTCTAATCACCTTTACACCACATCGGAGGAACATAAAAATAAACTGTAAAAAAAAAAAAAATCAGGAAGAATGTGGTCCAGCACATTGATGTTTGTCTGTAGACTGGGCTGTATTCAGCAAAACATAACAGGTCTGTGCAGAAGAAAAACTATCACATGGGAGAGAGGAGACACCCCCCCCCCCCCCCNTTCTGTGCATGGACTTGCAGTCCCATGCTCCCGCCTCTGCTCTTATCAGCACCTCCCCTGCCTGCACACCTCTGGCTTACACCAGATCTTGCTGCTCCGGGAACCTGAGAATAGCCGACAGCCTGAAGGATCGCTGACAGGTCCACTTTATTTCAAAATAACGATTTGCTTAAATCTCTGCCACCTTCGTTAGGTCAACAGTGGAGATCAAACCAAAGTCCAGTTCTGAACGGGCAAAAGACTTCAAAATTTGCATGTGAACACAACTTTGTGGCTAGGTTTTTTCCATAGTAAATTAAGTTACAGAACCAAACAGAGGCACAAAGAGAAAGTCTGCGCAAGAGAGCAGAAAGAGGAGCGCATCTACCCTGACACAGCCAGTCACTACTCAGAAAAAAAAAAAGTACTGGAACAGATGAGCAATCACAAAGTTACCAAGTATGAAAAACAAAATAGCTTCAGAAGTACTCCTTCTAGGGAACTAGATAATATTTAGAAGGCACAGAGCAAGACAAACCACATAAATGACAAAAACTGTCAGTTATTCATCAACATTAATTGAATTCACTGATGTTTCTCCTACACTGTTCTTTAGTCCAGCAAGCAGAAAGGTCAGTGAGGCTAGAGGTCATCTCTTGACACATGAGAAAATCTATTACATTGTGGTTTTCTTCTAAGCAAACTACCATGAGTCTGAGTCACCTCTGAATGATTATTTAATTCTTCTAAAGATTTACTAGTCAGCAGGCACTAATATGCCCTATTTTTATGGATGATCTGCAAGAGCAGCAGCAAGGAGGGGACACAATGGGAGAGGAATGAGCAAGGAAGCAGTTAGCAATCTTGCCGGCAGTGGCACTACAGCTCCTTCCCGTAGAGGTGGTGGCTGAGGTCCGATTGTGGGAAGACACAGCCAAAAACCAGCTCAGTTTCCACATCCCCCAGGACAAGGACTGTTAGCACAGACCATAACCTCCACACAGATCCATTAGAAGTGGCACATCAGAAGTTCACTGCAGCTGTAACCCCACCTGTACCCCATTTTCTACCTTCTCAGCATCAAATACTGTTGCCCAAGAGCTGGAACAATCTGTACGACCAGTGGGCGGTAAGGTTTATCATGTCAAGTTATTGACGGCGTATGCCCCCCACCTTGGCCTGTTACTGTCCTGGCAGATTGCTCTGTTTAGCTCACGTTAAAACGCTTTAGAAATAGATTCTGGGAGAGACCGATAGCACCGAGAGGCCTTTATCCTGCTTGGAGTAACAGAGAAGGGTATTTCTGAGGCAGAGAATGTTGTAAATTACAATCTGGATTAAGGAAAAAAAAATTTTTTAAATCATGCAATTAATACCAATAGCCCATAATCCCATTTAACGGCCATTATGGAGGGAGCACCATTTCCATAGCAAATTCCTCCAAGGGAGACACAAAATTGCCAGGAGAACATTAGTTATTTAACCTGGATGCAAACTGCTGGGCTGGCATTGCATTTCTACAGCGGAATGACTGTATTCAGAGCTCCAAACGTTAAAGAAAGGTAAATAGATAGATTCTGATCTCAATCACTGTAGCTAATTTAGCTCCATTGACATCAGCGAAAAGATTTTTTTGCCCTGAAAAGTCAATTTAAACAGCCCGGAATAGCACCAACATCAAAATTTACTTTTTACCCAATACATCATGTTTGCGTGATTGAACTTCAGTATCCAACACACACTTTGCTGCCCCAAAACCTTAGGAAAAGAAATCCCATCTCTGAAGAAGAAATTAACTTTATCAAAACAGAGTTTGCCATGACTTCCTCTAGGTTGCAAGGAGGGAGACGACTAGGAGGAGGAACCGATATAGATAAATCCCCCACATACTCTCTCTATTTACATATCGGAGAGCTGTGCTCTAAAAATCTGGACTGTTATTTGCATTCCTCCTATTTTTGTCTGTGTGGCTCAGTTGTTGTATATATCCAAATTTAAAGTGATAGCTTGTTTTCTATTCAATCTCAAACTTTTCCTTCCTGGGATTTTTTTTTTTCCCCTCAGTGCTTGTCCTCACACGTTTCCCTCCAGCTCTAATTCTCTCGCCTGCCTTTGCCAGCAGGCCTCCTCCCTCCCTGCTCACCCACATCTTTTCGCTTCTTTTACAGCCTGACGGTTTCCTACCGGGCAAGGGACACTCATCCACTGTCAAGCTTTCATCCCGAGTCCGGAGCAAGAGCAGCTACACTCAAAGGCCCATGTATCGTGCCTTCCCTAATCATCTTTCTTTGTTAGGGCTCCTGTGCCACATGCAGTTTATCTGACAAAAGGGAGCATCATACATGCAAATGGATTTTGCACACTCGGACTAGCTGGTAGCATCGTATTTTGCTCTGCTCACAGTGGCTGCCTGGCCCCTGAACTGACCAGAGGCCATTCTCACCCTTTTGTGTCCTGCTCCACACGCCTCTTGCTTTTTAAGTATCATCAAGTCACCCTTCCCTTACTCGATTAAGACAGCACAGCAGGAGAAGCTACAGCCACTGAGCAGCATTTGACTGAGGCCATGCTCCCTGGGTTTGCAGCTAACCATGGCCAGATCTCTCTTTATATCAAAGAAGTATTTCTTTTTTTTCTTCCAAACATGGTAAAACTATCTCACATCACTCTTATGCCTCTCCTGGTCACACACCTTTCAGGTAAGTGTCCTTCGGTATCACACATGCTATCACTCACATTTGTCTTAAATGACTCAAACACCAGAAGGTTCCCTTAGAGGATCACCACTCAGAATTAGACCTTTAGGTGCGATAAAGGACCTGGACAGGCTGGAGAGGTGGGCCCATGCCAACCTCATGAAGTTCAACAAGGCCAAGTGCAAAGTCCTATGTCTGGGTTGGGGCGATCGCCAGCACAAATCCAGGCTGGGCAGAGAATGGCTGAAGAGCAGCCCTGAGGAGAAGGACCTGGGGGTGCTGCTTGACAAGAAGCTCAACACGAGCCGGCAATGTGCAATCGCAGCCCAGAAGGCCAATGGTATCCTGGGCTGCATCAGAAGAAGTGTGGCCAGCAGGGAGAGGGAGGGCATTCTGCCCCTCTGCTCTGGGGAGACCCCACCTGGAGTACTGCCTCCAGCTCTGGAGCCCCCAACATAGGAAAAACAGGGACCTGTTAGAGCAGGTCCAGAGGAGGGCCACGAAGATGATCAGAGGGCTGGAGCCCCTCTGCTGGAAGGACAGGCTGAGAGAGTTGGGGGTGTTCAGCCTGGAGAAGAGAAGGCTCCGGGGAGACCTTATTGTGACCTTCCAGTACCTAAAGTGGCTACAGGAGAGCTGGGGAGGGACTTTTTCCAAGGCCACGTAGTGACAGGATGAGGGGGAACAGCTTCAAATTGGAAGAGGGGAGATTTAGAAATGAGATGTTAGGAAGAAGTTTTTCACTATGAGAGTGATGAGCCCCTGGGCCCAGGTTGCCCCGAGAAGCTGTGGCTGCCCCATCCCTGGAGGTGTTCAAGGCCAGGCTGGACAGAGCTTGGAGCAACCTGGGTTGGTGGGAGGTGTCCCTGCCCAGGGCCGGGGGGTTGGAACTGGATGGTCTTCAAGGTCCCTTCCAACCCAAACCCTTCTATGATAATTAAAAAGTGGGTGCATACTACCCTAGAAAGAAAAGAGAGGCACCTCCTCACATAAAATCTCAAAACACTGGATAAAGCACTGATAAACATAGCACAGGAAAAAATGATAGAAGTCCCTTTTTGGTGCATTGATGCTGTGGTCTCTGTATCTACATTATCTGCAAGCGTTACAGAAGAATATGATGTCTACTTGTTACAGTTTGAAAAAAAATCAGTATAATCTCTTTAGTAGGAAACAGAGGAACGCACAATTAGAGATGATATTACTCCACAAAGAAAAAATACAAAATAAAGGTATTTGAGTATATCCATGCATCTTTAAGAGTCCATCTTTCCGACACCAAATTTTGATGGAGAATTAAAGTAACACCCAATAAATCTGTACAGAGAACCACCTAGGCTAATGGTTAGTGGGGCAGGTGTCTCTACAGCCAATTTTTCCAAAGTTTCTCTGATGATCAATGCTAATTTACATGAAGCAGGCGATAATGTTTGACAAATATCAGCCAATGTCTATGGCTTGAGCAGCAGTTGCCACAGATTAGGCTCAGCACTTGAACTAACAAAGGAAGGCTACAGCTCTCCCATTGCCACTGTTAAACACAGCAGATAAAGAAAACACAAACAATTCTGAGAGGCAGAAAATGATCCGGTTAGTTCTTTGGGAAAAGAGGAGCTTTTTGGTGGAGTTGTTTTTAAAATAAACATACATCCAGTGACAAATTTTCATTTGAACCACTGGTTGCTAATAAAGGAGTTGGAAGGGGGGGACACGAACGCAAAGCCCTGGCGGACCTGCATGCCCCGCTTAGCCCCACCGGGCTCAGTGTTGTGTCCTCTGCGGAAGGGAAAATGCCTAGCATAGCAGCTGTGCCCCTCCGCTTACCCCACAGACTAGTGCACAGCTTCGCTGGCAGTCCAAATAGTGTCCAGAGCACTGGTTTTACTGTGCATGTATCCCAGAAGTCCATCCCTTCCTGCTCTTGACTTGCTCCTAGGAAAAAGGGCAGCTAAGGACCCAGGATCACATTACGGTCAGTTTAAATGGACACACTTTATTGGAGATGATCAAATTAATACCAAGTATTTTGTAACCAGACACTCTATAACACCTTTCTCCAAAGAGTGGCAGCTTATGGCTGCAGTAGGTTGGGACTGGCTTGCCATATGCTCAGTTTGGCTTTAGTTCAATTTCTTAATCTCTTTAGTGATTAGCACCAAACAATAAGTCTTCATGGTGACCTGTTTCATCATAGTTACCAAAGGGAAGAGTGAACGTATTTTCATCCCGTTGATGAGTCAAGTAGAGTCCAAATTTGTATCTCCAGCACAAAGCCCGCCTAAGCTTACTGCTTTCAGCTCAGACTTCGGACTTACAGTTGTGTAAGCGGTACAAACCGGAACAGAACTGTACATGGGTTCTGGCGAACACAACAAATCCTGCCGGCCAGAGCCTGCCTGCTGGTTACACATGCGTCAAATGTGCTGGGGGGAGAACAGACCCCTCATAAAACTTGTATAAGAGCTGGCAGGAGCCCAGCCCGGTGCTGCAGGGAGCGGGAGACCCGTGGCAGTGACAAAGGACCACTCTCATCTCCCAGCCCTACATGACAGAGCCAACACATGATATTTTCCTATGCAGAGCAGCGTGCCTTGTACCTCCAGAGGATGTTGCACAGGCTCCCCTCTCACCGGGAAGCTCCCCAGGGATGTTTGCCTCCCTTCTGCTCAGCATTAGGTTTTTCAAGTGCTCCGCACGTGCAGCTGGGGCCAGATGTTGTGAAGATTTCTGCTCCCAGTTAGATACCTAAATAAAAGCCGGATATTCAGAGGCGCCAGTGGTTCTCTCTATGACATTTCAAATGCCAGCCGGAGTTGACGCTGCAGTAAGGCTGACTTCGAGCAATTAACACAGTGTAGTCCTGTAGTTTTAAATCTATGCAGTTAATATTCTCTCCCTATTTTAAGCCATTTCGACATTCCTTTCAAGCTGTTCCAAGTGCACTTAGCTCTTTTGTTCATGTGTCTGTACTATCAGCTGTGAGAAGTGCTATTAAGTTGAAAATAACTTTTATAACAGGTAGGAATCCCTTCAGCAAAATCTATTCTGCTTTAATCCTCTTATTTCCTTCCCTCGCCAATACCACCACCTGTTGTTTCTCCCATGTTTTGCCAATGAACTGGTGAGATTTAGCTTCGCTATGGGAAAAGGACTGACTGGTTGTCAGTGTTGTTTAGTTCATTTGTTAAGGATGCTCTTTTATAGGAGTAGTTAGAATCCATGCTTATCTGCCAGAAAAATATCCTCTGGAAGTCTGAGACAAAAAAAGTAAATGTTTTATTTAACTGACTACTTCACTGCAATGTTTCTCAAAGCATCTGTCTCCCAGTGGCCACTCAAGAGAAGACACCAATTCCCGGGCCTGGTCCAATAGCACTATCCCTAGGTTTTTCAGCCACAGGCATGAACTAATGGTGCAGTAAATTCTAAATCCATAGCACAGTATTAATGTATACAATTACACACAAGTCCAAGGAATCAGACATGACTAGAAACAAAGATTGGCTGAGTCAATCGCCCACCAGCTTCTGCCACGTTACATTGCACCCACCACCGTGAGACTCAGACGTGTGCCTTGCTTTGAAAGTGAAATAAGCACGAGGGTTCCTCCTACGCATGCTAGCAACCATTATATATGCCCACTCTTGTAAAGAAATAACAGCTCCTTTTGTTGCTAATTGACATTACCACATAAATAACAACAATAGATAAGAGAAACAGGCTTCCTTCTGCAACAGAAGCACAAAGAGAAGACAATATTTAACATGTTCTGCATGTTACTTGCTTTTAGAAGTGCCCTGCCAGGTTTAGCCTCTTCCCTTTGCCAATTCATTTATAAAACAACTCTGTAAAATTAAGTTAATTCAGTTTATTACAGAACCTATCAGAGTACATTCTTATCTGAGCATATTAGATCTATACGCAACTCCCACTGCAAAGAGATAAGACTCGAGTTATGTGTGCTTGTACTTCTATTAAACAGAAAATTAAATCTCCAAAGTTTCTAGGTGTATACAGAGAAATAAGCCTTTCAGAAAAGGACAGGAAAATAAGAGGTGGGAAGGAAAGGCATTCCTATTTGTTCTTCATGCACAACTAGAGCAAATACCCTGTAGCACCTGGCATGCAGGAGCACATAGTACTCCAAGTATTCCTCCAGAATAATTTGGATGGTCTACGTCAGAGATTTGCAAAAATCTCCAGGTTCCCTCCTCTTAATCAAAGATGAAGAGAACAGACCATTCGGTAAGAAAAACACCATATTTTGCAAAATCATCATATTTAGAGTAACTGCCTGTACCAGCAAGATACAACTGTAGTTAAAAATCGCATTTGGGGACAACATGGGGTGGTTTGGGCAAACAGTACTCAGTCAAGATCCACATGCTGCAGTGAGCATCCTAACCACGGCACAAATACAGCCTAGAGGCTCCTGACAAAGACACAGCCAACTTTCATCAGGTAGAAGCACAAACCCCGTGTGTATGTGAGAGAAAAAGACGAAGAATAAGGGGGATGAGAGGACAACCTCTGCCAGAAGACCTCCATGTCACCAACTCGAACCCCACACAGCTCTGCTGAGGTGCTTCCTCCTGCCTTGCAGTGCCCTGGAGAAGCAGGGGAGGATGCAAAGTGCTTCCAACATAGTCCAGTATTGCAGCTACAAGGAGGATAGAAAGACTGCTAAATGAAAAGCCAAAACGGAAAACAGCCTGACATAAGTGAGCACAAATCCAGAATTATTTACAAAATCCAAATAACATGGTCTCAGATGCTGTTTCTTGTCATTGATCCCAGCATGAGCAGCTTCTCCCATTCTCACCAAGATCACAAGCCTTAGATGTCTACCTAGCTGTGCGTTTAAAAAAAAAAAAAATCGTGTTTTTTCTGCAAGCTTTACATCTTCCACTGGCTGCACTACAGCAGCCTACCCCAGACTGGGAATGCATTTGCTCTTGTATCTAATCCCTTCTTTCAGGTTTCCTTGGGGCTCCATTTAAATTCAAAATGTTTCCCCTCAGGCTATTTTGTTCCTTGACTTAATTAGAAGCCAGTTTCGGTCCTACTCGGTCCTCCTCCTACTGTACTACCAACTGCAGCAGCACTTCTATGAGCTATTCAAGGCATTCACCTTTCTCAAGGTCAAACACCCTTCTGCCCAGCAGGGCCACGTGCAAGTCCTGTGCGATGCCCTTTTGCACAACGCATTTTATATTTCGTACCAACCATCAGCAGCCACACCGCATACAATGGCGTAAGAGGGATTCATGCATGGGGCTCATTACCATCACCTCTTCTCGCAGCCAGTAATCGGTCACTCTGGGAGCAATTACGGGCAGGGGAGTGACAGACACCTCACTCCCCCTTTGAGAGATGCCATGGCAGGTACTAGAGCCGAAGTCGGGATGAAAAGTTTCCCTGTGCATCTGGTCTTTGATTCACATCACTATCCCCACCCACAATAACCCTTAAACATCAGCTTAAGTCACACCAGCCATCAATTTCAGCTGGATTTAGCCACCAGGGACCAGATTTAAGCATTGCCCAAGTACGCTACAGGTGGGCAGTGTCTGCAGGACTTCCCCAGTACAGCCTAGATGAGATGCACCAATCATTTGATATAAGAAACCCTGATGTCTACGGGAGGGGGAAGTCTTCTGCAAACTCTGTCTTTTGTAAAAGTTCCCACATAGCTGGAGGCATTGCCCTCACCTCCCTCCACCACCCTATCATATTATGGCATCTAATTGAGCAACAGTGTCATTGCCATGTCCCTTATTTGCCTGTCACTGTTATTAAGCCACGACCTGGTACAGACAGTTCAACTGGGAAGTCTCTAGAGCTCCCTCACAACCTGGAGCACGGTCTGGGGAAGCAAGAAACTGGGCAGGAGGAAGAGTTCAGGTTTTTGCCAGTTGTTTGATGAGCTAGTAAACTAATGGGAAGAGGGAAGATTAACCTTTCTGTCACTGTGCAGAAGTAAAAAGTAAGTGTTATAACAGTTGCCCTGTAGCCACAGCTGTATAGCTCAACATCTGTTATTTCTATATTTCAGCATATGTGAATTTGGAACCTATTTCCAACATGCAGCACCTGCCTCATTTAAAACATAAAATGGACAATAATTAAAAATGTACACTCATTTTAAAGGCAGCTCAACCAAAACAAAAGTGTTTTTTAAAAAACAGGTAACAAGCAAGTAATAGCCTCACCTGGAAGCCAAATCACAGATGAATTAAACAGAAGTTGACAGAGAACCATGGTAATCTTTAAAGCTCTAATCAGGAGTTGACTTGAGACATCTGCACCTCCAGGAAAGCTTTTAACAGGAAGTACCTACCGCAAAACTGTATCAGTTGAAAGTAAAATTCCCCCAAAGCATCTAAAGAAGCAGACAGTGGTGCCGACGACAGCTATTAACACACACATTTTTCTAATTCGCAGCCATACTTGCATCTTTTGAGCTGCACAGAAATTTCTCCCACTCCAAAGCCATCATCTCAGGTTCAGGTGCTGGTTTGCAGCAGATGTAGCAATATAATAACACAGAAAATTGAAACCAACACTGGAAATAACGATGCTGCTCGCAAAGGCAGCCCCAACACCAACTGGGACATAAAAAAAATAAGTATCAAGCCAGCAATATTAATCAGAGTTAAAAGCTGATAGCAGGGTCCACCACCATACCCAAGAAACGTAATTTAACACTTAAACTGTCACATCATCTTACTTTAATTTGTTACAGGGCTCTATTGCTGCCTGGCAGCTAAATCAAACCTCATTTCACTTTGCAGTCAATACTATCGTTGTCTGAATTCAAGCACTCACTGCTAGTTTCTGACAACGATTTTCACGAGCTTGGACAACAGTAAAGGCTTGTTTCATAAAACCAGAGAAACCCACGGCTCTGCAGGTAAAGCCTCTGCGGGAGCCGCTTCTGCTCGGCAGATGGACACCTCCGGCTTAGGGCTGGACACACACCAGGGCAGCAGCAAGGAAACAGGGCACCGCCATCACTAAATGCCATGCAACTATAGAATGAAGAAGTTTTACCCGAGTGTTATTACTTTCAGCAGCAGGTTACAAACGCACAGGGAATTTAAAGAATCTCCGCAATGATTCTGGCTGACATGGGTTGCTGGCGGTCACGGTGCTCTCGCTGCCAAAACTTGTGCCTCGCTTGATGTTCCCATTGCCCTGGGAGATTATTTGCACCACTTCAGAGCAAGCGTAAAATACTCCGGAATACAAGTTACTTTGCAATCGATGCAAGTGGTCCTATGCAAAAGGCAGGGAAGAAACCACCTGCCTGTACAGAAACAGGAACCCTGCTCAGGCTCGACTGCATGGGAAGCAGCTGGGGAAGAGGAATGAGGCAACCACCAATTGCTATCTGCTCTTTCCCAGCTTCTGGGGTGAAAACAATCTCCCTTCTCTAACATCATGAGGCCTGTTGCTTTCCAACACCACTTGGAGCTGAAAAGCGTTCCGTCTCCTATCCAACCGTGCCTACCAGCCCCACTGCTCACCAGGGCCTGGCAGACCCGCCCGTCGCTGAACCTGGCGAGGGCTGAGCATCAACACGCAGCTTGCTCTCCCTCCTCCCTGCAGAACGAACGTGGCTAAACGGCAGAAAAAAAAGAAAAAAAAAAAGGCAGTAAATGGTTGCATTTGCTGTTCACTGCGGCAGAGACGCTTCCGAGCACACCAAGGCAGGGAACCTGCTGAGTAAAAAGGCCATTTCCACATAGTCACTCTACAGGTGTGAGTCCAACTTGGACAGAGCTCTAATAACAGTAATCGCCTTACTGAGCCTGGACCAGCTTGAGTCTTTAGATCAGCCCTCCCTTTCCTCCTTCCACTAACAGCATTATAGTCTCTCTTGCCACAACAGTAACATTAAAGAAATGTGTTTCTATCCAAACAGCTTCCTATTGGTATACTAGAATTAGGTAGATTTCTGGTAGAGTACCAAACTGACAGCTACTACAGGCACTACAGAAGTCTTGAAACAACTTTTAAGGGTATTTTCCTCTGTAGGCAAAAGAAAAAATCTGCCCGTATCTTCAGAGAGATGTCAAATTGCTTTCAGTGAATTTCTACTTTGCCTCATAAGTTAGACAGAACCTGACCCTCAGTATGAACACTTATGTTTTAATACATTTTAAAGTATTTATGACTTCCCAGCTACTGCAAAGTCAGCATCCTTCTCCAGCAGTAGGGCTCCCACATCTCCGGCTTACTACCTGTGGCATCAGCTGGGCTTTGCTCAGAAGTGAGCTCCATGCTTTTGGTCCAAAATACCAACTTTTCCTCTTGCTTTTACCCATATCTTAAGTGGCATTGATCCATGAAGCTCCCCTGATCCCCACCCGCTTCACATGAGCTCCCGTGACAGCCAGCATCACTGCACCGATCCCCCAGCAGCCTTGCTTTTAAAACATTTTGGGTTCTCGACAACCCTGAAGAAGAAATTGTGGGCTGTATTCAACAACCAGCTTTACAACGTAATGCACTTCCAGCCCCCTCCAGCCTACACTGAGCAAAGGGAGATGGTCATTTGCAGAGGGAAGGAGCCCAAAGGAGCACTTGCCCAGGAAAGGCTGTAAAACCAAAAAAAAAAAAAAAACACCCAAAAAACAACAAACCACACACACACACACACAAATCCACACACACCAGTGCACAACAGGGAGGCCTCAACATAGCTCCTGTAATGAGTCCTTCCCCTAAATGACTTTGCAACTCTATGCTTATCAGCTAAATTAAGCATTAATGAAATATAGAACAATTTGTTTTCAGATTCTACAGGTTTCCAGTAATAAAGATTACTAATGTTTTATTTTGGGGCACTGGTTTGCTAATTTAAACTTTTTTCTCATTACACAGACAATTCATTTAAATTGAAGAGGCCAGATTCCTTCTAATTTTATTAGCATTTGGCCCTTTTCCAGCTTGTCTTAATCAAAATGCTCATTATTTTTGCCTGGCTGTTGAGGCTAATCTAGCTATTATATGGATGCTAAATTGGAAGCAGAAGGGAGAATTCTGTTCCTTACCAAACAGCTGCATTGCTCCGGGTATATGAGCCCCAGTCAGCCACATCCCACACGGAACCATTCCCAGGCAGCAGCATCCCTACTGCTCCAGCGGGCAAGGGAGAGCAACTAACCAGCGCAAACTGCAGATCTTTGCTTTCTACAAAGGGAACAATTGCCTTCCGCTTTCCCCCTTGTCTTTTGGGAGGCACAAAGGTTTAACATAAGAACAAGTTAAAATGGTAAATGGCAAGGAGCGGAGACCCAGCTCACAAGTTCTAATAGCAATAAATTCCTTCTCAGAAAGCCACATTATCCCTCTTCAGCTGCAAACCCCCACTACCCTCTGCTCCAAGCAGCCACTCTTTTCTCTCCCACAGTCCAAATGATTATCGGATCTGGTTGAACTCAGAGCAAGAGTCTTCATATTGTATCGAGCTTGTGAGCCTCAGGCTCTCCTGTTTTTCTGAACTGTATCAATTGGTCTAATAAGAGATATTACCTCCTTCCACAAACCTTGCCAGGTGCGCAAACCTGCCAGCCTTCTGCCATTAGGGAGTTTTTTCACTTAGATTGCTTTCTAATCGTTTATTTGGACACAAGCAACTTGTTCATGGCCAAGACCTGTGTATTTCTGCTGTCCTGCTTCACTAAGCAGCCTCATGAAGGCTGCTCTGTGCCACTTCTCTGTAAATCAGTGTATGTGCGATGAGCACACAGGCAATCCACAGAGAACAGCAAAAAGCAGCGCTACCCTGCACAGGTGGGGGGAAAAAAAAATTTAACAGCCTATTTCCTCCCTCTCTGCTGGACTAGTCTGCAATAAACCAGCTCCCTGGTCTGACAGGGGAGACTTGGCTGGGAATCTAAAAGACAGAAAGGCAATTTGAGCCAAAGCGCCGGTGAGACAATGGAGTTCACGCTGAAGGAAGAACAGTGCAAGAACAAGCGAGGAAGGAAAGCGGAGTGCAGAAAAGCAGGTCTCAGGTCATTCAGGAGTCTGGCAGTGAAGTCTCTGGGAAAGATAGCATGGAAGAAGGCAGCAGAGCAGGCAGGGAGAGGCCACGGAAACATGCACGGGCAAGCCACCCCCACGCCACAGAGCGCAGGACGGGACAGCCCGGGCTGCTTCAGGGACATCTTCAGTAACCTGCACAACCAGAACAAAAAGAAAGGGAAAAAGGGGAGGGGGAGGATGAGTCCTGCAAGAAGAGGAATCAAGGACCCAAACTACCTCAGCATAGAGGAATGGCAGACACATAGGAGGCAGAATGAGAAAAGACAGTCTGTATGTCAGTGAGTAAGGATCAGAAAAGGCAAAAAGAAGAGAAACTATAAGCTCAGAGGAAAGGAGGGGAAGGTTAGGTTACACCCAGGTATCAAACAGCAGCTTTTGGAACAAGGAGATGGATCTTGCCAACAAAGTCTGCGGAAGAGATCTGAGAGTATATATTAGCTGAGTATCATGAAATTCAATTTGGACCTTTGGTACTTGAACCTCAGTGATTTATTCCCATGACAAGAAATCCTGCAGTCAGGAAAAAGCTGCAAACATGAGAACCCTTAAAGTTTTGCGTCTCACACTTTCTTGTAAAGTAACCTAGAAAACTATCTAGCTGCAGTTTCTACAAGTGCGTAGAAATCCGATTTCTAGTGACAGAGTAGTCACTAGTGGTTCACTGCAAAGTCAGAACTGTGTATCAAGCAGGGATTCCCCTTTTGTCAAGCTATCTCATATTTTCATTAATGCCTGCAATAATTAAATCATGAGTATTCTTACTAAGCTGTGAAGAATAAACCAAGCTTTAGAGCTGGAAGTCTTTTGCAGGGTAGGATTTGAATTCAGAATTACTTTCTCAAATTGCATTAGCAATGCAGAAAAATAAATAGGATGCAATTCAAAATAGCAGTAGAAGTACAGCATGTAGGTGAGAATTCTCAGTTGTGCAAAGACAGAACGAGGAATGAGACTGAACACCAGCTCTGCAGAAAAGGATGTAAGGATCAGAGCAGGTCATCGGCCAAACAGGAGTTGGTTTCTGCTGTTATGAAAAAGGTGAATAACACAGTCGGAATAGCCAGCATGCTCCAATTTCATCTAAGACAACTAGAAAAGGAAAAAAAAAAAAAAAAGGCACTGAACTGAGATCTAGAAAACACAGCCCACAAACAAAGCACATGAAAACAGAGATAGTTTAGTCCAGCAAAGGGAAATCTATGGAGAGACATAACAACTTTCCCAATAGGGAAAATGCTGATGCAAAGGCAATGGCAGTAAGTCCGTTCTTCCTGTCCCCTGCAGATATATGAATTAACAGGCTTAAGTTGCAGACCTAGAGATGCAAGATTTAGATTACATGTCAGGAAAAACTTTCTAACAGTAAGGACAGTTAAAAATAGACATACACTGCTTTTGCTCCAGTCCTTTGGGATTTCCTTCTTCACTTACAATTTTTGAAGGTAGCTGCTTATCAGGAATCCTAACAAACAGAGCCAGCCCTTAAATGCATTTCCATTTCCTCAGCTAAAGCAAAATCATATTCAGTATGTGTTTTGTCTAACCCATCCTTAAAAACCACCGCTAGCAGATTCCACAACCTTATGAAATAAATACTGTTTTCATTTAGAAAAGAAAGTGATTACTTCAGCCACTCTTCCATTGCAACTATTTAAAGATTCTAGAAGAAGCTATTGGAGCGCTCAGTTTGCAATACCAAAATGAAAATAAGGTTCGTAGTAGAAACTATGAACAAACCAAGGAGAATACATCACATTGAACACACCTATATGCCTTTGAATCCACTCTAGCATCCTTCGTGATAACAATGCCGAATGTAAAAAAAACAATACAACAGGATGCAGGATGAAACACGCTGCAGGTGACATACATGTCCCAGCCTCCTCCTCCATTTGCGATGAGCTAGATTTGGATTCTCCAAGGAAGCCCCAGGCCACAGGGGTGGACCCTTGGCCATCCCAGAAGAGGCAGGAACTCTGCAGGATTGAAATCCACCACTGTCAGCATTTCCTAGCAAATGGTTTGGGAGAAAGAGGATGTAATTAACAGGAACATGCAAAGTGTTTTATGGCAAGAGATATATTTTATTTTACGTGTGGTGTATGTGTAGAAATATGACTAACTAACACTAACACAGAGCAGGAAACAACTGAATAGACACAATTCTNNNAAGTAGCTGAAAACTTTGCTGGAGCATGGAAGAGAGTGAATCACTTTAAGTACCCATTTGCATCTTTAAGGGTGTGCTTTTTTTTGAACGACAAGCACCAAGCTGTGGTACAAACTTCTCAGAAATCCTTTTCAGCGGGCTGCCAGCACTGCCTTCACTTGTACAGACGCCATTTCTACAAATAGACACTTATGGCTTTCCATGTATAGCTGCATGCATGCTGGCCCCACAATACAGTTGGCAGAGTCACCCCCTGCACAGCTGTTTTTTTCCATGGGAAAATCCTTCTTCTGCTACAGATCAATACGCAGGAAGGCGCAACAGAAGGCGGATTCAGACCCAGCTCTCAGTGCTTGTGAAGAGGTTTTTGTGCCTGAAAGCGAGACAACCTTCAGCCAGGTCCAGTTAGACAGGCAGTTCAACTGAAGTGTCCTGTGCTTTGTCTTGCAAGGCACAGATAAATCTCACATTTACAATTCAAATTTACAGTCCTCTTCAGGCAATATGGCAGTGTTTATTTTTGCTGCATCCTTGAACGTTAGCAGAAGTCAGGGCATGAGACTGGACTGTCACACCATTCCCCCATCTCACTCCTATCTGCACGCAGGTCTAAGCTTTAGGGTGCAGCACAATGTTTCAGGGAAGGAATGGAGAGCAGCAACCAGAGAGAGGCCCAGAGCTGCCGCTAAGGTCACCTTTTACTACCTCTCCATTAACAGCACAGGGAGATCCACACTCCGCAGGTCAGCAGGAGCCCATAAACCAGGCTCTCCGATCGCCCTAGACTAACATACCAAAGAAGTGATGGAGAGCAGACACAAGCTACGGAGAGAAGCAGAAAATGCGTCAGCACAAGTGTTCATGAAGCTGCCAGGACTGGCCAAGGGTCAATAAAGTTCCCAACAGCCCAGAGACAGTTGGGCTGGGTAGAAAGCACATCACACACCTCTTTCATCACCAAGCAGCACTGCATCGCTCTAAGGGCTCTCTGTACCTCGCAGCATTGGGTCCTTTTCCTCCAAGGGGGTCTGAGCCTTGCCCACTCCCTCACAGCAGCCTGCGTTGGTAAACTGAGGTCCTTAAAAACTGCTGCAAGCTGCAGGCAATAATTCCTGCAGTGCCCTAGCTGGAGCTGGGAAATCCTCCTCCACTTTTCCAGGGGTTCATACTGCAAAATGCTTGATGCTGGCTGCACTGAAAGCAGCTCCCTGGAGCACAGCAGCTTTCTGGGTAGCACCTCTCAAGGAGGAGATCGGTTTGCTCATAAACCAGGTCAGATCTCTGCCTTGATTTGCCTTTAACATCCAAACCCTCCCAGAGAGCTTCTGCCACCAGTTCTTGGGCCAGTGATTTTGGGGAGAGAAGGAAACAACTCCTTTTTGCCTGACTTCTAGAAGCACCTCATTTAAATAGGCAGTTGCTTGCTAATGTGCAGAGGAAAAGAGAGGGATGAATTCAAATTAGTCATAATTTACTGACAAACATTCCAAATAAAATATACAACAAACCCAAGGGAACAGTGATTGTAATTTTTTTTCTTTTAATGAATCGGGTTTTGAAGTCATTAGCTTGTTGCTATAAAGCTCTGTTCGGGTAATTCACTGCTACAATTTTTTTTAAATAGTTCTATAAAAGTAAATGAATTGCTGGAATAAAGCGAGCTATATTTTTTTCCCCAATTCTCTGAAAAGCAAACATCTCAGCCTTTTTTTCTGATGGGCTGAGCATTACCTGGGTGCTTCAGCTCTGACTACACGGCTTTTCTTTCCTCACAGTGTTTCTTATTATGGTCTCAATTAAATGAAAGTTTCTTGCTTCATAACTTGGGTTGACAGATATTCTTTCCACAGACAAGTCCTGGTACAGACAAGCAAGCTCTCTGAAGTATCTCCTCCGTGCTTCCCATTGCATCAATTCGTATGAGCAGTCAAAACTCACCATCACTGGTTGCCCCCCTCAGAGGGCAATTTGGGGAAGGACTTCTGACAAGGCCCATCTAAACATCATCTTTACAGGAATCTGCACTAAATCCTGTTTTGGGGAGGAAAGCAAGGTACCCAAGTGGTATTTTGATGGGGTGCTGTAACAGCTAAAGAAGAAAAAAGAAGCCGAGAACAGTGTGCCTGAAGTCCTGGCTGCCACCGAGCTCAGTTGTAAACCTCTGTCAGACAGATTCAGTACCCGACCGCCCCGCGGGACCTTATGCCCCTGGTGTGGGCAAGCAGGTCATTTTCCTTCCCTGCCCCCCATAAAATTCAGTGGACATGCATGTCTTTGTACATCAGCCAGCTACTGTGGGAACTCCAAGGGCTGGATCTGGCCCGCCTGGGTTTGAACTGTCACATCCCAAATAACAAAGTGCCCTTGCCCTCAACAGGCAGCAATGCTATTTCACAAAGCCAGGTCACTGCATGGGCACAAGCAGCACCCGCAGAAGAGGCGGCACAAAGAGACACAGAAAAAGGGAGCACAGCAATCAGCCCCCTCCCTCCGTCCCTGCCTGTGTCACACTGCCCATATGGCTCTCCTGCCTTTCCCCAGCTTTGTCATCACCCACCTGTGATGGTTATTTGCAACCTAAGCGTATACTCAAAACTGTTTTTGTGCGTATGTTCTCCAAATTTCAAAGCCTTTCCCCTACCCCAGTCCCCTCATCTACCTTGCATTTACACAAGTCTTTGTACTACCTGTTCTCTCCCTCCATCTCTTTTTGGGCAGGCCGTTAACCTTTTCCTCTCCCTAAGGGTTTGTTAACCCTTCAAAAATAATCAACCTGCGTTGTCCGTTAACCTCCCCCACATCCTCCCCAGTCATTTAACTTGCCGAGAAGCTTTGTAACACCGACTGTCTCACCATCGCATCCTCCCTGTTGTCTGGCATCACTAATACATTTTTTTATTATGAAGTTTTATGAATCCTGTATGGTGTGCTGTACTGAATAAATGTTTGATAATGCCACACCAAGAAGTGCAAAGGGTCTTGCGTGCCTGACTTTAACAAAGTCAAGGGGCGTGCAGCACACTGTTTCTCAGCTCTGCGAAAGGAGCAATCAAGGCTTTTGTGGAGCTGCAGACAATGGGGACAGGCCACATGTTGTGCTAAAGCTCAGCCTGAACCACAAACAGGGGGATGGAGGGAAGAGCTCTGCACGCTCAAGGCCAGCCACCGCCACCTCCCTTTCGGCTTTCTCTTAACAAAGAATCTCCTCTCCAAAATAAAAAGCTTGAAGCTATTCCCTCACAGTACTGTGGGAAGATGTTACTCATTGACTCTCACAAAAAGCAGCAACCAAAAAGCTACAGAAATAGGAGGCACAAAAGCTAATAAATTTCTCTGGTTTAGTTTAGTGCCAGCTCCAAATGACTCCCTGAAGAATTTTATTCAGCACAGCTTCAAGCCACAGGATTTGAAGCAAAAAAAGCATCCTAACAGGAGGTCATTCAGCTGTTTCAAGGCTAGTAAACATGGAAAATACTTAAATGCTCTTAGTATGCACCAGGAGTAGCTCTCTGCAGCAGTACATTTGCTCCGCTTTTGAAGTGGAGTAAGCAGAGACACACGGGAAGACTCAGGCTAAGTTACCGTCAACTGGGATGCGAGCATACAGCGACCCGTGCAGTGAACACTCACACATCACTAACACATGCTAATAACCCATGCAGAAGTGTGGGCAATGGTTGGGGGGGGGCGGTTGGGGTTGTTTTGTTTGCTTTTTTTACATCAGCCTATTTTGGCCCTTTGTGACACAGCTGTTACCCAGGTATCTGAGCACTGTCCCCCTGTTCTCCATGTTCCTTGCTCTAGGGTACAGCATCCCCACAGGCTTCATTTTTTCTGTAGTTACAAATCATTATTGCTGCACCTATGGAGAGGCGCTGATGTGCACCTGCCAAGAGCCTGACCTCAGCGAGGTGCTTTCAATTCATTAACGTTCCCAACATCCAAGCTAATCTTTTAAGGAAGAAGTCCACGCTTTTTCCCCCTCCCCCTCTACTTATGGCTGTCATACTTTTGAGACCTCTGACTCAAGCCACACATAGGTTGAGTCTGCATCCACAATAGGTTTGTAGGTTATTATGGTCTCAGGTCCAACTGCCCGTATTTTTTTGTTCAGGTTTACATTAGTATTGCCAAAGGCCAGGAGCCAGCCCTTTTTGTGCTACGAGTTATGTAGTTTTCTTCCAAGTCCCCACATACCCTATGCTTGTTTATATGTAATGCATAAATAAGACTGCAGCTATTATGAATAAATAACCTCCACCTCCAGCACTGAAGCCCAGCTGGCCTGACTCACCATCCCTGCCTTCGGAGAAGCAGCATGCCTTTGGCTCTATTATTAGAGAGCCTCTTCCATATTAACTACATGATTTGAACTACAAGTGCATATCATTGTTGCTGGACTAATAATACCCATTAGTTGTATTTTGATGAGATTAAGACTTTTATTAGACTAACATATTCAAAACACTGCACTTAGGAGCTTTGTGTTATGCTCAAAACATTGTTAACAGGCAAAAAGGAACACACCCTTTTTTTATTTCGAAAGCTTATGCCAATCCTACCCCAACACAATTCCAGTGGTAACTTAGAGTTAATTCTGATTAACTCTCACATTAAGAGCAGCAATATCAGATCCCATATTTTCCTAGAATCTATGCAAGCAACAAGAAAACAGCACGACAGCTAAAATGTTCCAGGGATGAGCACCGTACAAGACCCTAAGCAAAACAGCATAAAGAGTTTAACTTGACAATTAATCCCTGTGTTTGCTGCTCGGTTCCATTTTCCCATCCCCACCTCAGTCAGAGAAAACAAATACTGCAACCGCTGTTAATTAAAGATTTCTTTAACAACAAACGTGCCAAATAAGCCACTTCGCACATAGCAGGGCATGAACTCTATTCTTCACATGCAGCAAATTGTGCCACCCAATAAGTAGCATTAAAATGGTAATGTTAGCTAGCTGAGCCCTTAATTGGCTGAATCAGAGAGCCAGGAGCATGCTTGTGCAATCAAGAGACCCCTGTCTGGCCTAAATGATGAGTTTTAAACAGATGTCTTAAAAAGAAAAGGGGAGGGAGAAGCCAAGGGAAGGGAATATAAAAGGATTTTGCAAATAGGCTAATCTCAGCCTCTGTATGCATAGATGCAAAAAGATATCCTCCCCCAGCACTGCTTTGAAGTCTTTTGACCTGGACAGCATGGATCACAGGTGGTGGCTGATGCAGGCACCCTTATGCTAGGCAAAAATAAATTCACAGACAAATCTTTAGTATAAACATTTTTCTGGCTATAGGGTTAATAACACTTGTTAAGTCTTATGCCAGGACTATCTAATGCTGCTTTCGTGGGAAAACTTTTCCTTTCACTTACATGACTTCCATGAGAAAAGAGAAACCTGTCTTATCTACACGTATTTTAAGTTACAAGGACCCGGCAATTTAGTTTGTGAAGTCTCGTGTTTCTTCCCCATATCCCCAAAATACATACATTTCTTTTTACGCATTTCCAGACTTTGTGGAAGAAAACCAGACTGCAACATTGGATGCAGGAGACAGATTTCTGCTCATCTTTCTGGCTTCTGTCTACAGAAACTTTCACCAAATACAAGCTTTAAAGAAGAATTGCCAAGTTTGATACTGCCCATAAGTGCCGAGAAATCTCCATCCTTCCTGCCCTCTGTCACCCAGCAATTCCCAACCCAGAAAATGCCTCACTGCTTTTCTCCCCCTTGAGGGAAGGCCGCTGCTTCCCCTACAGCAGGCAGGTATGAGCCCCAGGCCAAACCCGCAGGGGGCACAAAGGACCTTTGGGGGACACCAAGAGCTCTGCGGAGGGCTCCTGGACTCTCTCACACCAGAAGCAAAGCAGGAATCAGGGCAGGAATATTCCAGCTAGGTTTCCCAAAAGTCAGGAAATGGAAGAAGGGCAGAGATGCGCAAGAGGCTGAGTCCCTTCTGAGCAATGAAGGGAGATACAGTTCCTACAATGTGCAAACAGCAAAAGATGTTTTGCAGGAACCAGTGAACCCACACAAAAGCCATTTGCACAAGGTTCCAGCACAAGACAAACATTAATCAAGAAGCACACAACACACAAAAACCGCATGCCTCCATTGTCTATTGGCAGCATGAGGGCAGGCGAGCCACGCAGGAGCAGAGTCCTAACCAGGTTTGTACCGAGGACCCTCCATGGTGAGATCTGCACAGGTGCAGAGATCGAGTCACTGCTTACAGCTATTTAGAAAAGCATCTGGCAGGGAAGATGTGTGACAGTCCCAAACAATATTGCTGGTTCAAGTTCCTAGCAAGACAGCAGAAATTATTCTGAGTTACAAAGCAGTGTCCTAACAGACAAAGCACAGCCCGTGCAACTGTCAGTAGAGTCTCCAGTTAAGAAAAAACTTCAAGTACATGTAACAGTATTAAAAGAGCATTCAAAGACATAAAAGTTACAGATTTGCATTTCTTAACCCAATATTGCAACCATGATGGAGGTACAGAAAAGAGGACAGAGTCAGAGTCACATGCTGGTCATCATCTTAGTAAATAAGAAGGAACTGATCACAAAAATTGGAAATCAGTTGTTTCTTGAGTGCAAGTGATCATGACTTGATTACATTTATTATGTGAAAAGAAAGGATAGTCTAAACTCATCACACACACGCAGCTTTGAAAGGGCCAATTTCACAAAGCTCAAGAACACAATAAGTCCAATCGCTGAGGATTAAAAAGATAACAATATGTAAACAGAAATTATTCAGTTATCATATGCTTTTTAAAAAAAATGTAGACACCTAACGAGCCAGTTTCACAAAAGGAAAAAACAACAGCATTATAAAGCAAAATTAGAGATGCCAGTCTTCCTTAAAGGGAAAGAAACTACAACAAATATTTTTAATTATCATTCAGAAACTCAAGAGGAAGCTAACGGTAATCAATATGTGACAGAATCTGGGAACTGTAGAGTACAGATAAGGGAAGTAAAAGGACAATAAAAAGAAGTCTGTGACCGACATAATTGAAACAATCTGGGTTGTTATTCTTTGAAAAGACACCACCTACATCTTACTAGCAAATGAATCCATTTAGTGGATTTATCCATATTAGTATAGCCCATTACTGAACACAAGTGGTAGAATTGATAATAGAAAAAGGCAGTAATGTCCAACAAATACTCACATCCCACAACTGGGAAAGAGCCAGCCAACATATGGCTATCAGACGATGAAATACACAACATCATGACAATTACTTTTAGAATGTAAAAATATCAACTATGAAAGATTACGCCATATTACACTAATTTCACCTTTTATTAATGCCTATCAACAGGAGCTTCGAGAAACTAGTGTTTAGTTTGCAGAGTATCTTGCCAGCATTCAGGTCTGTTTATTGGCAAAGACATCCTTAAACATTTCACTTTCTAGTGCATGATGTCTGATTAAGTAAGGAGGACAACACAAAAAGAGAAAATCAGCTTAGGCCACGCTAAATGGATTAAAGACATACCTGAGAAAGGGAATCCTCTCTGACAGTGGAGCAGGTGCATTCCCACTGCAGTTCCATAACGACCACTCCTGGGAATGTACTGCATAGCGGGTTTGGGATCTGGGGAAAAGAAAACAAACAAACAATTGTCAGGAACTCTAGTTTTCAGGTTCCACCAGAAATGAGAGCAATAAACAGGAGAGCTCAGCAACAAAAGCACCATCTAGATCATTTGGCGAGCTCTGCTCAGCTGTGCGACATGCATTTCACATTGCAGCACAGCCAAAGCAGCACAGGGATCTGGCAGGAGGAGCGCGGTCTGTCCTGCAGCGCAGGAAACAGCAGCTTGAGTAAAGCACTAACACTGCACCATGGTGCCCCACCAAGCTAAAGCCATTTTTTGGCATGAGTGGGAAAAAAATCCTGAAAAGGAGCTGGCTGGAGCACTCCTTCAATATTGTAGGCAGCTCCAGTAGCCATAATGCAGCAGAGAAAGTTTGGAAGAATAGGAGCGAACAAAAATAATTATTAAGGAATTCGTAACCACATTGGATAATAAGACACTGAAGGAGTTTCTCTCCTTACATTTCGTAGAGGAAGGTTCGAGGAAAGGTAACAAACTGAAGTCACCAAATGAACGATATAAGTTGGACAGTCAGGGACTCTTCAGTCTCACAGAATGTCTTATCCAGTGGTGGAGATGGGTAACTCAGATATACAAACAATGAATCACTTATATCACTGAAGCAATTGCCACAGAACAGCTGTAACGGGTAACAGCTCGATGGATAGGGCATCACACAGCATGACAAAGATCCGGATTCACATCCTTTTACCATTTCATTCACAGCAGGAGATTCATCTGGACTTCCCACGCTGAGTGTCCAACCTGACTGCTGTGCAAGAAGCAACACTTCTTGTTTTGACCAGGAACTCCATCCTGGGGATGGAAAGCCCTCCTTGTCAAAGCTGACATATGCATCCCTCTGAAAGGAGCAGAGATTTTAGCTAAAAATATTCTATTTGTTCCAGTTTCTAAATAAAGCCCTGATTGCTTTTGTCATAATAGCCCCACAGGCCCATCCTTCCTCTCTAAAACAAGGTTGCAGACAGCTCACTTGCCTTCACAATTAGACAGGGAGGAACTCTTTATCAGGGAACGGAGCAATAGGACAAGGGGGACAGTTTTAAAATGAAAGAGGGGAGATTTAGATGAGATATGAGGAAGAAATTCTCTCCTGTGAGAGTGGTGAGGCACTGGCCCAGGTTGCCCAGAGAAGCTGTGGCCGCCCCATCCCTGGAGGTGTTCAAGGCCAGGTTGGACGGGGCTTGGAGCAACCTGGGCTGGGGGGAGGTGTCCCGGCCCAGGGCAGGGGGGTTGGAACAAGATGGTCTTCAAGGTCCCTTCCAAGCCAAACCATTCTATGATTTATGACCACCACCACTCTTAATTACTCTAAAAAGGAATGGTAGAACACATCTGGACACAGAAATGGCTATTTCCTCAGGAGAACAAGTCGAAAAACAAGCTTCCATGTGAGCAAAAACTGCAGCTGAACTGCAACTATGGGCACGAAGCCAACACAACCAGCAGCGACCACAGCCCAACTCCGGCAGGCGGGTTACTGATGGCTGCCTCCTCCAGCGCAGACAGAGTTTCCGATACCCCTTAACCCAGTGTGTCATTATCAGCCGCACGCTCAAGTGAAGAAGAACGAGGTGCCAGGGATGGCAAACAAATGGGCTATGACAGAGTTACAGACATGACACAGAATGCAGAGTGCAAAAATCAGATTTCCCCCAACCGCTGCAGAGCAACGTGGAGATTCTCTCTGGTGATTTATACCTTAATTTTGCCCGATAATGTCTGCATTTGTCTCTATACTAGTTATTAGCTTCCCCAAGGAAAGCAAAAATCCAAAAGCTTTTGAAAGCTCTGAGAGAAACGCTGCTCTTCCATCCTCACCTCGCAGGCATATTTATGGCATAATCCAAAGGAATAATTACTCCGAATAGGAGACCATCTCTCCCCACGATCAGCATGACCGTGTAAAGTTACAATCAATGCTATTTACCACAGGACAGTCCATCTAACATTGAGAAACCTGTTTCCCCCCCTCCTTCCCACCCCATTTCAAAGTTGGAGCTGGTTTTGCATTGGAAATCAGAAGGCATAGCTGCACACCAGGGCTTTCTCCCACAAAAGAAATACCTTTTTAAATTATTAACAGCTGAAGCGCTACACTAAAAGTCAAATGCAGCCTACAAGAAATACAAAGAAAGGTAAGAAAATGTTTACAGTAACAGAAAAATCCTTGGAAATCAGTAATTGCTGCATTTGTTTCTCTGCAAGTACACAGAAAATACCGTGCATAAGAAGCTTAGTTACAAGTCCCTCCCTTTATTTGCAAATCATTAGCATTCCCCAGCACTGGGGGTCCCAGTGAAATAGGTTTGTCTGCCCCAATTACAGGAATCCCCAAAGAATTCTCACTTTCAAAACAGTTGCATAAAATATTAATTACTCGTATTCGGAGTAAATGAACATAAGCTAATAAATTTACAAATTCAATTACCACAAGCTATCAGATGACTTTTTATTTAATTGCTATGGATTGCCCTTTAGACATCATAATGAAATTAATAGAACATGCTGGTAATCGATAGTTACTGATTAATCGATTCGGAGCAGCCCTTACGAAGACTCCTTAACCCCCAGACGTCATTATTTATTACCTTATAATGCAAGTGCAGGCATACATGGGGCAAATAGATATGGGACGTATTTAGGAGTGCAGCAAAGGTATTTGGCTGTTATACAAAGTTCAAGGTGTGGCAATATGGGATTTTGCATATATATAGGGTACCTCACCCTTGAAGGTTAAGTATTATACTCCCCATTAATATATGATCAAGGTCTTCTCATAAGTGGAATAAACAATCATCCTTCATGGGTGATCTACTTCTGTTTATTCAGTGAGGAATATTTAAAACACTAAACTTCACCACAGTGTATCTGTTTGGTGCCTCTCAGCGCTTATGGAAAATACGCGCTATTTAAATATTTTCACATGTGCACAGACTTTCCAGGAATCTGCACACTGAACTACAACATTCGGAAAACAGTGGGAGTAACACGCTCGATGCCAACAGTACATAGCATTTTTATGCTAACAGTGGCTTCCCTGTCTAAAACACTTGTGGCCATCATTAGAGCACAAACTTGTCTCTGTTGTAAGAGACTGCTGTAGAAATGAAACACCTTCCAACAAAAGAGTAACACCTTGATGTTAGGTATAGTCACAGATGGCAAAAGAGAAAAACCTTTAAAAAGAAAGCAAGCAATACCCTACAGACCCAACTCCAACCCACAAAGACATTTGGTTTTGCTAAGATCACTCAGCAGCGCAGTTTTGATACCATGCTGTATCTAGCGGGCTGCACTGCCCTTTGCAGAGGGCACAGCACAGGGGGGGCACAACATTGCCTCTGCCATGATGGTGGGAAGCCACCGAAGGTCCATGCTAACCTTGTAACAACAGACCAGGCTTGCTCTTTCTTCTGTCTTCAAGAGAAGCAGCGACACAGCTGGCCTCACGCAGGTCATCCTCCTTTTAATACATGCAACAGTCTAGCAGATACATTCGAGGGAAAGGTTAGGAAAGGCCACCCTTGGCCCAAAAGCCCAGACCTTTACTTAAAGACAACTTTGGCAGCCAAGACCTCTTATGTCATCCGTGGCTTCCACCCAATTTCCTATCCAGCCATACTCCCAGCATCCCCATTGCTGCTTCACTTGGCACACAGCCAGCCCCATTTTTCAGCACCTGCATCTCAGGGCAGACCTCCAGGCAGACAGCTCTCACACCAGGGACTCCAGGCCTGCTGTCTAAGTAACTCCTCATTCTGAATTAGTGTGAAACTAAATCCAAAAGTAATAGTTCTTTAATGTACCAGTCCCCTCCGTGAACAGGAATGGTCCCTCTCCCTGTCCCCCACACCTCTAGCAAGACACTCCTCGCATCAGGGTGGTGGGAGAAGCAGCAGGACCTGCAACCACAGAGGCAGCTGTCCCCATGCCCACAAATCCTGGGCTGAGCAAAGGCCATCTACCGATATTACAGATGAGATGGCACCTCTGTGCAGGGGAGCGGAAATTAAAGGTATTTGTTTGGTCAGCCTGCAATTTTCTGGCATTCCACCCCCAGCCTGTGCGGCCTATACCTCACCTTCCAGAGCTCAGCCGCGATGCTCTCCAGCCGAGAGATTTCATTGCTCTGCCAATACAATAAAAAGCCAGAGAACACTAACACTTGCCCTCATCCAGCAGGCTGGGTAGCTGGGGCCTGTGAATGGCTGCGGCACACATACTGTTTTTTTAGGCTGCTTTCCCAGAGGATCTGAAAGCATTTAACGATCACAGGATCTCTTCAGTCTGCTGGGTCCTGGCCCTGCAGAAAAGCAGGGTGCGCCACAGACCTGCACAGTTCGCAGAAAACTTCCCCAAATCCACCCCTAGCAGGACAGCGCGTTGGCCAGGGTGAGCCAGGCTGGCAGGAAGGTCACACTAACCTACAGACAGTGTTTGTAAAATTACTGCAGAAGTAAAGCACAAAGCTGAGTCCAGGAAACCATGTAAATTGAGTTTGACTGCACTGACAATAGCTCTTGATTAGAGCCTTCCAGAGCTCCTGAGGAGCTTGCAAATTCTATCTCCCCCCCCAAGTCACAGCCCACAGCAGTCTCTGGATCAGGAGAAGTTGGCGTGCGCGGCAGGGGGAAAAGGGAGTGGGGTGCTGCGCTCATTAGCGTGCCCCTCCGAGCCTGCCGGCTCTGGCACCAAACTCCGCTTTCACAGGGGCTGCACAAGTACACAAGAGAGAAGCTAACCTTCCAGCATCTCCCAAGCTGCAGGACAAGGTCACGAGATGAATTCAAAGAGCTTATCAAGGTTTAGTGTTTCCTCCTCATAAACAGGTCAAGACAAGAGAGGAAAAAAAATGAAGAGGCATTTCAGTATTTTAAATGTTGTCAAATTTGCAGGCAAATGCTTTGAAATACAAAGGCTTTTTTTTTTTTTATGGAATACATTTTCTGGTGTTTAAACAAAGCAAGGACCTGGCAAGAAAACCCTGAGCCAAATTATTGTTAACAGTGAAACAATAATTGCAGCAATAAATAGGATGTGTTGAAAATTATAGCAGCCTGAAAACATTTACCCCATCTGACAATATATGGGACAATTTAGCTCCTGGTGAGCAACGTATTTTCTGTTTTTACTATTATATAGAGATTCCTGCAAAGTAAAGTTGTCATACACATCCATAAAATATATATGGAGCGAAGTTACTTCAGGGAGATGCGCTTTTATCTTCACTAAATAAACTTTTTGCTGGATGCTGTTGTCCCCGTTACCTGGTCATGCATTATAACAGCTTCCTAAGCCCTCCTTGTTTCTGGAGCAGACTTTGGTTCACTTCAGGTGAAGCCAACATATTATTGATTAAGTACATCAACTAAAATTATAGACTGTTCACAGTTGCTTTATTTCCATTATTATAACAGGGTATTACAGCATACTGCCATGTGGCACTCTGCAATATGTCACATTTCTTCAAACTACGGTTGCAATCCTGCTAAATGCTATTTATAGTGCTGTGTATGCACAGAACTTAACAGCACTGAGCTAGGAAAGCTAACTTCCCATGGGTGCAAAGCTGCGGTCGGGCACTCGATCTCCTGCATCTGATCGCTGCATCAAACCAGGGGCTTATCCAAGGTTCCTTTTACACTCAGAAACCCTCAGTTCTTTGGTGCTTTTGAAAAAAAACCCTTCCTGTTTCATAGCAAAACATAGCAGTGTATTTATGCATGCAGCCACTGGGCTTATCGACTACCCTCCATGCAGATCTTTCCGGGTACCCCCTGCACAACACAGCAGAAAGTCCAAGTGTTAAGAAAAAACAACATATTTCATCAGGGTTTTCTGCTAGGAAAAAAAAAAAAATAATCCTGTCTTCTCAAAATGCGTGCCTTTTCCTGCCGTGGGCTGTAACCACTGTTCTGGACAAACAGTGATCAACCCTGCATGCTTCAGGGGAGCAGAGGAGCCCCAGAGCTCCATGCTAGCACTTAGCAACTGCTAAATACCAACATGCAGATTTTAGATGACCATGAAAAGCTCCCGCAGTGCTGAGTAAGGAACCCCTATTCCCACAGACACTTTTAGATGCCAGTGGTCCCTGCGGTCAGGTGCACAAGCCACAGGCATTGCAGCACCCACCTTTTACACATATAAGTCCTTACTGGATCTAATCTTAAGTACTTGACAAAAGTACTTCTCATCTTCATTAGTGATAAAAAAAAACTCCGGAGCACACAGGGACTCAGCCTGAATGTTACCTTTATCTCAGCCCTATCACCAGAAATCTACAGTCCCCCACCTTCCTCCTAATAGTATCACGAATCAGTAAATATTTGTACAGCATTTTAAAAGATGTAAAAACACCACTTTAATGCTAACTATAATCATATCCAAAGATAAGCATTTTAACTGCCACATTATTCCTGAAAACTGTACTTTTTTTTACTGTTTTGATTATTGCAGATATTAGAAACTCTTGTTCCTTCAGCAGTTTAAAGTATTTTTTTTTAACATTTGTATCGTAATGTAGCACTCAACTATTTTTCCAGCTTGGTATCATTCTTCATCTCAGCTGGCTTTATTACAGCAATACAGAATGAGATAGAATTGCAATACAAAGTAATTCACCAGAAAATGAGCATACTAACAATAAGAAACAAGTACTGTCTTCACCTCCCAAGCAAAAAATGTACACATGCAAAGGGACAGAAAGAAAAGTTAAATTTAGGACACATGACCTTGCAGCAAAAGTCTCTTGCCCAGGACATTTTAAAAGGAAAGGCATATCCACACTTTGAAGCATTTACAACTAGTATAGTTCACGGCACTAGACATAAATGTCTAAAAATAGCATTACAGGTATGACTTCCATCACAAGGTGAATATAAGTCTAAAACGAATCCAGACATGAAATATCAGAAGGAAATATTCCAAGACAAAAATTCTAATATCTAACATGCTGCAGTAATGCTGGCAATCCCAGGCACAGTCTCTCTGTATTAACATGCACGCATATGCAGGCACCTACATGGAAAATAATACAAGTCCTGTGCATGTTAGCTGCTCTAGGGTGGTTCTTGTTTAAATCACTCCAAAATCTACAAGGCAAAGATTTAACATTTTAGACAGGTGTATTAGAAACTATGGTATCCAAACAATGCATTATTAAAAAAAATAAACTCTGTTTACAGCAAACCAAGGAAAGTAACACAGATTTTTCAGAGTGCTGTCTCTTCAAATTGTGCATGCCGACACATCCTTGCTGTCACGCAGGCACCAGCCCATCAAGCCTGCTCATGTCAGCATCACTTACAGCTATAACTCCTATGGCAGTGTTATGGAGGAGCTTTGGGCCTGCCACACAGGGTCAAATCACTGCTCCAGCCCATCCAACATCCTTTCTGCAATGACCAACAGCTGATGCCGATAAGGAAAATAAGCCTTTTCATACCATTTCCAGATAGTTGGTGTGGTCCTTCGTGCCTGGGAGGAAGTAGGAACATTTTTTTCCCAGGGACAGAATTATACCTCCAAAACTAAGACTTTGATGCATCAATTGCACTCTTAACTAGAGTAGCTACTACTGTTAGTAATGATCATTAGACTGTTTAATCAGTTCAAACTATGCAGTAATTGTAATTCCTGCTAATGAGCAAGTATCTCGAGAATAGTCCTAGTGCCTAAAGCCCGCTGAGCCGCTTCAGACTCACAGGCACAGATGAGACAGAGACCCACGGATAACGAAATCATTAGTGATTCCCCATGCCACAAAGACAGCTCTTCAGCCTCCACGTGACACGCACACACACACACACCCCAAATCCTGTAACACCACTGAAATAGCAACAACTTGCTTTCTGCTCAAGACCTTCTGCAGTCCCTTTGCAAAAACCTCCTGCTTTTCCAGCAGCTTCACTTAAGACAGCAATTGTCAGGGAGTTCTCCCTACCTGCTACCTGGCAAAGCACCAGCTCCTTACTCCCCATCCTGTTTGTGGGGCTGGATAACAGCCACCGCTGTCTGAGGTTGGGCGCGCTGTGCATGTGGGCGATGGAGGACAACTGACACAGGGCTGTGATGACTCAGGAGACACTAAAGCTGAACACTGTCCCTAGAAGGAAAGGCCGCCAAGCCCAAGCCAAGGGATCGCCAGGGCACCCAGTCGTACATCTCACACAGCCCCACCTTTCCCCAGTGCAGGGAAAGCCCTGAGGAGCAATGGCTGTCCCCACCTGGGGCTGCTCACTGCCTGCTGAGCTGAGCTCCATGCACAGCAGAGTTCGGCCATGCAAAGATTTTTGTAAACCGCATGCAGGGTCAGGAAGGGCAGCCAGCCTCCACTGCTTCAACCTAACCTCTACTTTCTCACTTGCATGACTAAGACAGCTCTTATTACCACTTTTGTCAAGGTTTTTTCTTCAGTTTTGAGTTTCCTTTGCAAGCTGGTTGTTTTTTCTTAATAAGAACCACCCTTTTAACTCGCACATTTGAGAATTAAATCTACAAAGAATGGGGAAATGAAAGGGGAAAAAGTGAACTATCCAGTCACTTTAGCTTAGACCGTGATGAATTTAACAGAGCCATATCATATAAAAACACTCAGGTTGTAACTGATTGTGGCTAAAATAGGAGATGATAGCTCCAGGTCACTTAAGAGATAGGAGACAGCCCTGTTACTGCAGCTTTGTAGCAGGATAATGCCATCTGTGTTGACGGACCTCCCCCTGATTCACGGTGCAGTAATTAAGTCTGAAAGTAAAGCTGACAATTGGTCCAACACGGGTGAAGTAAAACATAACACAGTAATAGCATTTGCTTTCACTGCCACACTTTTGTTGCGACCCATAAAAGTACTTTCAAAATACTGCATTTAATTAGAGTTTTATAGCACCTATGATAAAACATGCTCTAAACATATCTAACATTGACTTTTGCATTTCCCTCCCCCTTAGTTCTTCCTCTCTATTGCTTTATGGTTCCCTTCTTCCTCCACCTCCTCCTCTTTGAAACACTAAAATAATCATTCTTATTCGACAAGTAAAAAAAAGCTGTGATGCATAAGAAAGGCAACTCAAAAGTAACTCCGTCAAGAGAGAAACCAAAAGCTCTGTTCTTTAGTTTATTTCCTAGATGTTACGAGAAAGTATTAGTCAATGTAATAGGCTGGACAACTGCCACAAAGTTTGCTGTGTCTTAGCTGTACTTTTAAAGCTTTGTAAGGTCATTTTACAAAGGAAGAGCATGGGAAAGACTTGAGGAATCAGATCTGACAACAAAGGGCTGGTGTCTGGTCATAAAGGTTAAACCTCCCCTTGCTGACTCGGAAATGTGCCGGCAGGCTGAAGACCAGCCAGGATTCCCTGGGTGACCGTGACAAGAGGGTGCTCCAACAGAAGTCTGGGGTGTACGCATGCAAGAACTTTTAAGCTACATAGAAAGTGGGAGACACTAGGATGTCCAGGCTGTGGCAGCTTGACAGCAGTCGCACTAAATGACACAAATACCCTGCCGCACAGCCAACCTCAGACACAGCGTGGAAAAGGAGCCAAGAGCCATCTTTGTCAGAACACAGCAAAAGGTTGAGCCCAAGTCCCTCAGCGGTGACAACCCCAGGCCAAGCCAGCATAGGGACAAGCAGGGACTCCCTGCTAAAGAGACAAGAGGCACCCCAAAGGCAATCAAGTATGACATCGAGGTGCTATACATCTAACCTCTACGTTGGCTCTTCTTACCTTCTAAATATCATCGAATCAAATAACCATGTTCTAAAATAAATATTATTTGGGTTATTTTCTTCCTTTTTGACCACAGGAAAGCAATCTGGTTACAGAACAAGAGTTTTCAGATTAAAGGAGGGATTTACAAACCTCTAAGTATTGTGTGTATGGATATATTAAAAAGCCTTACGCAGCACCATCCAGGCTACTGTGAAGAAAATGAACTCCATCCTAGCCAGACTCAGTTCACCATTATGTGCTTATATACAAGCATACATACGGGTATATACACACTGTGTGTATATATGCACATATATACATGTGCCTGCATATATATATTTTTACACAGAACCCCAGAGTCCATACATAGACCACGGAGAAAGGCAGGCTCTCTGGAAGGTGACTCGGAAGACTGTCTTTTCTGACAGCCAAATTGCAAGCTGAGGCTCCAGGTTTACATGAGTCGTATGCCTAAAGTATATGAATATTTAATAAACATTCCCTTAAGTGTAACTGCCCTCTTGGGATGCAGCACAGACAGCATTGGTGTGAGCCTGGGCAATTTGGTTTTTCACCCCACAACCCACAGGCCCATACGGTGACCCCTCAAGAGGTCCTTCACCCCACTGCTGACCTGGAGCCAGGAGGGAAGACAGCCGAGCTCAGTGCCATGGGGTGGCCGCAGGGTGCTGCATCACAGCCTGTGCTTGAATGCCACTGAGCTGCTCTCACTGCTCCCCAGGGCATGCAAGGAGAGGAAAACCTCGGCAGGAAAATGGTGCGGGGGTGGGGGGATGGGGGGAAATGCCTCCCAGAGCAACAGGCAAGGGAACCACCTCCACTGCCTTCAGGGAAACAGAGCCTGGAGTGCATCTTCCTGTAATTAAACAGGGACTAAAAGAAGTGGATTTGATTATAATGAGTCAAGTACTTAGATATTAAGTTGGGTCTTAATAAACCCACTGTGGCTAGCCACTCAAACCAGTGGGGGAACCTGTTCAAGCTCCATTCCATGGGCTGTGCAGTCTCTCAAACCAGTTTTCTTCCAGCTTCCATTACACACTCCCCGGCCACTCTGCCAGGCCACCGCCTGGTTTCCAATTATTCCCTCTCCAGAAAAACATTGCAAATTCCTTCCTTTGCCTTCAGCCTTTTTGCCCTCCAAACACACTCAAACGCCATACTCCCCAGCAGGTCCCCCTTCCAACATGTGCTGGGAGCAGACTCTAGCACGAAAACACTTGCATCAGAAAAGCTTACAGTGTACATCAGAAGTGTCACTTTCTAGTGGAAAAGATAATGAGAACCACTGACAGGCAACACATCTCCTCTTCTTGTGAGGCACTGTGCCCGACTTATGACTGCTCACATCTACCTGTAAAGATGATGTGGAATGACTGCAAATACACCTCCACCGTTGCCTCTCCGCTTTTCCTTTGCCAAGTCAGCCAAGAGCTGAAGCATCACTACAAACACCAGGCACAGTGGTTTGAGCTGCAATTTAATACTTCTGGCAGTTTTACCCTTAGTCAGTTATGTTATCAAATTCCATCTATAAATACCTGCTCTTAAATGTATGTAAATATCACTTAGCTCAAAGGATCCACAAACACAGACAGGTACAAGCTATATGCCAGGCTCCACTGCCACCGCTGAGAAATAGAGCCATCTCAGGTAACTGCATCAGCTGCCTTGCGGCACACCAACAGTTTTGGGAGGAGAAGTGAAGAACAGGAGTGAACCTTACCAGCTCCTCACTAAGGAGGAGCATCAGGCACCAAATGGTGTGAAATATTTTCAGATGGCAGTAAGGGTAAACAAGGTCCCAAACTATCTGAGATAATACCCAAATACTTTTTAACTCAAAAAAGCGTACTTCCAGTCAACACACACAAGTTCAAGAAGAGGACAGCGCAGTACTCCTGAGTCAGGTGGGGTTAGCATGGGGCAAGACCCACCTTCATCTCCACTACCTGCCAAGGAGATGTCAGCAAGTCTCTTACTCCCACAGCAGCATCCAAATGGTCAGGAGCACTCCTCATCAGACCTGATGCAATTCAGCAGCATGTCCAGATTTGCTGGGAAAGCTCACCAGCTTGGTGACTAGGACCTCTCCACACAAACTGAGTGCTCAGCTAGTAGGTACAGATTTCTGAACTGATATGAGTGACTGAAAGCTGCCTCTATTTTGTGATAACCATTTGGCATAGTGTTCAGAGATGCCAATCGTCCTCCAGATAACAAAGGAATCAGCATGGCAGGTTACCTGTATAATGACTGTGATACCCACTGATGTATTTTAACAGGCAGGGAAAGATGGGGCGCATTTCCCTGGAAAACTAGCGCCACTTAATCCATGCCACTCTTCATGCAGTCCAGTCCCAACGGGTCCTCTCCTACGGGATATTCCCGTCACTGCCCACATGCTTTCCTGATCATAGCCTTGCTCAGCACACCCTCCCCTGCCCTGCTGCCACGCACGCCTGGCAGCTCTTGAAACCAAAATCCTGGGAGCACGTTATATCTGACCTTTTGGAGGCTGTAATTCTCAAGCCAGTCAAGGTAAAAACAAGTAGCATTTAACACTCCTGCTTACCAATACATGCATACCTTTGCGGCTTGGGCTTTTTCTGTTGTGGTCTTCTTTTTCCAAAACAAAAAACAAACTAAATCAGACTGAGTAAAATATGTAGTGATAAACACAACTCAAGTTGTCCATGTCTCCCACAGTTATTAAGCAATATAAAGAGAGATGTTCCTAGGATGAAGCGCTGTTTATCGCTGTTTGTTACATGTGTTTGAGCTGCAGTGCTCCCGTTTATAGGATTTTCTCCATTTTTTATTAAATACCCTGAAGACAGGATTATTAGTTTCCTCACAGCTTTTATACCATGCTCATGGCTACACTAAGTCTTCCACAAATATTACTTAGTTTTACAACAACCAAAGAGGCTAGAGGCTGTTAGCATCTCTGCTTCACTGAGGTAGAGAGATCAGCCTGAAAAAACTGACTTTATTTTGGGGTGTAGCCTGAGCTGCTGAAGACAATTTTTTCAAAATACTCTGGTATCACAGACCACTTTGGGTATCTGAATCATGGCTCCTGCCAAGTTTAGTTAAAGCTCCTGGAATGTGGCACTTCAATTAGATCCTGCAGTCTTAAATCAGGACACACACCCCAAAAAGAAGAAAATACCCACAAAAGGCAAGTTTTAAACAATTTTCCCCATCATCCCATTGAACACAGCACCAACAACAGGGACAAAGTCAATCTCTCTGCAGCAGCCCCCAGTCTTGCACACAAAGCTGTCCTCTTGCTCCCAGCGATCACCTTACACTTAACACATCTCTCTGACAGGGCCACGAAGGATGCCCGAGTCCTGCTGATAGACACCGGCCACACATTACTCCGGGCCCCTCATCCCATGTGCGAGGAAGATGGACAGCCAGTGGAGAATGAAGGAGGTGGCCCCGCAGAGCCTGGGGAGAGTCAGCCCTGCTGAGACACAGCGGAGACATTCATCTTTCCATTTCTGCATTTACTTTTTAGTCAGTGGCACTTTGAGGGAGTGATTCAGTTGACCCTTTCTATATGGTCTGCTGTTACATTAACAGGCTCTCTGCTGACTATAAAGGGACGCTAGGGAGCCCTACTGCTCATTCCACGATCCACACCATAGGTATCCTGTCTAACTAGCTGCCTAGGCAATCTATAATCCATCAAAAAAGATTAATCACATTCTAGGGATGCATACTTTCCTCCATTATAATGGGAGGCTACACAGGTAAATTTTAGGAGGTGGTAGATTTAGTGGAGATGAAACCCACCATGTATCCCAGTGCGTGCTGGCAAGAGGTCAGCTTTGTAACTTCTTTGCACCTCTTTGTAACCTCACACTTTTTAAAAATACACTCTGGATGCAATCACTTAGGATTTGGGGGTCTCATTTGATTCCCCGCACTGGAACACCAATACCTCCATGGAAGAGGCTAAGACACTGAGCTATCAGCTGAGGTGAATGAGAGGGAAGGCCGACACGTACCCAAGGGGTTTCACAGGCACTTATTGACAGGAGTTGATAATTCCACATTTGACAAGAGTGGATAGATAGCCTGGCCCCGTACTCACCAAAGCTGATGCCTTCAATCCTGTCCCACCTTGATTTTTGGCAGTCTGCAGCTCCTTGTTACGGAGGTCTCTGCTTTTCCCAGCCTTGCACCTCCTCCCTGCCAACTTCCATCACATCACCACTCTATCCCACTGTCACACCAGTGCCTCAGAGCCATGCTCCCACCCTGGTGTCCTTATCAGCACCAGTGCAGTTCCCCATGTTCTTGGTCAGCTCACAAAATGGGTGGCAATCAGCCTGGCTAATGCCTTTCCATGCTGTCCAGGTGGAACTACAACAGACTCGGGCCCCTGGTCCTCAAGTGTGAAACCTTCAGAGGCTCCAGCTACTAAAGCCTCATACCTTAACACGGAGACCAATTCCCCGGGAGGCCTTCATACCTATATCCAGACTAGATATTGCTAGGTAAACAACAAAAAGTAAAAACAATAAAATCCTATCTGCTGGCCAGCTGCAGATTCTTATTAAATGGAAGAAGATACTCCCCCCCCAAAGGATTCTCAAATGCCTAAACCATTCCTGTTGAAACAGTCATTAAAAATCCAGTCTGTAGCACACATTAGGCTGAAGAGTTTTAGCAATCAGTTGAAGACTGATGAAATTACATGCAATTACAATAAGGTTTTGTAAAATGAACGAGTGAGTTCAGCTCATGAGTAACCTTAAGCATATGCCGCACAAATAATTCTTTTTTGCCTGAACTTAGCACCCTAGCATTAAAAAAGAGATAGACAAACCAGCCGAACTTTGCTATGCTGATAACAGTTAAACATTTTCTTGTCTTTTAACTTCTGCAGGCAAGATATTACATGGCAGGGGGAAATCTTTCCTTTTGCTGCAAGAAAGGTTCATCTCCTCTCACTCTCAGTTTCCCCATTCTGCGATGGAAACCTGTGCTGGCCAGCTGGACTGATCTGCTGCTGACTACACACTTACTTTGATCAGTTTAACTAAAACAAGAGATGTGTTAAAAAAAACCCCAAACACTGTGGGGCCTTGCATGACATTTGCCATCATTAACACAACATACAGACTGAATACTGTAACATATTTGTTCCCTGTCCTTTGTTGTTTCTATTAGCCTTAGGTCCTTCAAGCCCATGTGGCAGATACTGCTACTCCAGATCAGTGCAACAATAAGGACAGGAGGGACTTCCACAGATGGTCTAAAGGCACTGCTAACCAGCGTGGGAAGTAACAGGGTAACTTTGTGATACACAAAAACTGAAAACCCTAAATCACTTCAGTGCACTGCAACATATAAAATGCAATTCCCGCAACAGGGAAATTCTCAGAGCAAAGCTGCTCTCCGAAATGATTAATAATTCGCTATAGGGAGTTCCAGCATACTCAGCGAGCGAGATCAAGGAGTTCAGCATTAGATAAACATGTTTTGACTGCAGAATGACTATTGTGAACCTACAGGTCAGCCACAACTAGAGCTGGGGGAGTACTGCAATGAAATTCCACGAGTAGTTGTTTAGATTTGTAAACAAAATCACCTCAGTTATGCTTACACATCTTTTTGAATGTTTCTAAGTAATATTTCCCCATGTTTTTTTAGGCCTTTAAACAAAACCATGCCATTTTACTTCTTTCTTCCCCTTTCCCACCAAAAAGTTGTATTTTTGTTCCTGAATATTCCAGGTTGACACTTTGTGTTTCTACCATTCTATTCTAGAATCAGACGACAATACCTGTGGTACAAACGCAACAGTCCAGCCTGCAGCACAAGTAAGCCACATCCCTCGAGGACAAACTCTTGCCTTTTGCAACTCTGAGCACTGCAGACACACAGAAAAGCCAGACCAGCTCACAGGTTAGCTGCACGCATCCTAATCTCTTGCACAAACGTGAATTCAGCAGGACCAGAAGCTGCCAGATAGAGGAAGGCACTGCCACAATGGGGACGGCAGCTGGGTTTCACTGCCTGCACGTGGGACTCCTGACACACTCAGCTGTGTCTGGCTGCTCTGCCCACATCTCCCCTCTCAGCTCCCGTGACAGAAGCAGCGGGGATGATTTCTAAATCTTGAGATCTTCTTAGGTGAAAAGGAAACCACCCACTGCAGTCACTGGCAGCGACAAACCATGGTCACTATGGAGGAACATAAGAGTTGTTTGGCAGGCCAGTATCTTACCCCAAAATCAACCTCATACTCAACACCTTATAGGCAGGATGAGACCTCTTTGAAACTACTGAGCGTCAAATTAAGCGGAAGAAACAAAGTGTTTCAGGGAAAAATATGAAATAAAAGCCTGCCAGCAATGCAAGTTCAGAAGGGATTTGCTGAGATTTGCTTTGGCAAAAAAAAAGAAAAAAAAAAAAAAAGAAGACAGACGCTGCTCAGACAACAACAAAGGAGCAGGTTCAGCTTTCCAGCTGCAGCTGACATAAGAAGGACAAATGCCAAAGGACCTTTGAAGCATTTTTGCACTTTCCTCAGGCTTGAGCTGGTGTGTTATTAGGCAACGGTAAGAATTACACAAGCAATAACTGCCCACCGCTCAAAAAAATTACTGATGGAAAGGGACGTCCCAGTAAAACCTCCTCCCATTTTGGCCTGTGCTATCTGCAGATTTAGAGAGCGCATGCTATACCCCAGCGCTGTGCAAACAGGCTGCAGCACGGGCACAGCTCCAGAGCAGAGTCTTCTTATTGCTGCATCTGGGTTCTGCTTAGCCTGCAGGATTACTGCAGAGAGCGTGGACAGAGAGCGCTGAATCTGTCTGCAGGAGGAAGGGGCGGGCTGTTTCCGCTATGGGGAGGGAAAAAAAATACATCCTTGAGTAGGAACATATTGAATAGTCTGCCTTACATTTGTCTCCACTGTAGTAGGATTCAATACTTCAGCAGTCATATAAAGGAGAGAGTTATTATTATCACTTTCATATAAACATGGATATTCACATGTCCAGAAAAGGTAGAGGATTTCTTTGGACACAGGGAGACAAAATTGAGTCACCATCCCTGGATGTGTTTAAGAGACATTTAGATGTGGTGTTGGCGGATATGCTGTAGAGGAGAACTTTGTAGAGTAGGGTATATGGTTGGACTCAATGATCCCAAGGGTCTCTTCCAACCTAGACAATCCTATGATTCTATGAAATAAGCAGGAAGATGTACTTTTATGCTGGAGCAAGTGCCCCGCAAGTGAAACTCCCACCACAGAATGACCACGCTTCCAGTAAATGTTTATGTAGACAGAACTTGTTGTTTGCTCATGCTGCCTCAAGAATCCCTTTTTTACAGTATGCCTTTCTCAGCTTTTTTAGCCCTCACCCTCTTGCCCCTTCACTACACCTTCCCTCCACCTCCCAGCCCTCTTCAGGATTTAGGGGTTTTTAAGCAGATACAGCCTCTCAAATTCCAATTATGTGACTCCAGACTACTTCAAGTAATAACCAAAACTTGGTACTGAGAGTGACAGTTATACAGCTGAGCTAAAAACATATCCTGCAGTCTCTAGATGTAGCTAGGGAGTGTAGTTATAAGCCGTCTGTATTCTTCAGAGTCACATGAAATGTGCTTATGTTGTATTTGTTCACCAATTCCGGTGGCTTCAGCCTAAATTATGCCATCACTTAGTTTTTGGATACTTGTATTTCCCACCATTTAAACGTCATTGTCCCTTGCAAATTACAAAGGAGGTGCCCTGCCGTGAGCATTGCACTCACTACAATTATTGCAACCTGGCTAAGAGCTTATTTCAAACCATTTTACCACTCGCGTTGTCTCCACCTCATTTATCATAAGAGCCCTTTCTATTTTTAATGGAAGCCACAACTTCATTCTGAGCTCTCATGTCAATGGGGCTGCAGGCAAAAGCCAACCTGGGACAAATTAGGTACTAGCATGGGAAGAGACAAAAAAGCAGCAATGGCCCCAAGCCATATAGATGTGCCACTTGGGTTCCAGTAGGAGCAGTGACAGATTCTGTACACACCATACCCTGTTTCTGGAAAAGCAGCTCACCACAGCTTTGCACCCACCAAATAAGAACACTGTGGCTTTAACTAGCTATTCCCATTTAAAATTAAAAACGAGATTAAATGGTCCAAGATAAAGTAATACTATTATTAGGGAGTGGTTTGAGCGAGCCAAGCTGCAATGCTGGGACAGTGATTGTAGTTTAGCTGTCATTATTTTCAGTTCCCTGGGGATATACGTAGGCAGGCACCCGGCTGCATGGACACGTTGGCCTCGATTAACGGCAGCAGAAGCAGCTGGTCCTGGGCTATATATGTTTGCTTACGGTGAATTATAGAAAACTGCTGTTTTCAACTTGTAAATTTGAGAAAAGTCAACCTTGTGTCAAATATGCCAGCAAGAAACATCTGCCTCAGGGTCAATCAATTGCATATACTCACTTCACATTAAAACAAAGCCTACAGGGGCTCACACTTCAGGAAGGAAGTAAATCCTTACAAGCTAAAACTAGGTAGTGACTTTGATGTAGTACCCACAGCCTATCACATAGCTTGTTTAAAAATTGCTTCTTTCTGTTTCTTCGTGGCGAGTCTAACCTCTTTCGCTCGCAGGCATGCAATACTATGCAAGGAAGCATTAAAGAATGAACATCTAATGTCACCACAGTTTTTGTAAAGCCCCCTTCCCAGGAGACTTCAGATCAGATGTGTTATCTGAGTTTCACCAAGGCTTCTGCTTTCTTTCCCTAATTTTCCAGCTGGGTTAACTAGGCAGGAGGAGGTCAAGTACTTCACAGAAAAATCGCACAAAGTGTCAGAGCCACAATCAAAAGCCAGGATCCTCCAAACACCTGCTCTTTTGCTGTCACCATGCTATGCGTTTCCCATGTTTTTGGTTTTATTTGCCTTCTATGACTCATGAGGTTGATCATATTTCTGTTTATTAGTACTCAGTAATGGTTTTCTCACTTTTCCACTAGCACTGAAGTGGCATTTAGCATGCAAATCCCATGATTCTTGCTGCCGTTCTGAATTGTCTTTACCCAACTAGGAAAAATTAAAAATAAGCAGTTTTCCAGAGCAGTCTTGCAGAGTAGTGAGCAACTAAATGCCCCACACAGCTGCAGAAAATCACATATTACAAGATTTCTCCTTCCAGGTCAGGCTGAAATATGAAAGCAGAAAAAGCAGTGCCCTTCAGATATGTTCTCATAGCAAAGAAAATGGTAAAAACCACCAGCAACACTACTCCACTGATTCATTCTTTAAACAATAACAGCACTGTGCTGTGCCCAGAGAAGTAATGAAGCGAAAGCGTATCTAGAGGCAGAACATTCTCTTGATTAGTATCAACCATTCACATTTAAGTGAAGACAAATAAGATGCTAACCACTGTCCAGTAATGTAGCTTTGCCATCTACCTGCAAGCACCGTTCATCACTTGCACGCTGTCTCACGGCTCATTTTAACAATAATTGCTTATCAGGATGAATGCAATCAGCAGAAGGCCCAATAATAAGGAGAAACCACAATAATAGTACAATGAATTGGGTTTAAATAGGGCCTTTAGTTTCAAAGGAACCCCTTCATTTCTCCCCAGGCACTTAAGCGCCAAACCAGACCGCAGCTCGCACCGCACTGATGAGTCCACAAAATAGTCCCCATCCCTGGTTTTGCGCTTTGCAAAGAAATTTGTCATCAGGATCCTTCTAATTTGCAAGGGCAGCCCTGCCTTCCCTGGGTTTCCCCATAGGGGGGGTGCAGCTGAAGGCCAGCTGGGCAGAGTAGAATTGGGTGGCACAATGCTAGCACAGATGAGGCACAGGCAGCCTGGCCTGGGGCCTGCAGGGATGAGGCCCTGGGGATTCACCAGCACCAAATACGGTTTATCATCCACACAAAGCATTTCTTCTTTTCTTTTTCTTCTTTCCACAGAATTAATCTCATACCAATCCACTACTGCTGAAGACAGTGGATGGCTGATACCCAAAGAGGGGCCATCCCTGGACATCACCACCAAGAGCATGAAGCATCAAAGCATCCACTGAAAGACCACTGTGCACACGATACGTCACGTCAAGGCTCAAACAGGGCCAAGGGGCCTCAGCGAGGCTGAGCTCCAGTGCTTCACAACATACCCCAAAGCAGCATCCCTTACTCCAGCACCCCTCTGCCCTCCCAGAAGCTTCCCACAAAGAACATCGTTGGGTCCCAGCTGCCGCAGCTCATCCTGCCCCTTCAGCCATGCACGTCTGGAAGGGCCAGTTCCCCGTCTCCGTGCATGGGCTGGCATTACACAGCGAGCCCCTAATAGGATCACAGCTTCCCTACAGTGCCACACACCAGCTCATCACTTCTTACTCCATTTTTCTTTCTTTTTCTAATGAAAAATCCTCTTTTTTTTAACATACAATTTCATATAGCAACTGCTACAACATCTCAAAGTCTAAGAAGAATGTTGTAGGAACAGCACATGCTGAACACAAAAGCGTACAGGAAAAAAGGCATCTGCCACCCTAACAGCAGCTTTAAATCCTTCTTCCCTCATTTCTCTAGGTGCCCATATGTGACACAGCAGTAAAACGATACCATGGTGAAGAACTTGGCTTCAAAGCCCAGATTCTGTCCTGATGAACTCCGCAAGAACCTACCTGAAATAGATTTCCCCAGCTTCTCTCAGCTCACATCATGCTCTCTTCCTGCTTGTTTCAGATGTTCCCATTTTAATAAAATACACATAGCTAATAATTCAGAGGAAAACAATAGAGAGGGAGAAAAAACAAAGCTAAGATTGCTCTTGACAGGTCTCCAAACAGTACAACTATAAAAGTTGCTTCTGCTTGCAAAGCTTGACACAAAGGGCACACCTGCCCTTCAACAACTGAGAAATCCCGCCTGCTCTCCTTCATAGCCTTCCTAAAAATCCAGCCCAGGAGTATTTCCAAAAGCTTAGCCCAAGTAGGCTTGGCTGAGGGCCATTTGGGAACTTCAGCATTATTTTTCGTACTATGGATTGTGGAGGTCCCAGTTGCAACTGGGGGCTTGCAGAAACACACACTTAAAACCACACTCGGCACTGTTGAGACACAGCCTCTGCTCAGAGAGGCAGGTATCTCCCTCACTTCATAAACCACAGCCGCCCTCCCTGAAAGCTAGCCAAAGTGCTGTCTCCGAGAAGTTACAAAAGATATTGCTCTAAATGCTTTAAAGGCTACTCGCAAAGTGCTAGGGGCATGGGAGTACATAGGAAACGCTTACATTTACCAGTACTAATCTTATTGCACCGTGAATATATTTGTGTTACACAGTGCATAAAAACGACAATGGTTCTTACTTCATTATATCACAGCAGAAAGGTAATGAATCCATTATGGTATTATTATTTGGAAGACAAGTAATTGGCCATGTCAGCCTACACTCTGCTATTCAAAGCTATCAAGTGTGAACTTTTTTATGGTACTTTGTCATTTAATAATATGCAACGTTTTCATTTATTTTTTTTTAAAGGCTATAAAAATACAAAGTATAAGAAACTGTGGCCTCAACTGTTGATTTGAATAATCTATCCTCAACTTGATATTGAATTCCTCCCTCAAAAGATACATTAGAGAAGATCATAGGTTGTACTAGTAAATTCAGCTGTTAACCTTGCGGGAAGATACATGACTTTGCATCAATTCTGTAGTGTTATTCTGAGGCACAGTAAAAAGACGAAACAAAATACCATGTGGATTAAACTTACAATACAATCTGAGCATAGACTTGCATGGTCATGGGTTCTTCTCAACAGCAACAGATTCAGTACACTGATAAAGTTATCTTATTTAAAAAAATGTAATACGCTAACTTTTTTATATTTTGAAACATGTACCAATCCCTGACATCTTTTATTCTTCCATGCATCTGAAAGCTCTAGCCAAGAGACACAGTACATTTACACCATAAACACGCTGCCTGAGATGGAGCAAATTCCCCTTGCTGTGCTCACCAGTGGATGCTCTTTTAGGTTTACACCAGCCAGGAAGAATTCATATTTACCCCTAACACACACCCCACCTAGCACAGACACACTAGAACCACACCTGAAAAACAAGGATCCTCTGGTAACAAAAGCCCAACCACCAGCTTTAAGAAATTCAGATTCAAATCCCAGTGCCACCAGAGCTTTTTTGGTCAGACATCGAGTAAAGCTTTGTTGGCCAAGACTGCCCCAAGAGACAACATATTTTTCTCAGAAGTTTTAAGAGGCTGCATTTTTTTTTTTTTTTTCGGAAAGTACTCATTAGGCTTGCAACAAACAGAAAGCTTATCTGGCAGTTAACCAAAACTAATTTGATTTCTACTTGCTCAAATATTTTTTTAAATCAACATAACTTACTAATCTTAAAGCCTTTTTTATTTAAAAAAATAAGGGGAAAGGAAACTTCAACACAGATTTTTAAAAAGCTTGTTTAAAGTGTTTTCTTTGAGGAAGTCCTCAGTTTTGACAAAATTAACATTGCCTTTCATCAATGAAGTAGATTCAAATTCCTAAAACATTTTGGTTTGGTCACATTTGATTTCTCACAAAATACATTTTTGTCCAGGACCTATCACAAGATGGGGCACAGAGTTCCCCCTTCGGGAGCACCAGAGGCCCCCCGCATAGGTGGGGGCTAAGCTATATGCTCACAGGGATTATTTTCACCCAGTTTTAGCCCCCTCTTACCCAGTTCCTCACCTGCAGAGAGGAGTTACCAACTTCCCAGCCTCACAGGTTTTAGTATCACAATGCAAGAATGCCCCAGAGCATTTAACTAAGTTTTACGGTATCCAAAATAGATACTTTAAATACTGTCTCAGGGTTCAGAAAGAAGCCTTTAAAACCTGAAGCACAGAACAACTAAGTAAAAGCAATAATGAGCCTACCCAGTGTATTTCCATAAAAAATTTCCATATACATGCATAAACATAATACATAGACAAGCATTTTCCTCACTGAGAAACCATGCAATTTCCCTGTGTCAGATTCTTTATTTTTGCTTGTAATAAGCAAAGTATTTTCTAGTCTTGAAACATTTTGGTTGTATATGCTTATCTTGCACTCATCAGTAAGCCACTGAAGGCAAGAAAAAGAAAAAAAAAAAAAATCAAAGCTTTCACCAAGCAAAGCCACATCACTTTAGACAAAGGGGGCACGAGCTGTTTTAGCAGAGTTCTACACGCATGTTATTCACCAAGCCCCCAAAAAGCAACAACAACGCACATACCTGGTATTAAAGAACAAAACACTGAGTTCTAGCTTTTTTTTTTTTTTCCCAGTCACGGTGCAGTACTAGGCTCT